>OZ018397.1:45074743-45669407 GCA_963969525.1 Ontholestes murinus | reverse complement strand
AAGTCACTCCAATTAATGATACCAGATTCAAAGCGTAAAAAAAGTACTACCATTTTTTTTCAATTAGAAGGTTAAATAAAACCAAGTGTTTAATTAACCTTATAATTAAAATAAAAATGTTTCACCACGGGTTGACAGTTGTTGACAGTTTGTTTTTTTGCATTTTATTTAGAAAAATAATAATAATTCAATAAAGTATCCTATAACAATACTATTTCCTAATTTTCATCTATTGGCGAATATACTTGCTGGTGAAATTGAAACAGATCGAAGCCAGTCTGTAGCTGTCATTAAAGAGGCGAAATTGTATAAAATTTCTCAGTGCAGACAGTGCAGTATTTCTACAAAATGAAATCGATATCAATATATTTATTGTTAAATTAATATGTTCTATCAATAAATATATCACACTGGTGATATTTAACCATATTAAAAACGGTCTTAGGTAATAAGCAATTTCATAATCCTTTATAGCTTCATTAGAATAGTTTCATCTTCTATGAACCAATATACTGACCAGTAATTATATAAACACAGTCTGAAAATAATCATTAATATTAACTAATGATATATTAGAGCGATTGGTGCATTAGTTTGAAGTAATAAACTTGTTTACCCTTTAAAGGTCCGTTTGATGGATTTAAATGATAAGTTTATAATTCTAAATGATGCGTAACTACAGCACTTAAAATAAATAAAAATCTTCAACTCAAATGGCTTCAATTGATCTATGTATTACAAAGAATGAAATTGTTTTTAACTATCGATGAATAACTGCTGGGTTTTAATTTTAATTATCGTTGAATGACCTCAAGAGGCTGTATGATGATCTTATATGATCTTTAGATGACCTTAAATTAATAATAATAATAATAATAATAGTCTTTATTACCCAAGAGAAAAACATCCAAATCAATGTAATAATCATTAATAAATTTAAAAATACGAAAACATTTCGTGAATCTACAACAATGAGTCTTACTAAGACTACAAAACAAATTAATTTGAAACAACTACTTCTCTAGCTAATACTTCGACAGACATTGAATAATACAAATTAATTTGCGTGTTACAAATAGTACAACTATTAAAGCAACACTAATTTGAATGAAATTATTTCTGTTGAATAAACTAATAAATGATAAAAAGTACTTTAGATTGTTTAAATGTAACTATAACATGAAAAATTATGAAAAATGAATTTTAAACTGATTTCATTAAATTAAATTAGCAAAAACAATTAAAAAATCTAGCATTCAAGTTTATAATCATCTGCAGACACGTGTTTCGAACTTTCGCTCTCTTCAGTACAGCTTTATTATAAAATTGATTTTAAATACAAATAAAAACACTTACTAAAATAAATATAATGAAATATGATAATAAATATAATGAAATATAAATAACTTACTCAAATATGTACGGCAACTGACACAAGAATGAAATCTAAACAATCTAAAGTACTTTTTATCATTTATTAGTTTATTCAACAGAAATAATTTCATTCAAATTAGTGTTGCTTTAATAGTTGTACTATTTGTAACACGCAAATTAATTTGTATTATTCAATGTCTGTCGAAGTATTAGCTAGAGAAGTAGTTGTTTCAAATTAATTTGTTTTGTAGTCTTAGTAAGACTCATTGTTGTAGATTCACGAAATGTTTTCGTATTTTTAAATTTATTATTTAATTTTCTACAACGAACTAAAGGATTTTATTACATTTTATTAATAATCATTATACAAAATGCTGACTTTTCTCGAGTAAGTAAGCACATAGCATTTACTTATGTTTAATTTAAGTCCGTTCTCAGCACACTAACCATGTAATTTATCAACGTCTTCCTGAAGAAGTTGGCATCGTATTCATTGTTAATTTACCTATACAGTTTGATATCATCTGCATACAGTTAAATATCTGAGGAAATTGTAGAACAGACGTTATTAATAAAAATCAAAAACATCAGCGGTCCCAGGTTGAATCCTTGGGGTATACAAGGGAAAAGATTGTACGCTCCGATTCTCCACAATTTGTGTACGTCCTCTTAAATATGACACAACAACACTAATGATATTAAAAGCAATATTGAGGTTCTTAAGCATGGAAACTAATTAGAAATGGAGCATGTTGTAAAATTCCTCCTTGGTCAGATCAGTTTGACACTGCATATCCAGATTTTCGAGATTGCCTGGATGATATTGATCAAATTGGTTGTTGTCGATCGGCCAGCCATAAAACCATTTATAGAAATTGAGTGCTGTACATTAAAATATGTCTGTTTGCTCAAAATACCTTCAAATATTTTAGAGAAATTGCTAAATAGCTTGTAGTTTTTAATTTAATCAATCAGTACTATCCTAGTACCATCTTTCTGAGAATTAAATTAAAAATGAAAGTAAGAGGGCCACAAAAACATAACAGCAATCCTTTAATAAGAAAGATGGTATACCGTCTGAACTAGCTGTCATTTTAGGTTGAATTCGGTTAAGCTGTTGAAGGACATCTGATTCAGAAATATGAAATAAACCCATTACATCTTAAACAGTAGAATTTTTGGCATTATGACTATTTGAGGTAGATGGATATGACGATTCTCGACGTCAAAACTTTAACGCCTGTTGGATGAATTTAAATAATCATCAATCAAGGAATTGCATATCTGTAATAATTTTTGGAGATCTAAAATAACCTTTAACAACAGTTGGATAACATTAAGTGATCATCGAATGTACTTAAATAATTTCTTGCATGACTTTCTCATTTATGACGACTTGGTGAAACATTTTAAACATGTGTAAATAATAACCATTTTATAAATACGAATAATTTTAAAATGCTATATTCAGGTAATAAGGGACTCGATCTGAATAAAAGAAAGGGCCTATAAATAAACAGGGCAATAAAAACGGTGAAACATCTCATCAACGACAAAGAGGAGATTTGGGATTCCCCGATCTTAAAATCCCTTATTACCTGATTATATATAAACTTGTCAGTTTATTTTGTAACTCATTCTTGATAATGCCTTAAAAAGCTAAACTAGTGGATATAGGATGAACAATCCTGTTTCTAAACTAGTGGAGTAAATAGAGAAATATTTTGAAAAAATCAAAATGTAATTTACTTAAATGAACTTGAAGATCGCTTTAAGTGACATCCAATAACAGTTAAATGATCTAGAATGATAATTTTGTAATCTTTAGTGGTATTAAAAGTAATTCTACCAGTAATAGTTATGGATTTCAATTAACTCAACTGACTATTAAGTAGATTTTTTAAGGGTGACTTTAAAGTGTCATTGGATGACTTTGAATGATAGATGGCTGGATGACCTAAAGTGACCTTAAATGGTACTCAATGTGAATACAAATTATTAACTCATCAATATTATCGAAAATAATTAATGAAAATCAGTTATTTATTGCTGTAGTACATTTTTGACTTATTGCAATGACATTTCTAACACTAACATTATGTTAATTCAATAACGCATACTTTGTTGATTAAGGAATATACTCAAATCCGTAACTTAAATGACTTTGAGGGATCTTTGAATTATGTGGAATGATTGTGGCATCACTTTAAACGCCATTGAATAATCACGTATAGCCTCTTTAGTCAATTAAAGAGCCTTGATGGATCGTAAGATGACCTTAACTGACTGAATGAATGCTGAACTACCTTAAGAGACCTTTAATAATCTTAACCGACTTGAATGATCTCTTAAATAACCATGAATGTTCGGTAATCATAAATGACATTAAATGTTTTTGAATGATTCTTAAATGATTTTAAATAATAATAACAGTTCAATGCATTTGTTATCGTTTAATGACCTTGAATGTTACCTAAAAGTAATTCTCAGTTTAATCTCTCATTTTATTTTTATTATCTTTGTTAAAATATTGTTTTACATAATTTGAAAATGCACATAGTCAAAAAGTATTTATAAATAAAGGCATTGTTTATATTTTGTATCATTGTTGGAGATGACCTTTAATGGTGGTTGGACAAACTTGAATTGCCCTCTTGTGTTCTTTAAATTATTTAATTACAACAGTAGCAATAAAACAATATTAATAAACACAAATCTTTAAATCAAATAATTTTAAATAAATACACCCATGCACTGATCATTATCAAACATAAACTTTATGTTTGATAATGATCAGTGTATGATCGAAACTTTGGTCGCATTCAATAAATGTCTTTTGTGGTAATAACAAAGTGAAAAGTGTATTTATTTTTAATCAAAATGTACCACATTCAAGAATCAAATTGACCAATTAATCGTTATATTACAATGAATGATCGTTGTATCAACTAAAATCTCTTTAGGTAACCTTAATTAACCATGAATAATTGCTGGGTGACCTTGATCATTAGACGACCACTAATTAATTTTAATTATCGTTTGATTGCCTCAAGATATTATATGATCTTTTAGATGGCCTTTAATGACTTTAAAGTGGCGTTGGATGGCCTTCAATGATAGATGACCAAAAGGGATAAATGGTACTTGTAAGACTTGGATGATCTTAAATAACTTTAAATAGCGTTGTATGATTTTAAATGATCTTGTATGATTTTATTTTTTAAAGTAATTCCATCAGTATTACAACCTTTTTGTTATTTTTATCTTCTTCGTACCTTTTGTAATTAACACAGTGTAGAAAAAATATATACCGTCTGGACGTATCTATTAATTCCCATAAAAATAATTATGATTATTGTTGCGACCGTTACTACGTGATAATCCATAATATTTTATTTATTTATTTATTTGTTCAGTGCCTGTCCCAATAAATATAATTGAATGATCGTTGTAAGCTTAATTAACATTGAATGACAGTTGGATAATCTTTAATGGCCATTTAATGGCCTTAAATGATATTGATATTGTCTTCTAAGAGACATTTAAGGTCATTTAACAATCAAAATGACCTTAAATGTTTGTTAAAAGACTTTGAATAATAATTTTTTGAAATTGAAAAGTAATTCTAGCGTTTGCAGTGAATGAATACGAATTAACTTAAGTATGTATATGATTGTGTCAACTAAAATAATTCTTGGGAATAAATTAGATATTGCTGTAGTATATTTTTGACCTATTGCAAAGACATTTCTAACGCTAAGATTATGTTAATTGAATAAGCTATTTCTAAATATTAAGCTATTTAATAAAAAGCTAATTTTTTGTATTTAAAAATTCTAAAAAATATCTAACTAATGCATAAAACTAATTTTTAAATTAATCTTCAGTATAGCTGTCGTTGATGAACTTTAAAACTACCCTTATATATCAATTATCTTCAATCATTTTGATGACATCAAATGACCTTTAATGACAATTCGATAATCTTATATGACCTGTAAAATTTTAAGTGACATTTAGATGATCTTAAGTTTGTGTGACCTTAAGAGACCTTAAATTATATTGAATCAATTGACCTTTAATACAATACGATGATCTTAAATGACTTGTAGAATTTTGAGTGACTTTTGGACGATATCAAGTATCGAAATATTGTATGATGCTAGATGGTTGATTTACTTCTAATAACTGTATGACCCTAAGAGATCTTAAATGATCTTAAATCACTTTTATGGCCTTAAATTACCTTTAGTGACCATTAGACGATTTGAAATAACCTGTAAAAAAAATAGTGACCTTTAGATGATGTGTTAAGTAACGAAATATTGAATGATCGCTGTATCGTTAAATTACTTCTGATAACTGTATGATCGGTGTATGCCCCTAAGAGACCTTAAATTATCTTGAACCACATTGATGACCTCAAATAACCTTTTATAACGATTCGTTTATCTTAAATGAATGGTTGTGTTACTTCTAACAACTGTATGACCCTAAGAGACCTTAAATTACTTTGGTGGCCTTAAATGACCATTCGATGATCTTATATAACCTGTAAAATTTAGATGACGTTAAGTAACAAAATATTGAACGATCGCTGGAACTTTGAATTACCTCTAATAACTATAAGATCTCTGTATGAGTCTTTTGAATTTTGAGTGAACATTTAATTATTGAATGATCCCTGGATGACCTTGAACAATGTTTCGTGACTTAGATGATTTTAAATAACCTGTATATTTATATACCTGTCATGCTGACATAAACAGCCAAAAACTCTATCCCAAAACGGGGCCAAAAGAACAAAATAGATGCATATATAATCAAAGAGGACATCTGTTTTCTTAACATCATGGTAAAGGGAGGGTTTGAGTGGAAGGACATAATTTGTAATTGTGACCTTTCGCTCGTGCTTTGATGCATATTTTTTTAAATAATTTGCTATATATTTAATTTTTAAAAAGGAGGTGATAAAATTGAAATAAAAATAAAATTGCATTGAAGAATCATTTATCGAATGACCGTTTTATGACCTTGAATATTAATGAAAAGTAGTATCAGCCATATTAAATCCTTCATTATCAGAATAAGCGTACCATTTAACTTAAATCTGTAACTGAAATTACTTTTATGTATTTTGAAACAGTTAAGAATGATCATCCTAAAGTACCAAAGATATAAGTTTTCAATTAGCCTTGAGTGAGGATCGTCGAATGACCACAATTGAGTGAGAGGATGACCTTAAGGGAGCTTAGGTAAATAATCTTAAATAACAATTTTAAATGATCTTAAATGATTTAAGCTCACCTTTAAACATTGAAATCCTCGAATGTTTAAAGGTCAGCTTAAATCATTTAAGATAATTTAAAACAGTTATTTAACATTATTTAAGATTATTCAACAGTCACTTAAGCTCCCTTAAGACCATCCCCTCGTTCAATGTCATTGAACGATCGTTTTATCACCTGGAGTGTTATTGAAAAATAATTCAAGCTTTTTTTCTCTTCTAAAAGCATTTAGAAATATTCTTGGATGGTTTTAAATAACCATTGGAGAACTTAAAATCACTTTAAATGACAGTTTAATGTTTATGCATGATATTTTTACGACCTTGAATATTTTTGAGAAGTAACTCCAGCAGCTTTATGACCTTCTTCTCTTCTAAAAGTATTTAGAAATTACCTTGGATAGTTCTGAATAATCGTAGGGTGGCTTAAAATCACTTTAAGGGACGGTTTATAGGGTGTATTTGCATTATCCTTGTACGACCTTGAATATTTTTGAAAAGCAACTCCAGCAGTATTATTATCATCTCTTCTTCTAAACCTATTTAGATTACCTTGAATGGTTTTGTATAATCGCCGGACGACTTAAAATAATTTTGAATGACGGTTGAAGGATGTTATTACGACCTATAAAGTTTTTGAACTCCAAAAAATTATAAGACAATAACCTTTTTATCATCTAAACGTATTCATAAATTATCTCGTGTGGTTTTAAACCTAAAATTTCTCTTTTTTTTCCTTAATTATTCTACTCCCTAATTTATAAATCAATACGATCTTTGTATGCTTGTTAAAGATGCTAAATAACATAGACCGATAGCTGATTTACAAATGGCATTAAAATACTATTAAATAATCTTGAATGATAAGATATTAAATGACGTTTATAAGTAATTCCAGCAGTAATAGTAAAGTGATGAAATAACGTAGAACTGCAATTTATAGACTTCAAGAGTTTGCTGTATTACCTAGAATGATAATTAGATAATCACTTGAAATGTAATTGGATAATCTTATACAGATTTATTGATTGTTGGATGACCTTGAAGGTTCGTAAGATGATCTTAAATGACTGATAGACGAATGACTTTAAATGACCTTAAATGAATGATTTCGATTCTTAACAATACTGGTCTTAAATGGCATTAAATGTTTTTGAATGATTTTTAGATGATCTTAAATAATATTAAAGGATCATCTAATGAATATGAGTTATTCTTTCATAACCTTTAAGGTTACTTAAGAGTAATTCTCTCAGTTTAATCCAACAAGTTATTCTTTAATATCTTCTCTAAATTAATGGATTTTTGGATGACCTTGAAGGATCCTAAGATAATCTTAAGCGACTAATCGATGGATGATTTCAAGGGACCTTAAATGGTTTTGAATGACTAGGGTTTTTAACAATGAAGGCATGGTCTTAAATGGCATTAAATGTTCTTGAACGATTCTGAGATGATCTTTAAAAACCGTTCAATACATTAAAAGATTTTAAATTATAATCAGATTACTTTAGATAGCTTTTAAGGACCCTTCAGTGCTTTTAAATGTTTTTTTTTTTTATAAATGTGGATGTTATTCAAACGTAATTCTAGCAGAATTAGTTTTTGGAATATTTTGTATGATCTTTCGATGTGTTTTCAGAATTTAAAAAGCTATATCTTGATGTATTTATGTCTTTATGAGGTCACATTAATACAATCACCATATTGAAAACTGATGCACCTCAAATAATCTTGAATTACTCTCATTCGATAAGCTTGAATATCCGTTTTATTACTTTAATTATATTAATGGAGAGGAATTATCCGTAAATCTTATTTTTTGCAACAAAATAGAAACGAAAAAAACAAAAAATATAAATAAAGTATTTGTAATCGAAATAAAATATGCAATAATTAAATGTAATCGAATACATTGAAACCTAATTAACCTAATTTTAGCATATAGCCTTATATATGTGGCCGCACATTTATTATTTTTATCTGTCGAGGAGGGTTGTAAATCTGGGCTTGGCGTAGCACATGCTCCCTTTTAACACACAGGATGGGAGTTTATGGAATTTTAATCGCGTTCCAAGCGTCGAGAACATCTGGACTTGTCACTTTGAGTGCATCTGCGTCCACTTTTACGACACACCCCGCTCTTGTTGTTTTAGCTTTTCCTTTTTGGGCTTTTATTGCGCACCGCAATAGCAAATATCTTTAATAGCTGTCAGCTTTGTACTCCTAATCTTATACATATAATGTAATTCAAAAAGATGTCGACTGTACAAAATTATTACTTAAATAATCTAAGCCCAAAATTACCAAAAATTTACAGTTATAAAGATTTGTACAGGTTATGTTAAAAGGTACAGTGTGAAACGTTTTTGGATTATTGAGTAACATTTTTTTATGCCACAAAAAATTATATTAACGTACTAGTACTCCATTATTTATGCTAAGAGCTATAAAATAAACTGGTGTGAAATTTTGTTAATAATTATGACTCGTCAAAAATTAAGACTGTTTAAATAAACACCAACCAGATGTTACGTTAAAATTGATCGGCCGGCAATAAACAGTGATAGCTGTGATTAAAACGTAACACGCCGGATTGCGGATGTGATTGTCCGCAAAAACCTTTCCCAGAGCAAATCGAGCAAAAAAAATATCGACGAACAATTTACAGGTGGGCGTGGAAGCCGGTCGCTTCCAGATGGATCTAAATTACGCCAGTAATTATCAAATCATGACACCTGAAGCGTTACGTAACATTTGGGAAGCAATTTAAGATTGTCAGGATGTTGACTTTAATAATCGTCCACGCGACGTTTCCGACCTAGAAATGTAAATATTGAAAAAACATGTATATTCTTCTACCTCTTCAGATATCGCCATTGTGAGTGTCCAAAATTAAAGCAAGATTTTGATTTCAAGAAGTCACCAAAGATCTGCGTTTCGATCCCATAGTTTTTCAAAATCAAGCAGTTAATGTTATTGGTGCTTAAATCGCGATATAACAGTTTTTTCCTGCGTAAATTGGGTGATATTGATGTGAAAAACAAATGAATTGAACAAGACGGTGTAACCTCCCGTAAAACAATTCAGTTATTGCATGCGTCATTAAAGATCTGACCCCGGCAAAAATCTTACAGGTTTTGGACATCGGAATAGGGATTCAAATTATTAAAAATGATTCTCTAGAGATGGATAAGCCAAGAGAAAAGAAAAAAAAGAAAGCATATATACGAATAATTCTTTAGGAAGCTAATACAAATTAAATAGCATTTTTTATTGTATCAAGTTGGCAACATTTCGAAGTAAAGATCCAGCCCCAATCACCAAAAAGTAAACTAAGATTATTGTTAAAAATAATGTTTCTAGAAAAAGCTGGAAGCTTTTAGGAAGCCTTTAGAATATGTGCAACAGTAGTATTAATTTTTTTATTATATTATGTTGGCAAACTTTCGTAGGTAATTTTCATTTTATAACCAAGTTGATCTTATTGATTTTTCAACAAGATATCTATGGGATTTATAGTTAATCAAATGCCTCATAAGCTAAAGGAAAGTGAAGTACTCAACATAGATGATGAGAAATATGAAAATGAACTGGTTTGGCTTTATTAAGCAACTGAAAAAAACTTTGAAGTGAATTAGAGATAATACGACTAAAAATTCTGTCCTGCCAAAAAATCCGATTCAAGAAGCCACGACGGCTAATTTTTGGCATGAGGTAGAAATAATACTACCAAAGATTCAGCCCTCCCAAAAAAATCCGACAGGTTTTGAATACCGAAAATTAGACTAAAATGATTATGACAGACTAATGTCAAATACATCTCCCAAAGAGGGACAAAAATAGCATATTTGCTTCAATATATTCTACATGAGGGATTCAGAAGCTGTCAGCATATATTACTGCACAGTGGATATAATGTAGAAAATCCTTTAGGAAGCAAATAGAAAAACCTACAAGTTTTGGAAATCAAAAAGGAGACTATGATAACTATGACAAAGATTTTTCTAGAAATAGATGAGCCAAAAAAAAGAAAAGAAAACAAAGCAAGGCATTGGCAATCCCTTGGGAAGGTAGTAGTAGTAGTAGCAAAATTTTTAAGTGAATCAGAGACAAAATTACTAAAGATTAGTCCTGAAAAAAATCCTACAGATTTTGGACACTGAAAAGGGAACTAAGATGATTGAATACTTGATTACTTCGTGATACATTTTATTGGAACTAAGATGAATATAAAAATGATGTGTTTATAAATAGATAGTCAAATAGAAAAGAAAAAAGTCCAGCGTGGACATTTTTTTTTAGGAAACCAGTAAACAGACAGCAATATTATTGTAGATCTAGCCTTGACAAAATCTCTACAGGTTTTTAACCACTGTAAGGAGATTAAGATGTTGATGAAAATGATATCTATAAAAATAAGTTACCCAATAAAAAATAGTAGATAGATAGTATTTATTTTATCCATTGTACATACATAATAAAATTCAAATATATATTACAAACATTTCTTACAAAAATTTTGATCGCACATGGAATGGCTTGAGTTCATAATAATTTGATCTTCCACTCTTGCCTACTGTTACTTCAATAATAGAGAAATAGACACCGAAAATACATTAGAACCATGTACCACCTTGACAAAATTTCCAGGTGAATCAGAAACAATACGGTTAAATCTATACCAAAGTATTTGAGGCTTTGGACATCGGAATGGAGGTTAAGATAATAATGAAAATAACATTCCTAGAAATAGCCAGTAGAAAAAAGGTTATGGACGAAAACAATCAAAGTCAAAGACTACAAGCCATTAAAAATACATAGCAATTTTTCATTGTGCCACGTTGACAAAATTTCCACTTGAATCAGAAACATGACCAATGCACTGACATTGTTTAAGGCTTTGGACATCCGAAAAGCCAGTAAAAAAAGCAATAATAGACGCGAATAATCTTTCATGAATCCAGGCCTTTAGAGAGAATCAAATTATCTACTTCAAACATCTAGTCTTTATGTAGAATTCCCATTTATGCCAACAGCATTCTCAACTTCAAGATGATTACCCCAGAAAGCACAGAAATATTTATAAAAAGTTGCAGGTGTCAATTTTCTGTTGGTGATAAAGAAAAGCCAAAAATCAGAAGCCAGTAAAAACGTAGCAATGTTCTATTGTACCACGTTGGAAAAATATCCAAGTGAATCATAAACAATATGACTAAAGTTCTAGGCAAGTGTTTCAGGCTTTGGACACCGGAAAGGAAATCAAGTTCATAATGAAAATGATATTTCTAGAAATAGGTCAGCCAGTAGAAAAAAAGCAATATCATGGACGCGAATTAATCCAGGCCTTTGAAGAGAATCAAATTATCTACTTCAAGCATCTAGACTTTACGCAAAATTCCCATTTTAATACAACGTTCTCAACCTCAAAGTGGTTTCCCCAAAAACATAGACGAAGTTAAAAAGAGTTGCATGAGTATTGACATCATTTGGCCGGGATGGATTCGAAAGTATCTCGTGACTCGTTCTATGAATGTGTGTGAATATTGTCTTAAACAATGCAAAAGAGTAGAAGAGGAACTTCTTGCATACGGTGGAGATCCAAATCGGTCTGAAGAACGCGTTTCAGTGGCCCCGTCAAGCTAAAGCACATTCCCCGTGCAAAAATGTTTTGGAAGATTAGCAGCTGAGGCCAATAACGTACCTTACATAGATGTTGAAGCTTTGAAGAAGTTGAACGAGAAGAAGAAGCTGGTAAAGAAAGTAGCCAAGAAGTTTTCCTCGCGTCCGAGGCTTTGATCTAACAGATTCCCAGTCTCCTTGTTCCGGATCTTAATTATACTGGCAAGGTTCCTCGTCCCCTCTCCCACCAGGAATCAATGACACAGAAAATTGACGAAGTCAAGGCCACAATCGAGTTTCAAATGAAGAAGGTATTGTACTTGTCTGTAACTGTAGGACATATTGACATGACCCCTGATGAGTTGGTGCAGAAGGTGCATCTTGGAATTAACTTCTTGGTGTCTTTACTGAAAAAGCACTCGAAGAACGTTAGGTTTTTACTTTTGTAAGCAATTAAAAAATAAATAAAATATAAAATTTTGTGTTGGTGATAGAGAAAAGCCAATGACCAGAAGCCAGTAAACAAACATAGTAATTTTCTATTGTACGACGTTGGAAAAATTTTCAGCTGAATCAGAAACAATATGACTAAGGCTCTACCAAAGTGTTTACGGCTTTGGACACCCGAAAGGAGATCAAGATGATAATCAAAATGATATTCCTAGAAATAGGTCAGTTAGTAGGAAAAAAAAACAATCACATGGACGCGAAAATTCTATCATGAAGCCAAGCCTTTCAACAGAATCAAATTATCGATTTCGAAGATCTAGCCTTTACCCAGAATTTAATTTTATGACTAGCGAATGTTAACTTCAAAATGGTTACCCCAGAAAGTACAGAAATATTTATAAAGAGTTCCAGGTGTCAATTTTCTTTTGACGATAATGAAAAGCCAAAGATCAGAAGCCACTAAAAAAAAATATAGCAATTTTCCATTGTACCACGTTAGCAAAATTTCCAGGTGAATTAGAAACAGTATGGCTAAAGCTCTACCAAAGTGTTTCAGGCTTTGCATACTGAAAAGGAGATCAAGATGATAATAAAAATGATTTTCATGGAAAGAGGTCAGCCAGTAGAAAAGAAAGCAAAATCGTGGATGCGAACAATCTTTAATGAAGCTAGGCCTTTGAAGAGAATAAAATTATCGATTACAAAAATCTAGTCTGTATCCAAAATTTTAATTTTATGACCAAACGTTTTTAACTTCAATATGGTTACCCCAGAAAGCATAGAAAAAGTTATAGAGGGTGGAATGAGTCAATTTTCTGTTGGTTGTAATGAAAAAATGACGATGTTGAATTTCAAAAGTATATTAAACCTATTTTTGATGGGTTTAAAACGTGGAATGGAATTAATTTTTGTTGGGCATACAAAGTAGGTTTGGAATCATATAAAAATCTTGTTGTTTTTCAAAGATTAAAACATTATTACCTCATTAGAAAACTGTTTTACATACCTCACATGTAAAGCAGCTTTGGAATGAGATAAGAACTTTTTGCAATCTTCTCCACGAAGTCTGTGGACTCGTTCTAGGTGCTTAAGTTGTTAGAGCTGTGATGATGATTGAAGCTACTTTGAAGAATGTTTAATTAGCTGGTCCAGCGACTTTTAAGAGAAAATTTCCACTTCTTACTTTAATGATTATAATTGATTATGATTGATTGAATTTATCTAGTTTATTACGTCTGTGGACAAGTAAAAAAAAGTGGTAAAATTATAAGGGTGCTTGCAGCTACGCTAGATGATGTTTGATTAGCTGATCCAACTGAGACTGTGAAGAGAAAACATCTATTTCTTACTTAAATAGATTATAATTGATTAAATTATCGATGAATGTTAAAGGTATTAGTTGTTAGAACTATCAGGTTGATATAAGCTGTTCTTGAGGATGTTTAATTAGCTGATTTATCTGCGTATATATTTCAGATGGTTCTTTCAGTGCGTAAAGGAAAGATTGAGGTGCATTTCAAAAGCCATTTGGACAATGTATCAGCAAGTTATACGCCCAGATTTAGCCAAATTATCGATTTCGTAGATTTTTAGCTTTCGAATCAGAAAAGAATGTATGTTGCTATTTATCTACTTTACGTTGTATGTGGACTCGTTCTAGAGGTTGAAGCTATGATGGTAATTGAAGCTACTCTAAAGGATGTTTGATTAGCTGGTCCAGCTGCGACTTTAAAAAGAAAACATCCACTTCTTACTTGAATGAATTATAATCGATTGCATTTATCTAGTTCATTGTGATTGTGGACAAGTTTTGTAGGCTTCAGTTGCAAAAATTGTAAGTATGCTTGGAGCTAGTCTCGATGATGTTTGATTATCTGGTTCATCTGAGACTGTGACGAGAAAATATCTACTTGTTACTTAAATAGATTATTAATAAGACGACATAAGTCCAAATATTTATGTTAGTTTCTTTTGCCGTATTTGCCAAAACAAAGATGAAATATTTTGAGATGAGCTTCAAGAAGCAAGTTTCTCATGGAAGAATGTGTTGGTACCAGTGGTAGGACGCTCTATTGTGAACTCTGCCCTTTCTATATGTGACTGAAAATTTTGTTGATATTAATGGATTTTATATAGAATTTTGGAGTGTTGTGTAAGCAAATTGGAATAAATAAATGATACTAAATTTGTCTATAACATTATGACTGTCGTTGAATGTTGTATGTATTAGTTGTTAGATAAGTTTCTATTAAGGATGTTTAGTTAGCTGATTAATCTGGTTATTTGAAGACAAAACTTCAATTTCTTCAATTATAGCTGATCTTTTGCATCAATTCTGTGGATAAATCTTGTGACTCTCGTTGCTAGAACTAGAAAGATTATTGAAGTTATTATCTACGATGTATGATTATCTGTTTCATCCGCGTATTTGAAGAGAAAAGTTCTCATTTGTACTTCAATAGTTTACAAATGGTTATTGACAAATTTTGAAGGTTTTATTGTTAAAACTATAAGGATGATTAAAGTGGTTCTAGAAAATGTTTGATTAACGACTTTAAAAAGAACACTTTAATCTGGAGTCAACATAATTATGGTCTAATGCAAAGAAACTCTTGGGCAGTGCTGGAGAGAAGTATCTGTTTTAACGAAAGTTAAAAATATAGCATCAAAACATGGAAAAGCAACGATGAATTAAATTCTCACTTAACCCGTGGAGAAACATTTTTATGTTAATTAGAAGGTCAGTACCAATCAAATTTTTGGATATCAGCGAAGATGATAAAGGTGAAAATGATGATATTGGTATTAGATCGGCTAACAGAATAAAACAATAAACAACACTTTAGGTACCTAGATTTAGGCAAATGATTAATTTGCCTAGATATAGTTTCATCTTCAATTTTCAGTTTATTTTTAGCAAACAGAGTAGCATTTATAGAAGGTACGCGTTTGCCTTTAGGTGATAATAAAAGGCAACTCGTATGTGCCTATCATGTAACTATATAAAACTTAATCCATTTGGAGAAACTTACAATCAGTTTAAAAAAAAAAACATTACTCTTTGAGATTGACTCCTATTTAGGTCAAAAATCCTAAAGGTTTTAAGCGTTTGTAAAGGAGATGAAGATAATGATTAGAATGGTGATTTTGGTAGTAGATCAGGGATTAAAATATTAAATACCACAATATAGACATGGACAATACTTCACAATGTCTGCATGTTGAGCGGCGTCTCAAAAGCCCTTTGGTGTTAATAAGGACAATATATCAAATATATAAGTTCTATTTTTATGACAACAAACAATCTTAACTGCCAGATGGTTCTTTCACTAAGAAAACAAGATCACGTGTTATCTTTAATTCACATGTTCTCTGAAACGAAGCTTGTAGTCAATGAAAAATTGGCATACCATTTAAATTAATGTTAATAGATTGCAATATAGAAGCTCTTAAATACTATTGCTGTAGTTTTGTTACTTTCAGAAAACTTCGCATTGAAAATTCGTATATATTTTGCAAATCTTAATTTATATTTAGTTCAGAGTTAGAAATATTAGATACATCGAAAGATAGATATAGTTGTGTATCGTCGGCATATTGATGGTACTGGCAATAATTAATGTAAGAGTGTAAGTTGGATGTGTAGTTTAAAAATAAGGTTGTTTGATCAAACCAAATAACAAAAAATTAATAACGAACTTTGGAAGTTCTGGTACCAATTAGAATCTAATTAGTTATTAATAAGAGTTTGATTTTCAAATTGTGAGTGAACAATTATAATGTCTTTATCACTTTATTTTAGTGGTAGATTTAAGGTTGCAACTATGAAGACTTCACGTTTTTGAAGCGTTCTTCTTATAGAGATATTGTTTATAGGAATGGAGTCAAAAATTATAGACATAACTCACTTTATTTACATTTTCTGGTAAAAATTTTGATTAAGCGAGGTTACGTGAAGATGATAATAACTTGATTACAACACTTAGAAACCTTTCTTCACTATTTCACTTCACTATAATAGTGAGAAAAGGTTTTAAGGAATTTTATGACATACGTCAAGGTGATAATAACTTGATTAAAACAGTTAGAAACCTTTCTTCACTATTTCACTTCACTAAAATAATGAAAAAGGGTTTCTAAGAATTTTATGAAATACGTGAAGATGATAATAACTTGGTTAAAACAGTTAGAACCCTTTCTTCATTATTTCACTTCGCTAAAATAGCAAATGTTTCTAAGAACTTTAATCAAGTTCTGGTAAAAAATATTCACTATTTGTTTTGAGTTATGTGAAGTAATAATTACTAATAAAACACGGTTTGATTTCCTTTCTTCAGAAGAAAGGAAATCAAAAATGCAATTGCAAATTTAATCTATTAACGTGATTTTGCTTTGACGCGTTCTTACATTTTTTGAGATTAGATATGTCCAAAATTGGCATTCGTTTCCTAATAAAAAAATAGATATAATAGTTGTACGTCTAAATATCTTGGGTTATCTTTTTTTCTTATTCCTATTAAAAACCCTTCCTATGCAAGTGTATACTGAAATCTTTCGCAGACAGATAGAGGCATCTTTGAATGCGATATATTATCTCCTTACGTTTGGTTAATTGGGTATAACCAATATTTTTCTGCAGACATACGTGCTTTAACAAAACTTACTATTTTCTACTGGTTTTGACTTTGCTACATCTATTAGAAATTACTTTCCTTTTCTACCCACTCAAATATTTTGATATATAAAAAATTTAAAAGTTGAAACAAGCAATTTCTTGGTGCACACTTAATCTAAATTCGTTAGACCCAACTTAAAAAGGTTTTTCTAGGTTTCAGGGAAGTAAAATTTTTCTTTTTGCTGTTTATGTCCTTCTTGGGATAATATTTTGCTTAGCTTGAATTGGCATTAATTACTAATCAGAAAATAACGTCTGAAATTTATGTTTATATTTTGGATAAAACTTTCATCAGTTCTGATTTTGTCATCTACATTCTTCAAGTAATTTAAAACTTTCGTGTTGTGGTATTTTTGTCCGTCTTGGACACCAATACATTTTTTTGGCTTAGCTTAAACTAACACTTATTTACTGATTAAAGAATATAAATCATCGAATTGTAAATGTAATTTTTTTTAAGTTTTGTTCATTTCTTTTTTGCTCTATACAATAAAGCTATTCATTCATAACTGAAAATGAAACTTTTTGATAGTATACACAAATGCAGAATATTCACAATAGAATCATCTGCATTTGTGCATACTATCAGAGTTTCATTTTCAGTTATGAAGGAATATCTTTACATGTGGTATATTATTCTTATAAACATAATAATTTAATGAAGAGAAAGGTTATGACGGTTACTACGTGGTAATCCATACTTATCCTGAATTTTTCAATTCAGTCTTCATAATTTATTTATTTTTGCATTATTTGCTAATTGAGGGAAAACCTTCATCAAATTCTGATTATGATTTTGTAATGTAAACACTAAAATAAAACACTTACTATGTTTTTACCACTAAAATTTTAGTGGTAAAAACATAGTAAGTGTTTTATTTTAGTGTTTATCATGAATTACCACATAGTAACGGTCGCAACCATTATTATGATTTTGTAATGTATTTTTCTTAACTATTGTGCCTTTAAATATTTGGTTAATGAATGAATAAAAATTGTATTGTTCTTTTGAAGCAGTTTTTTTGATACAACTGTGGTAAAATCTAGATTAAGTCTTAAAAACATAGTGTAGATTTCCAAATAACTCTAAAATATGCGGAGGATTCATAATGCATCAAGTTGAAGGATCGAAATTATCCATGTCTAAGAAAGAGCAGAAATAAACAATTAAGAACAGTTTTTATATTTATAATATGTTAGATGAAGTCATTTGCTGGAATCTCTCAGATTAATTGCTATCATTAGTATGTTTTCCAAAATTTTGGACATCGAAACAATATATTTTGGGCTTAATTTACTGAACCATTCACCAGATTTATTAACAATTTCCCTTTAAAGTACTTACACGAAAAAAGCAGCTGATGTTTTCATAGGAGCTAAATTTATTTCAATAAATTTTCAGTAAAAGTAATTTATATCCCTTAATTTTAAGTAATTTGAATCTTTTCTAGTTTTCGGACACCCAACATCAGAAGTATTGCTCGAAGAAATACTCTAATTAATGAAGTGAGTAAGAAATTAAAATCGCCAAATTCACCGTTTTATTTTTCGAGTTATTAATCCGTTTTTCATATTTTTCCAGCGGTGATTTAATTGCAAAGTCGATTTTAGTAGTGATAATTGACATTATTTTATCATTTAGTCGTCTTTCTTCAAAATCAACAAACATTGCAGATAATTGTTTTTCCTTGGGGAGTGAACCCAACTGAATCGAAGATTTTTTGTGTTCCTTGTATTTCGTGACATTATCAATATTACTATGTAAAAATTAATCAATTTCCAGCAACTTACAAACAGCTGTTCAGTTAAATTAATTGAGTTAGACTAAAGATTCAGCTCAAATATCCTAAAAAGGTTAACTGGAAAAGGAGAAGAAGATGATAATATGATGACTGTTAGTAAATCACTCAATAGAATCAAAGAATGAACACAGGTAGTATTTCAGAAGTTCAGATTCCCTGGGTATGGGCAAATAATCGATTTAGAAGATTTTCCTTATCATGCCCAACAAATGATTTCAACTTCTATATGGTACTCATAAGAAGGAGAGAAAAGGTTATAACAATGGGCAAGTGTCATCTTTAATCCTAAAGTATTTTTGATGATTTGAAGCTATAAGCATATAAGCATAGGTAATTTTAAGAAGAGACATTGGAAATGTAAAAGCTGATGGAAAGGGTTTTCATTCTATTAAAAGAGAGTCATATTAAGGTATTACTGCAGGCTTACATCTCCCAAATAAAATCAATGGATTTGCTGTCCAACATGGTCATGTCTTCTTCAAAATTGATAAAGTCAATTTTAGAAATTCTTTGACACCACGGTTGAGCTCAACCAATCGAGAAAAATCTTGACCTTTGTAAAATAAGAGGCAAATACATGTGGTAATCAATACCTTCAGAATTTTTGAAATCGTCTTACCTTGGGCTTAATTCAATTGTTAAACTTTTGCAATTTTGAAGAAGTTGACATTAAAACAATTTAGGGAACTGTCAGAATATAGAGACAAACATTTTGAGATAGAAGGCCTATTTGGGGAAAGATTGTACTACTGACATGAAATTGAAAATATACGTTATAGTTTATGGCTTATCTTCTACATGAATCAATTGTATGATTTCAAATTAGATCCTAAAAGAAACTTCTTGTAATGATTCTAGTTTGACGACGACGTGGTCAACTAATTCAATTACCGTGCGGCGTTCGCACAGATCGATCCGCATCATCAATGTAACGCGATTAAAAGACTTTTCGCGATTCATCGCGTTATTCGACCCAGATCGGGGAGACCGGCTCGCCTCGGCGAATGCTACAAACACAGCTAGAGCTACGTGTGCACGTGAAGTAATTTATGCTAATAAATTTAATTAATGACAGTTCCCAGTGTACGCCGCTGTTATTACCATTTTTTTTCCGTCTTCGCAGCAATGGTCACGGCGCATTCCACGGTTAAACGTTCTGAATTATAAATCCCCTGCACGTGCACATTTGATCGGCTATTGTGTACGTTTGATTGACTATGGGTGTCCGGACGTGTGCGTTTGCTTTTGATTCGATTAAATCGTGAAATGTGAGTCACAACCGTGTGCGACAGATTGTCAGGTTAAACGTTGGTTTAAGGTGAGTGTGTTGAAATACTTGTATTGTTTATGGTGGGTTAAAATTATGATTAACATAATGTTAGTTAACTGGTGGTCTTCAAGCCCAGGTTTGTTGGTTTGTGTACAATGATGATGATGATGGATGATGTGATGTAATGTATTCAAATTTTGTGAGTGAAGGGGTTTTCAATTTTAAGACTTGAGCATAAGCAATACAGATGAGTTGAAGAGATTTTTTGAAATATTTTTTACTGAAGATAGGAATAACAAAAGTAGAATCATAAAGGAGTTGTTTAGAAAGATTATCTTGAGGATTAGGATTTTAGATAAAGTTCTTAGCTTTCTTGGATATTATAGGTAATAAGGTTGTAGGATTTAGAGAAAAGGATATAGGCATAGTCAAATCATTTTGTAGATTTTTTATGTCTGTTTTTATAGATATGCTATCTTTTTTGAAAGTTTAAAAGCTTCAGAATAGTTTTTTCCTGGCTGTAATTCTTGTTTTGTTAGAAGCTGCATACTTGATGAAATACCTTCTGATCTATGATGATGCCCAGGTATTTTTTCGGAACTAGAAGGAGAAACTGTTTTTTTTTGAGAAATGTGAACATTATCTAAATTTGTGAGGATTCATTTTAATTCACCACTTTGCAAATCAGTGTTGAAGGGAATCAATATCCTTCTGAAGGTATTGTGTAGCTTCAGGTACCTCGTATGCCTGGGGAATTACGATAATGTCATCTGCAAATTGTAGGGGATGTTTAGAGGAATTAAAGTAACGAGGATGAGGATTGTAAAGGTTGAAGCAGACAATGTTTTTAGAGTAGTGGCGATATAGTGGATCCTTGAGGTACATAAAGAGAGAAAAAGAGGTAGAGAGAACGAACACAGTGAAGAGAGAGAGAGAAGAAATA
The DNA here is from genome assembly GCA_963969525.1 of Ontholestes murinus. Lineage (NCBI taxonomy): Eukaryota > Metazoa > Arthropoda > Insecta > Coleoptera > Staphylinidae > Ontholestes > Ontholestes murinus. The sequence continues at coordinate 45,647,984 of OZ018397.1, read as the reverse complement.
TAAAGAGAGGAAAAAGTTTACAAGCAGTAAAAAGATCCTACGGTCCCCAGAACAAAGAAAAATACAAGAAGAAAGAGTGACAGCTAAAAACGAGCAGAAGAACAAATCAGAAACGGGCAGCAAAAAAAAAGAAGATATGGAGGAAGTGAAAGACATTCTGAAAGAAATGATGGCAGTGGTGAAAAAAAAAATACAGAGGAATTGGAGGAAGAAATACAAAAGATAAGAAGGGAAATGAAGAAGAAATAGGAAAAATGGGAAAAAAGAAATGAACAGAAGGTACGAAAAAACTAGATAACAGAATAGAAATTATGGAGAAAGATAAAAGATTAAACAACATTGTGATAAAAAGAACACAAAATAAGAGAAGAGAACATAAAGTCTGGAGTAGAGAAGTTCTGCAGGGAAACACTACAAGTAGAAGTCAAAGTAGTCAAGGCCCACAAAATGGAAAAAGCAAAAGGAGAAGAGATAATAATAGCGGAAATTGAATCAAGAGAGAAAATGTGGAAATTATGAAAGACAAGAGCTTGTTGCTGAAGAACACTCAAATAAATATTGACAACGACATGATCACAACTGAGAGAGAACTGCAAAGAGAAATTATAATCATGGCCAGGGAGGAAAGAGACAAAGGGAACAAAATAAGGGTAGGTTATAAGAAAAAATGATAAATGGAGAACAAGAAAACTGCAGGTGAAAGGGAACCAACTGATAACACAAGGAAAAGGAAACATAAAAACGACTCAAACAGATTATAAGTGCACACCTTAAAAAACAAAAGCAAAGAAATACAACCACACGGAATGTATGAATTAAAAAAAGAAATAGGGGAGAAAAAACGAATTGAGAATAGGCAAATGGAACATAAGAAGCCTTAAAGGTAAAGAAATATAACTAATAGAGGAAATGATAGAACACAAAGTCGAAATAATGGGAATAACAGAAACTAAAAAGAAAAGAAAAGATATATAGAGAATTCATAAAGGATAATCTGGTCAGGAGTGGAGGAAAACGAGAGCTAAAGGAGGAGTAGGATTAATAGTAGCACCACACAGATGAATGAAAGAATGCCAGTAAACATAATGCTAACAAAAGAAGAAAGTGGACTATAATAACAGCACATGGAGAAAATGAAGATGCAAGAAAAGAAGACAATAACAAGTTATATGAATATCTACAAAAAAAAAATAGACGAAGGAACGGTGAACACTAGAATCATAGAGAGTGGGCAAACAAAACGAAGGAATAGAAGAATACATGTGGAAAGAAGGAGAAGCAACATGGGACAATAATGGAGACAGAATAATACAACTTTGCATAGAAAATAACATAATAATCACAAACACAAAGATATACACAAATATACGAGAAAATCCCGAATCGATTACTGCCTAATAAGTAAAAATAAATAGAAAATGGCGATAAACGTAAAAGTAACAAGAAAAGCCGAGATAGGAAGTGATCACTCATCACTCAAAACAGTCATAGCAAGAAGACAACAAGAACAATTTGACAAGAGAAGAGAAATAATAAGGAAAAAATAAAGATGCACAAATTTAAAGAAGAACAATACCGAAAGACACACCAGGAGATAATAAATAGAGAATTCGCTAAAGAAAAAGATAATTAAGACATTGAAGGAAAATGGACAGTATTCAAAAAACGAACAGAAGAACAAATCAGAGACGGCCGGCAAAAAGAGAAAAAATAAGATATGGAGGAAATGAAAGAGATGATGACAGAAATGAAAAAAATACAGAGGAATTGAAGGAAGAAATACAAAAGATAAGAAGGGAAATGAAGAAGAAATAGGAAAAATGGGAGCAAGAAAAAAAAAGAAATTAACAGGAGGTACAAAAAAACTAGAGAACTGAATAGAAATTATGGAGAAAGATAAAAGAAGAAACAACATTCTGATAAAAGGACACAGGAGATAATAAATAGAGAATTCGCTAAAGAAAAAGATAATTAAGACATTAAAGGAAAATGGACAGTATTCAAAAATGTTTGCAGAAGCAGCAACGAAAAGTTGTGGAACAACAAAGATAGACAACAAATATAGAAAGAAAACAGAGTGGTGGTCCGAGAAAATAAAAAATATGAAAGAATGCTGGAAAAACTATCTCAGTACGACCAAAAACGAAGATTATGAAGAATACAAAGAGAGAAGAAAAGAAATAAAAATAGAGGCACAGAAGTCCAAACGAGATTTATGGAAGGAATATAGTTTGGAGATGAGCGAAAATTATCGGGATATTCAGAAATTATTCTACGGAACATTAAAACAATTAAAACAAAAGTAAGAACTCAGTCTGATGAGCATAAACAATAAGTACGGAAAGATAGTGATAAATGAGGATACAATAATGCAAAGATTGAAACAACACTTTGAGGAGCTGACAGGTACAGAAACACAGACCAAAAGAAAACCGAAAGAAGAAGACAATCAAAGAAAAGGCAAAAGAAGCTAACAAAAAAACTGAAGAATGGAAAGATGAAATAACACCAGAAAGGATTAAAACCATGGGCGAAGTGGGAGAGAAGGGGAATGATTTGGTAAGAAGCAAATCAGCTAACACAAGACAGAAAGAGATGTAAAGAGACATATAGATTAAACGGATGTTAAGATAACTATGTATGAATATGTAAACCGCCTTACAACGAAAGGTAAAAATGGCGATGTGGCCATCATAGTACTTTTCCTATATTTTACTCGAAAACTATGAGATTCACGCAAAAAGGCTATTCCTAATGATTTGTTCACTTTTAAATTCTCTACAATTATTTGTAATACAAGTTTCATGTAACTCTAATAGTTTATCAGCAATTAGAAAAAATGTCAACATTTTCAATTTTTCAAGTTAAGAATTTTATGAAAAATATGTTCAGTTTTTCATTTCCTTTAACTTTTGTTTGAATCATTTTTTAAAATTTTCCATATTTAGAAAAATATCACGAAAGAACAAAAAAACGCCTCGAGTAAACATCCACTTCCGGTTTTTGAATGTTCGACCCATCTGCAACCTTCAAATTGTATAATTATCGAAAAAGTTTCGACAAAAATTTTGTTATCTTGGTTATCCATCATCTCTTTCATTTGGTATCTTTGCCATCTGCCATTTTCGTCATTTGTAATCTTTGTCACTTGTGATCTCGGTTATTTGCCATCTTTGTCATCTGTCATCATCTATCATCTCTGTCATCTGTAAAGTTTATCACCTGTCATTTCTGTCATATGTCATCTTTATCATTTGTCATCTCTGTCACCTATCACTTGTCATCTGTCCTCTTTATCACCTATCTTATGTCATCTGCCATCTCTGCCAGCTGACATCACTAGTATCTGCCAATTCAGTGATCTGTCATCTCTATCATTCATCATTTATCACTCTCATCTGTCAGCTGCTATCTCTGCTATGTCACCTCTATCATCTCTCATCTCTATCATCTACCAATTAGCATCTCTGGCTGACGTCTCTATCATCTCTCATCTATGTCATTTAGCATCTCTGCTATCACACATCTGTCATTTGTTATATTTTCCATCTATTAACTGTGTCATCTGCCATCATTGTCATGCGTCTTCCCTGTCATTTATCATCAGTGTCATGTATGGCCTTTGTCATTTGTAATCTCTGTAATCTGTCATTTGAAATCTGTCCTCTCTGTCATCTGTTATCTCTATCGTCCGTCGTTTTTGCCATCTGTTTCTCTGTCATATTTCATTCCTCTTAGATGTCAACATTATCATCTATGTCAACTGTAATATCTGTCATCGGTTATATTTCTCATCTGTTATCCCTGCCATCAATCATCTGTCATCCTTGTTGTTACTAATCGCTGTAATCCATCATTTATATTTGCGATCTTTTTCATCTGCCGTGCGTCATCACTGTCATCTGTCATCTCCATCATTTTCCATCTCTATCACCTATCATCCCTATTATCACTAATCGCTGCAATCTATCATTTTTGTCATTTGTGATCACTGTAATCTCTTTCATCTGCCATCATTGCCGTGCGTCATCACTGTCACACTATCATCTGTCTTCACTATCATATGTCATCTGTGTTACCTCTTTTACCTGTTACTTCTCTTTTATTTCTCACCTATGTCATATATCAATATTTTCATCGGTTTCTCTGCCATCTATCATCACTGTTACATCTGTCAAAATGTATTACAGAAGAAAATTTCGTCATGTTCGATATTTCCATCTGTTTCTCTGTCATCTATCATCACTGTTAACCCATTTATCTGTCAAAAACTTATTACAGAAGTAAATGTCGATCTTGTAACATTCTAATGGCATTTTGGACAGATCAAAAAGACTAAACGTCAAATTTTATGATCATAAGAAAATGTCAGTTTTGTAATGTTTAAATGATATTTTGGCCAGATTAAATAGTAAAAAGATATAAAGCGTCAAAATTTATGTCAGAAAAATATATCAATTTTTTTGTAACCTTCAAATGCAACTGAAACAAATGAACAGATCAAAAAAATATTCAACAAAAAGTAAAATTTTGAAATTTCTGACAGAAGAAAAAGTCACTTTTGTAACTTTCCTACGACATTCTAAACAGATAAATAATAATATAAAGCCAAAATGACAAAATTTATGACAAAAAAAATGGCAATTTTGTAATATTCAGATAACCTTTTTGGACAGATTAAGTAGTAAAGGAAGACAAAACGTCAAAATTTATGACAGAAGAACATGTCTAATTTGTAACATTCAAATAATATTTTGTACAGGTTAAATAATAAAAAGGTAAAAATGTTAAAATTTACGACTGAAAAAAAGTAAATTACGTAATTTTTAAATGACATTTTGGACTAGTCAATACGAAATGAATAAGATAAAAAGTCAAAATTTATGACAAAAAAATATCAATGTCCTAATTTTCAAATGACATTTTGTACAGATCAAATAATAAAAAAGGACAAAACGTAAGAATTCATGACAGAAGAAAATGTCAATTATGTAATTTTCAAATGACACTTTAGACAGATAAAATAGTTAAAGAAAAGACGAAATATTAAAATTTATGAAAGAAAAAAAGTGTATTTTGTAATTTTCAAATAATTTTTTGAACAAAAATTTCAAAATTTCTGACAGAAGAAAAAGTCAATTTTGTAACTATCCTGTGACATTCTAGATAGATTAAATAGTAATATAAAGCCAAAATGTCAAAATTTCTGACAAAAATTGTCAATATTGTAATTTTCAAATGACTTTTTGGACAGATTAAGTAATATTAAGATGTTGTCTTCCTTTACTACTTAATCTGTCCAAACAGACATTTGACTTTTTATTTGTCAAAATTTATTATAGAACAAAATATCAATCATGTAAAATTCCAATAATATTTTGTAATGGCCAAATAATAAAAAAGTCAAAATTTACGACTGAAAAAAAGTCAATTTCGTAATTTTTAAATGACATTTTGGACTAATCAATACGTAAAGAATAAGATAAAAAGTGAAAATTTATGACAAAAAATATCAATGTCCTAATTTTCAAATGACATTTTGTACAGACCGAATAATAAAAAAGGACAAAACGTAAGAATTCATGACAGAAGAAAATGTCAATTATGTAATTTTCAAATGACACTTTAGACAGATAAAATAGTTAAAGAAAAGACGAAATATTAAAATTTATGAAAGAAAAAAAGTGAATTGTGTAATTTTCAAATAATTTTTTGAACAGATTAAGTAGTAAACAAGTGGCAAAATTTCTGACAGAAGAAAAAGTCAATTTTGTAACTATCCTGTGACATTCTAGATAGATTAAATAGTAATATAAAGCCAAAATGTCAAAATTTATGACAAAAAATGTCAATTTTGTAATTTTCAAATGACTTTTTGGACAGATTAAGTAAGTAAGATGTTCTCTTCCTTTACTACTTAATCTGTCCAAACAGACATTTGACATTTTTTTGTCAAAATTTATTTTAGAACAAAATATCAATTATGTAAAATTCCAATAATATTTTGTAATGGCCAAATAATAGAAAAGTCAAAATTTACGACTGAAAAAAAGTCAATTTCGTAATTTTTAAATGACATTTTCGACTGATCAATTAGTAAAGAACAAGATAAAAAGTCAAAATTTATGACAAAAATAATGTCAATGTTCTAACTTTTAAATGACATTTTGGACAGAGCAAATAGTCAAAATTCATGTCGGAAGAAAATGTCAATTTTGTAATTTTCGAATGACACTGTAGACTGATTAAACAGTAAAAAAGAGATAGAATGTCAAAGTTTATGTCACTTTAGAGAGGCAAAACACTTTTAAAAAAATGTCAAAATTTATGTCAATTTTGTATCTTTTAAATGACACTTTAGACAGATAAAATAGTGAAAAAAGACAATTGAAACTTTACTATACAAAAACAATTGAAATTTGAAAAACAGATTGAACAAAATGGTGATGTGGCCATCATAGGACTTTCCCTATATTTTTCTCGAAAACGAAAGATTTACGTAAAAGGCTATTCTTAATAATTTATTATTTTTTTAAATTCTCTACAATTATTTGTTATATAAACTTCATGTAACTCCAACAGTTAATTAGCAATTGGCAAAAAATATCTAAATTTAATAATAATAATAATAAACGTCTTTATTTGTTCAAAAAAATGGGTAAAAAGGAGTAAGATTAAATAAACAAAATATAAAATCAAACACATTCAATCTTTTTCCATATTTCTAGTGGTGAATTTGTTTGAGTTACGTGAAAACCTCAAATAATCTTGTATACATATTTTATGTTTATAATATCTAGCAATAATTTTCTGTTGCAATCCTCTCATATAAATATTTTTTTATTGTGTATAATGTCAAGCAATAATTTTTAATGTGAAACTTTTATGTTTCACGAATAATAACTCTTAATTATCGTGTAACGGGCGATAAAATTGATCAAATCGCATTAAATCAATTATCGGACTTGTGTTACGACACCATCAAAACTTATTCAATAAGGAGGTTAAATGCCACTTGCCATATGGCCCATATCCGAAAACTCTTGCCTAGAACAGAATGTAATTTACGGCATCATTGTTGACACTAATCGCCCGTAATGCAACTAAATGGCCGTCATCAGCTTATCATCCAATTTATTGCCGCTTATATTTACATGTAAATACGCTTTATTCTCGGCGACGTTAAAAAATTCCCACCGTATTTCAACAATATTACAACAGAATGTTTTATAGTGGTGATAATTTAATTTTTAAATTCTGCGTTTAATTTTTAATTTGTTCGTCTACAATTTGAAATAATATTCTTTTTTACTTTATACGAACTATTGCAATCGTGAATTATTTTGAGAAAGAAAGTTCCCTTTAAGGACTTTAAATATGATTTTTTGCAACAAACAGGAAGATGTAAACCTTCAATTTACAATAAAAGGAAAATCAATAGAACAAGTGCACGACGTAAATTACCTGGGAATACAAATACAAAATGATCTAAAATGGGAAAAACAGATTGAAAAACTATTGAACCAGAATTCAAAAACTATAGCAGCTCTGTACAAAATTCGAAATTACGTACCGGAAAGCACGAGAAAACAAATTTACAATGCCTTATTTACTTCAAAAACTACGTACCTATGCCATATATGGGGAAACACAACTAAAAAATATAAATAAACTACAAATTCAACAAAATAAAATACTAAAGACTCTATTTAAAATGGAACACAGAACACGCACTAAGGAACTCTTCACAAAAACCAAAGAACTAAACATACAGAAACTGATAACACTAAATAACATACTGTAGCCCAAGACGGACCAGCTCATGGACCACTCTTCTTGAGGCGAAGATAGGAGGAGGGAACTGACTACAATACAATATAGTAGTATTTATTTACTATTGTAAATTTTTAAATTTGCAAATGTAGAAATAAATATATTTAAAAAAATAGAAAATACCATATACCATACAATTTTAGATTTTTTGTGTTGTGTTTATTTTCTCAAGAACTGCTGAAGGGTTTTAAATCATATTTTAAACTTAACCCGTGGTGAAACATTTTTTTATTAATTTGATTGTTGAATTAAAACACTTGGCATGATTTCACTTGTTATTTATTTTACTCCGACTAGTTTTGACTGTAAGGCATTCTCAAGGAGATATTTCTCTCCGGAGTAAAGTAAATAACAAGTGAAGTCATACCACGTGTTTTAATTCAATCATCAAATTAATTTTAAACTCAAGCTTTTATTCTTTATCGGGAGATCTGAAAAGTTTTCGATAAAAATTCGTGAACCAAATGTTTGTGTTTGTTAGAGGCAGTTTTTTTTGTTTCCGGAATTTTCTCTAAATATCAATTTTTTTTCCAAGGAACTCATATCATATATTATTTTATATTGTTTTTGTGCTATGTGTTTATTTTATCAAGAACTGAAGAGGTTTTACTGACACTGTAAACTCAAGCATTTATTCTTTATCGGAAAAGCTTTTGATAAAAGTTCGTAGGTGCTTTTTAGAGGCAGTTGTTTTTTTTCTGAATTTTCTCTAAAAATTCGATAAAATTTTGACAATTTTTTATCATGGTTTTTTAGAAATAAATTAAAAATGTTCAATTTAAATCTTCACTTTTTATTGTTATTGATTGCTTTTTTTTTTGTAAATGAAAAAAATATTTTCTGAAATATCATTAAATTTTGTAAACGCTTTTTCACTATTTTTAATAATTGGTTTAATTGGTCATTTTTTAAAAACGCATAAAAATTTCAACTATTTTCTGCAGTACCATTTCCACATGTTTCCACTAGTTCTTAAGAGTTTTCAATAGTTACATTTTATCATTTTTTATCAATTGCAAACTATTCTTATCGATTGTTAATTGGTTTTGATTTACGAATTTCCAAATATTTAATTATTTTCTGGAGTGATTTTCAATTACTTACTTTTAAAAATGTAATCTGATTTTTAAAAATTATTGTTCAATTATTTTTGTTTAGCCATATAAAAATATAAGTTTTTCGCTAATACTCTGATTTGGTAATTGTCGATTGTTTCTTTTTTAATTATTTTTTTTCTGAAGTGAAATTTAATGGTTTTAACAATTTTTACAGCTGTTTTGTTTTAAATTATTTTCACTTTTATTGATTTCAACTATTTTTGTATTTGAAGTTACTTAACAATTTCTACACTTCTACTCAGTTTTAATGTTTCTTTAACTTCAATTATTTTCACTGTTCAACTTTTTCGTCAATATTCATTCAACTGATTTCATTGATTGACAATTGCTGTTTTTTGCAAACATCTATTAATTTAAAATTAAAAATTATAAAAGCAATTGAAATTAAAAAAAAACTAAATGAATTTTCTGTACACAAAACAATTGAAACTTGTTAAAAACATTTAGTTTCAATTGTTTTGTGTATAGAAAATTTATTTAGTTTTTTTTAAATTTCAATTGCTTTTATAATTTTTAATTGTTTTCTCTAATTAAATTTTCCTATCAAACTTTGACTAATATTATTCAATGGCATTATTTTAATAATTTTAATTAATATCTGAAATGCCATCCAATTCAATTGTTTTAATAATAATTTTCATTTTTTGTCAATATATAAATGCTGTTATTGATTCAAAATTGTTTATTTTTCCTGCAAATTAAAAAAAAAAAATCAATCAAGATTTTCTAAAATGTTATTCAATTTTGAAATCGTTTTCCAATATTTTAGGAAATAATTTTTCAATTGTTTTTGTTTTTCCATATTTTATTTTACTTCTAAATCTGTCATTCAATTTTGAAAACGCTTTCAACTATTTTTTTAATATCTTTTTAATTTCATTCGTTCGTTATTCTTTAGTCAACCACTTTTATCGATTGTCAATTGTTTTTTTTAACCAATAATTGATTATTTCTTGAATAACTTTAATTTATTTTCTATATTATCTATTTTAGCATTTCTGATACTACAACTGTTTTGTTTTTAATTATTTTCAGATTTTTGATTGTTCTAATGGTTTTTTCAGTTAACTAACAATTTCAACTGATTTTAATTGTATTTTTCCCCAACTTTTTTCATCAATATTCAACTGATTTTATTGATTATGAATCTTTGCAAATATCTATTAATTTTAACTAATTTCTCATGTGATTTACAATTGTTTTAGCGTTTTTTTTTAAACAAGTTTTAATTGTTTTTTCGGCGCCGGGTCTGTGGGTTCGAATCCCAACCGGGCGTTTATCAATTTTTCTAAGTGTATTACAAATATATACCATAATTGATGTAACTGAATGGGTCATGCCTAAGTAAAAAAATTAAACCAAAAAATAATTAAATTATTATCTAATGTGTCATAAAATTTTAAAAGCACGTTTTCACTAATTCCAAAAATAATTTTTAATTGCCTCCGTCTCTCATTTTATTTATTTTATTTTATTTTACTTCCAAATTTGTAATAATTTCAACTTTTGCTAAACTGTCATTCAATTTTGGGAAGGCTTTTCTATTATTTTCAATTTCTTTCATTCGTTATTCTTTTGTCAACCACTTTGTTCGATTATCAATTATTTTTTCTAATAGTTATTTCTAGAATGAAGTTTAAATAATTCTTTACTTTTAAAAATTTCAACTGTTTTTTTTTAATAATTTTCACTTGTTTTTATATATTCAGATAAAAATTGTTAAACTGTTCAACTGCCTTCATTTATTGTCAGTTTGCTTTGTTAATTTTTAATAATTCTTAATTCAATTCAACTGTTCTTAAAATGATTTTCATTTTTTTCGTCAATATTCTAATTGATTGTTAATTCTGAATTTTTCTTGAAAATTAGAAAAAAAAGCAACTGTTTTCTGAAGTGTTATTTAATTTTGAAAATGATAATTTTTAATTTCTCTTGTTACTCAATTTTTTCTCGATGTCCAACTAATTTATAGATTTTCAATTTTTTTTTTTACAAATTTCCAATAAATTCAATTATTTTTTGCTTTAAACAGTTTCATCTGTTTCTTTATAATTTTTTAATTGATTTTGTTTATCAAGACGAACAATTTAAACTATGTTAATAATTTTCATTGTTAATAAACTGACTTTATTTTTGATTATTTCATTTGTTATTCTTGCAATTTCAATCACTGGAGTGAATGACCCAAAATAATAATTTTCAATTATTTGTTTTTGTTTTTGCACTTATCTAATAGTTTCAACTGTTCTTTTCTCGAGTGCTTAAGCATTTTTAAATAATGTTCGTCATATTTTTGTCAATTGTCAACTATTTTAATGGATTGTCAATTATGTTTTTTAATAAATTTTGAAAAACTTCAAATAATATCTGGAGTGACATTTAAATAATTAATCCTAAAATTTTTGATTTGAATCAAAACTTAAAATACAATAACTTTATGGTCGTTGTTTTTTTATTTTATTCTAACAATTTCAATTGTTTTCTTGTTTGACTTTTGATTTGACTTTTAATTGTTTCTACTTTTTTATTTTTTTTTATTTTTGCAATTTACAAACAATTTTAACCGTTAAACCTTGGCAGTTTTTTTTTATAATTTTCAATTATTTTCGAACGAAAAATTCTAACAGTTTGTTTTCTCGAGTGACCTTTAAGTTTCGACGCTTTTGTTAACTTTCTAAAAATATTGTTTACTAAGTTTTTAATGATTTTCGCTTTTATTACATGTCAATTGTTTTCGTTTTTGTAATTGTCTAATAATTTGACTGTTTCTTTTCTTAAGTTGATAGTTTTACTGTTTTCATTTCTAAATAATTTTTAATTATTTTTGTTTGCCAAGTTTTTCATCAAAATTAAACTGATTTTATCGATTGTCAATTTTAACGGTTTGTTTATTAGTTTTGAGATAATTTAATTTGTCAATTTTCAACAGATTTATTTATTTATTTTATTTATTTATTGATTTCATGAATTATCATTTTTTTCATTTTTTATTAGCAATTTTAATTGTTTCGTTGAGTAACATTTAATTGTTTTAGAGTTTTATCGATTTTATGAAATAAATTTAATTTATTTGTTACAAATTTTTAAAATGTTATTATCGATCCAGCTTTTATTGATTGTTTTTACTTCTAGTAACTTCAATTGTTTTCTGTTGTTAGATTTAATTGTTTTAGCGTTCTACTTCAGATATTATAATAATCTTTACTTTAAACTGGGACAAACCGAATATTAACGTAATATAGTTTTATTTAATTGATTCACCACCATAAGCAACGCAATAACCTTTCGTACTCCTAACCCGCCCGAATAAATTACGCATTGAGGTAGATCAAGAGTACGCTAGTTCAAGCACTGGGCTAACGCACATTTTATTGGTGTAGGTCAAGAGTACGCTAGGCTAATACATAATTTATTAAGATAGATCAAGTATATGCTAGGTCAGAAGATATAAATTTCCTTAAAATCAGTTTCCTTAAAAACAACAAATTTTGTAATAAAAAACTAATATAAAATAAAAACTAAAATAAAAAACAATTGAATTAATTAAAAAATACAAATTGTATTTAGAATTTTAAATAAATTGTGAAACAAAAACCATGTGATTCTAAGTTTATCATTTGAATCAATAATAATAGCAATAGTATTTATATATAAATTGTGCTTATACAATCTTAGACAATTAATTACTGAATACAACTAACACAATTAAATAAATACTCACAACAATTTTATTTTAAACACATTTGGAAAGGCAAATAGACTTAACTCGGCAATTAAATACACTTCCACTTTTGTCCAAATTAACTTTGTTGGCACTGCAGAGAGATAATTATACTGTGGTGAAGTAGTTATCAGTTATCTTCTCGTTGATGGAATGCATCAAAAATGTCCTGCGAGCAGGAACGCTAATTGTCAATTAAAACAAACGCGGCCGTTAAAAATATTTTTAATGTTCGCGCCGAAAGAGACACGGCAGTTATTTTCCTTTTTTTATATTTATTAAGTTATAAAAAAAGAGCCGTTAACGAGCGAGCAATGTAGTAAATGTTTAATTTGCGAATGAATCCCGAAACTCTCCGATTTTTATGGGACTTAATTTTCGAACATGTTTATTATCGAGAGATGTTTATGATGAGTGAAATAAATACGCGATTTCTTCATCGCTGTCGGTCGTCCAATTATGAAAATGGGTTAAAGTTCCTTATTAACAAGGTTTGATTACAATGCCCGGTTTGTATGTTTCCACTACGTGTATTAGATTGTTTCAATAATTGTTAATTCATCAGTAATTAAAGTTAAAATGTATATGTAGGATGGGTGGGTGTCCTCTATCCCATCCACCAGTCCAGAAAACATCATCAAAAATTATTTGAAAAATTTGTTTCAATAAATCTATTAAAATTTGCAATAATGTTACGTTTTACAACTTTTATTAAATTTCTTGCTTAAGTTTGATTGATAGGAGAGTGGTTTAAAAAATTGAGCAAATTATTAAGAATAGCCTTTTTGCGTAAACCTAATAGTTTTCGAGAAAAATATAGGGAGAGTATTATGATGGCCACATCGCCATTTCTATTGTTGTAGTTCTGTATATTTAATTAATGTTTTCTTGTTTTTCAGGTAAGTCTTCATTGCATTATCAGAAGTTATCGAAATGAATATTCTGTAAGTAATAAATTTAATCTATATATAAGTTTTCCTAATAAAAAGACGCCAAGTGTGGAAATCGCAACAACAATAAGAGCTATGATTGTTTTGACCGTTTAAGTAAAAAAAAAAAATAGAAAAACTGATTAAATATTGAAGAAAAAGATCAAAAATAAACATATTTTTTATTTAAATAAAGTGTTGGTCTACCCCTACAATCTCTTGAGTTGTTGTTTGTTTTCTAAGCAGCCTGTAATTCATGTTGAGAATGCTATAAGCTTTCAGTTATCTTCAAATGGGCGAAAGATCAAAACATCGTGAAGGACCATGACAAGATATTGCAATATGAGGACGGGTATTGTCTAGCTGATAAAGTGGGACTTCCAACCGTTAAAGAAATGAAATAATTTAGGGTTATACATATATTTAATATAAAATAAAGATATAATTTAGGACACAGGAGTCACGGGCGGAGTTCACTTCTTCGCCTGACCCTCATACGACCTTCATGCATCCCTTCCGTAAGGTGGACTTTAGTGATGAATACCAATTATGATTCATCACTAAACACCGCCTTATGACACAAGAAGTTGTCGATATAATTGCAAGCCGAAATTTCGAATTGAATAGTAAACCATTCGAAGGGAAGATAGCTTTCCTCAGTACCAGACCAATGATCGATCTATGATTAACTAACGAAGGTCATCCTGTAGACCTTCGTTAGTTAACCACAGATCGGCAATTGGTATGGTACTGGAGAATAGCTCTCTTGTTGCCATAAGACCTTCTGTGTCCCTCGGGTTCTTTTGTGTGACGTTTCTGACCCTCCATGTTTGATGCACATGACGATTGATTGGTTCCGAAAAATTTTTCTAATATAAACGTTGGTACACTCTAAGCACTTTGAAACAAATGATGAAAAGCGAAAATAGCCAAAAACCGAATACACCTGATAAAATTGTTAGAAAAAACTTAAAGACTTATCAAATAAGTTAATTACCACTTAATGCATATAAATGAAATTTTAATCAATTGTCATCCTTTAATAGTTTAATGTTTGTGGCAAATCAAAAGTTTCTACCCTTTTTTGTTGTAGAAATTTCCATGTTTCTAAGTACAGAATAACTTAAAACAGATTAAATAGAAAAAACACGAAAATATTTTCGTAAAATCTACAACAAATGAGTCTTATTAAGACTACAAGAACAAATCACTTTTGAAACAATTACTTTTGTATTATTCAATGTCTGTCGAAGTATTAGCTAGAGAAGTAGTTGTTTCAAAAGTGATTTGTTCTTGTAGTCTTAATAAGACTCATTTGTTGTAGATTTTACGAAAATATTTTCGTGTTTTTTCTATTTATTAGTGAATTTTCTACAATGTAAAGGACTTATATATTTTATTATTAAAACAGACTATTAAGTTAACTGTTAATACTTTAACAAAAGTAAAATCCATTTTTTTCTGCAATATTATAAGCCTAAGAAAAAAAAACAATCCTCAACCTTTAACGTAATTGTCATGTATTGTTAAGAATCGCAATCATACATCTGCGAGAGGCGATCGAACGCCCACCGGCCGTTCATTATCCTCTTCTGCCAAATGCCAAAGTGTCATCCGGCGGCCCCGTCCTTTCTAACCTCGCGAAACGGGACAGCACTCGGTGCAATTTTGCAAAACGAAACGCAAAACACCAACAAACCGATGGAAGAAAAAAAAAAAAAACAACAAACGCGAAACGCATTCCAATTTCGAAATTGGTATTCTTTGATGGAAAAACGTGGTGCGCGCTTTCTCGCCGTCGGTCGTGACTGCTAGAAATAGCAACAGCAACAACAACAACAACGCCTTCCGCAAGAATTTGACCTTTTCCTCTTCGTGCCTGTGGTGGCTGGCGTATTTGGGCATTTCATCGTCGCCCACCTTCAATGATAATTACGAAATTTGTACCTAAAAGGAATAAAAAAATCTATTCAATTTTGGTAACAACAGTTTTTCCAACTTATTTTTGGCATTTCATCGTGCTCACCTTCAATGATAATTACAAAATTTGTGCTTATAAGGAATAAAAAAAATCTATTCAATTTTCTTAACAACAGTTTTTCCAACTTATTTTTTGTTTAGATGATGTCCCAAAATTTTAATTAAATAAAAAAATAAGTTTTTTTTTCTTATAAATTGTTATTTCCTTTATGGAATAGTAAATTACACACATAAGACCAATAACCTTCAAGACTTTACTGGCACATACACACTTTTTTTGTCGAACTTTTGATCATAAGACTGGTTGCTACTATGATAAACACTAAACTAATTAGTGATGACCATTTTGCATAAATTTGACTAAATTTTGTTGGTACACCATTAAATTCTTTCTTGAAAGCACGCACGCTTGTCGACTTGTTGGCATGGACGTTTTACTTCAAATAACTCCATAAAAGGAAATCTAATGCTGTTAATTCACACGATTCTTATCACCGGACGATAAGGAAGAGTCTTAAGCAGTAATTGCATTATTACATGGGTTTTATGGCATGTAGCACAGTCTTGTTGAAACCACACGTCGGCCGCGCCAATATCATTTAATTTACGCAAAAAAAAACTGTATCATCATGTCGCACTAGTAACCTTCACTGTTTTTATTTTTCTAAAAAGTCATGAACACACTTTTTCGAAAAATAGTCAAACAGTGAAGGTTACTAGTGCGACATGATGATAGAGTTTTTTTTGCGTAAATTAGATGATATTTAGATTCTTTGACACGTGTACAAATTTTAGTTTTCGAAAGAGTAAACTTTGATTCTTGAAAAAAACAAATGAGGCAGTTACTCAAAAGAAAATCAAAATAACATCATGTTGAATGATAACATAAAAGTGAGTATAATCTAAAATATAAATTGCAGGCAACATCTGATGTAGAGATTGTTGGAAACTATTAAAACCCTAGAAGAAGATTCTCGCAATTTTAAGTTTTTTAAAAGATGTGTACGAATTAATGGTAAATTTAGACAGAACAAAATCAAAAAATTTATTAGATTCATAATTCGAAGACAATTTAACCGAAAGGAAAAATCTTTTAAATTAAAGGAGATATTAATAAAAACTAGAAATTTTTAGGGAAGAGAAAACTAGAAATATTTACATTTTATAAACCTCAATGTTAAATCATTCAACTTATAGGAGCATTTTCCAAAAATTATATAAATCTAGCAAAAATATTGTTTAAAAATTTTATTACCCTCGAAAAAATTTCTATAATTATCTAAAAATAGTGGAATCTTCTCAAAAAAATAAACAGAATGCAGAAGAATTTTTATAAAAAAAAATGTAAAATGCAAAAAATTGAAAGATACATTTCTGAAAAATATGAAAAATAGAAAATGTCAGAAGAAAATATTCTACATTTAAAAATGAAATTAAAAAATATCATTGTTTCTAAAAAATAGAAATATTGAATAGAATTAAATCCAACTTAATTCGCATAAATTTTAAAGAGAAACTTCTGGAAAATCCTAGAAATCTACAACAAAAATTGCTGAAAACATTTTTACAATAATAATAAATCTTCGATAAAGTAGAACAAAAAAGTCTAGAAAAATATGAAAATGTTGAAGAAATGTTGCTGACAAAGCCTAGAAATCTGAAAAAAGAGATTGATGGAAATCATTAGACTCTAGGAAGATCATTTTCGCAGTTAAGGAATTTTCAGAAATTTTTTATTAGATTAAGAAAACTCTAGAAACCTGGAAGAGTACTTACTAGAAATATTAAATCGTACAATATGCAGGAGTAATTGCTAAAAATTCTAGAAATGTAAAAAAAAAAATATTTTTGTAAATTATTAGAACGCTCGAACAATTCCTTTAAAAAATCATAAGATAAAGAAATAAATAAGGGAAAGTTCTCAAAAATTGGAATAGAATTTGATAGAAAATTTTGACCAAATATAAAAGAAATCTGGAAGATATATTTTTTTTTAAATCTGAAAAATATATTGCTGGAAATTCCGAAATTTGAAAATTATTAATAAAATAGCAGAAGAGAAGAAGCATAAAAATTGTTATGTCTTATTGTTGTAAGACTACATTCAATAAATATGTTTATTTCTCTCTTCCAATAAATCAAAGAATAAAAAATGATTTTATTTTTAAATGAAAGAGAATCCAGAAATGTTTGTAAATTTCTGAAATGTGAACGAAACATGACTAGAAAAATTGTAAATCACAAATAAAATTCTAGCAGGTTTGGAAAGAAACTACTCGAAAATTCTAGAAATCTTGAAGGAAATCTAGAAATCTGGAAGAGAAATTACTTCAAGTTAATCCGCATAATTTTTTGGAGAAATTTCTGGAAAGTCGTAGAAAAAAAAAATACAATTAGAAAATGCTAAAATACATCGATAAAGTAAAGTAATAAATCACCTAAAAATTTGAATAGAAATAGTTAAAAATTTTTGATAAAATAAAATAATTTTGAAAAATATGGACATTAGGAAGATTTCTGGAAGTCCAGAAAACTGAAAAGGGACTGATTGAAAGTATTAAAATACATGAAGAAATTTTCCACAAATGTTTGGAAAATTCCAATTAGATACAGAAATTTTAGAAGCCAATACGTGAAATTAGTAAGAGAAATGGTAAAAAAGAGAATTTGTTAGAAATTCCTACTTAAAAATGGAATAGAAATTGCTGAAAAATTCTTGCAAAAGAAATAATAAAAAATCTAGAAAATGCAAATGCCTGGAAAAATTTAGACATCTGGAAAGAGATTGCTGGAAAATATCACAATTTGAAAATATTAATAAAATAAAGAATACAAAATATTGAAGAAAAGAAGAAATGAAGAAAACAAATGTCTATAGCCCGTAATTATGCAATAATAGTATTAGCAATGAGGTACAGACTAATTGTTATCCATTTAGATTCTCTCACGAAATCGAGCATACGAGAAGCATCCGTAAAATTCCACAGTTCACAACATTTAAAGAAGAAGATTCATTTAACGCAACAGGATGACAATAAGTAAACCAACAAAGTTTTAGGTTTATATCTTGTTTTCTGATTTTAAAAGAAATTGGAAGGTTCAAAACGAACCATCTAAAACCAGGTGAAGAAGAAATATAAATTAAATCCAGGAAGACTTTAGAATCCTAGACGAAGCTTCTCTCCTCATACCGCTTTTAATTATGAATTCCATCCTTGTGCATCACTTCAGAACTTTCTATTTGCCTCTCTTTCTGGATCAATTACCTATTTTCCTCTCTTAATGAATTCCCCTCTCTTATATCTATAAATAAAAACTCTGATAATAAAGTTCAGTAATATTAACGTAGTTGAACAATTAGCAAATGTTCTTTCGAAATAGTCACCTTTCATAACTATGCACCACTTAGTTCTGGAAACTTTTCAAAAAGGCTTCTTTTGGTATGAGTTCAAAGCCTCGTCGCGTTTCGTTGGATGTCAGGAATATCAAATATTTTTTCTTTTAAAGCGAATTTGAGTCATTGGAATAGAAATAAGTCTGGAGAATTGACTACAGTAAAGTAACTTTCGTTTCGTTTCATCTACTTTAATGATACAGCACTATTCACCAAACTTTATTGTCAGAGGTTGTATTATGTAAATAACCATCAAATTCTCTAACAAAATCTGCTCATTGAAGAGAATTTTCGGAGCGATTTCACAATATATTTTAGAATGCCATTGAGCAAACCAACATTCATTAAGATTTATATCTCGATTTCCTCATTTTGGAACTTGTTCAGTTTCTCATTCCAATTAACTTTTGTTTGAAAAGTTTTGTAATATTTTTTATATTAAGAAAAATATCGAAAGAAAACCAAAAACGGCCTCCGGTTTTTGAATGTTCGCCAAAAGCTTTTCAGTTCCAGTTTTTAACGATAAAAGCTTAAGTTTTAAGTTTAATCTCAATAAGATCATTCGTTTTTGAGATACACCGCCCACAGACATTTTCATGCACGAAAACAATACTTCCCCTATATATTCTATATAGGGAAAGTAAAAAGTCAATGTCCTAATTTTCAAATGTCATTTTATACAGATCAAATAGTAAAAAGGGACAAAACGTAAGAATTAATGACAGAAGAAAATGTCAATTATGTAATTTTCAAATGACACTTTAGACAGATAAAATAGTAAAAAAGAGAAAATATTAACATTGTAATTTTCAAATAATTTTTTGAACAGATTGAAGTAGTAAACAAATGGCAAAATTTCGAAATTTTTGACAGAAGAAAAAGTCAATTTTATAACTATCCTGTGACATTCTAGATAGATTAAGTAGTAATATAAAGCCAAAATGTCAAAATTTATGACAAAAAAAGTCAATTTTGTAATTTTCAAATAACTTTTTGGACAGATTAAGTAGTATTAAGATGTTGTCTTCCTTTACTACTTAATCTGTCCAAACAGACATTTTTGTCAGAATTTATTACAGAACAAAATATCAATTATGTAAAATTCCAGTAATATTTTGTACTGGCCAAATAATGAAAAAGTCAAAATGTTAAAATTTACGACTGAAAAAAGTCAATTTCGTAATTTTTAAATGACAATTTCGACTGATCAATTAGTAAAGAATAAGATAAAAAGTCAAAATTCATGACAAAAACATGACGGAAGAAAATATCAATTTTGTAATTTTTCGAATGACACTGTAGACTGATTAAACAGTAAAAAAGAGATAGAATGTCAAAGTTTATGTCAATTTTGTAATTTTCAAATGACACTTTAAATAGATATAATAGTAAAAAGAGACAATTTAAAATTTACTATACAAAAATAATTGTAATTTGAAAAATAGATTGAACATAATGGTGATGTGGCCATCATAGTACTTTCCCTATATTTTACTCGAAAACTATGAGGTTTACACAAAAAGGCTGTTCTTAATAATTTGTTCACTTTTCAATTCTCTACAACTATTTATTATATAAATTTCATGTAGCTTCAATAGTTTAGTAGCAATTGGCAAATAACGACAAAATTTTCAATTTAGGGAAAGTAATAATTTAAATTTAAATTCAAGGAGTAAAATCAACATTTCATCTCAATTATCGCACTTTTTAAAGACTATTAGATAATATTTTATATTAACTTACGCGATTACATATTATAAATTTAATTGGTATCACGTTGATATTGCATTTAACAACCAGTAAATTGCTTCATTTTCATTTATTGCCTACGTCGTTATAGTGTCTGGTAATGGCGGCGCGAGCGTTCACTTATTAAATTAAATATTTGTTATATAATTTATGGATTTATAATATCTGGTGATAAGCGCACAAGATTGTAATTAAATTGTTTAAACATGGTAGAGAGATAACGTTTAAGGCGAACTTCAATTAACTGATATGCAATTTTCTGTGCATAATGTGCGAATGTTATTGCGTGGAAATTGAAATGGTTACGGGTCGGTATTTGTAATTATTATTACAGAAATGTTCGCGCATTTTGCATGTGCGAGTAATTAATAACTGTGATCTGTTCTACTAAGTTATCGTCCGTAGAGATTGTTATTATTGCTTTGAAATAAATAAATTAAAAGTAAAATACTGATTGTGGATAGTCTAGTTTATTTGTTTTGCTTTTTAAGTCTAGTTGAAAAAAATACAGACTTTGGCAAAAATGATACAAAATTTCTCAAGGCTTAAAAAGAAATTTAATTTAAATTTTGCCAAGTATATTATATATACAGGGTGTCCCGTTAATGCGGGGAAATGGCTGGACCATAGATTCCTGAGGTCAAAATATGACGATTTAACGCAACTTATCTATATCCAAAAATTTACGGTTAAGCCGGAATTTGGCTTCAAAGTTTCAAAATTTTTTATTTCTTTTGTTTATAACAATTGAACGCTTTATTTGATTTCAATGAAATTTATTTTTAATAACTACCATATGTGATTATTTATTATTATTAATAATACTATTAGCTGCAATTTGACTTCTATAATTTACACAATAATCGCATCCGTTAAACATCTGGAAATGCAGAGTTATTACTTTTAGAAGATATTTAGACACATTTAGAAATAAAATTTTAAAAGTTTTAGTCTCTAGTTTAATGATGTAATATATAACTTTATAAATGCTGGGTTTTTATATATTTTTTAATTAATGCTTTCTTTTCTACTATCTCTGGTAAATGATATTAATGTTACTCTAGATCAGTGTTTCCCAACCTTTTTTTGTGCCATGCCCCACCTCAGCCATTCTAAAATTCTTATGCCCCCCTATGTAACAAATACATAATTTTTAATATTAAAAAAAGTAACATAATGAAAAACTGAAATTCAAACACATTTAAATTCGATGGGGTAAAACACTTGTTAAGTTTCATAATATTTTTATTTTCATTTGCCTGACACGTGTTTCGATCATTCCTGATCATATTCAAAGTATAAAACTAATTTGAAAATGATCAGGAATGATCGAAACACGTGTCAGGCAATTGAATATAAAAATATTATGGAACTTAACAAGTGTTTTACTCCATCGAATTTACATATCTCGTTCCATCAAGAGTGTAGCTCTACCAGTATCAATTATATCAAAAACATTTGTTTGAATTTGCATATTTTCTCACAAAGCCATGTCAAAAGTTTTAACTAACTCATCATTTTGCATTTCTGCGACTTCTTCTTGATACTGCATATTTGATGTATCAGACAAATCCATGTTGAAGTATAAATTTATTTTAAATCAGAAAATCTTTTAAATCAGCCGATAGAATTTTTAAATGATCGACAATAACAAGTATAGCGGTATCATTTACTTCACATTTTTAGAGCCAATGAAACTGTTCAAAGTTTTTATTGTTAATATATTTTTGACGTAATAAGGGTAATGAAGTAAAATTGTATTGAAAACACTAACACTTTCTTCACAAATTTATTTTTATTTGATTGATTGTTGAAGCCGTTACTTTGTGATACATCTTGATTACGAAGTAGGTTAAGAAATAATAACACTTTGCTAGTATCACGAATTTTAAAATTCGTGATACTAGCAAAATGTTACTATTTCTTAACCTACTTCGTTATTTTTATTTATTAGATGTACATTTCGAGTACAATGTAAGTAAATAAGAATAAATTTGTGAAGAAAGAAATTTTACTATAATAATCTTCACGTAACTCGAGAAATATATTTCTATAAGGGTAATGAAACCAAATATCTTCGCTTTTGCACCAATAAGAGCTGTATTTGTTCCTTGAAGTTGCTTATTTAATATATTTGGTTTTTCAAAGATATTGGTTAAATAGCTCACAAATGCTTTACAATCGACTGTTAACAGATGCTTCATTTTAGGTTTGTCGCTTAAAAAATCACTAAGAGTATTAAACAGTTCTATAAATCATTTCAAGCAGTTCCCTTTAGAGAGCCATCCTACTTTAATGTGACGTAAACCTTACTTTAATGTGAAGTAAACGTCTCACATGGTCTGAATTTTGTTCTACACAAAATAACTTGAAGAGACGCTCACATTTGGCATTGATACACTTTATTACTGAAGGTAGTACGAGATGTTTTTAGCTACTAAATTTTCCCTATGCATAACAAAATGCACAAGAATCATTTCTGGGGGATTCTCATCTTTCATCAATTTTAAGCAGCCATTGTTCTTGCCCATCATATTAGGAGCACCATCTGCGGCACAAGATGTAAAATATAACATCATTGGTATATTATTGACATCTAAGTAGTTTTTTAGCTAATTATATATATATATATATATATATATATATATATCTTTGGAGATATTGGTGCTTTCTTATCTTTTATAGAAAAACATTTCTTCAGCAAAATGCCCCCTTTTCACGTATACCTGCGTATTTCGGATTATCAACAAGTTGTTTTTCAATATCTTCATTTCATCTATTCTTCTGCTAGTAGTATTGTTACTGAGTGGCATAGATCTTACTTCTTTGTCATTTTTTCAAGAACGGTTTCTGAAATGCTGACATTGGCG
Source organism: Ontholestes murinus (assembly GCA_963969525.1). Classification (NCBI taxonomy): domain Eukaryota; kingdom Metazoa; phylum Arthropoda; class Insecta; order Coleoptera; family Staphylinidae; genus Ontholestes; species Ontholestes murinus. Next base: position 45,624,390 of record OZ018397.1, on the reverse strand, counting down.
GTTTTATTAAGTTCTCTTCTATAGTATGATTTTTTTCAAGATTTAGAGATGAATAAAGAAATTTTATAACTAGCCTCAAGAATACGATTATGAGTTGAAGTATGAGCAGTAAATCGAGACTTTGTTCTCTTTTCAAAAATTTTCTTTAAAGTTTGAAAGTAATTTAAATCTGAATTAATATGAGTACTATGTTTCGCCTTCAAATGCGCCTCAAAGTATTGCTGGCATAAAAGACGAAAAAGAAACCGCTCATCGTGAACAGCGGGTACGATCCCAACTTTTAAATACTCCTCCGAATATTGACGAATATTTTACTATAGGTTGAAAGAAATAAATATAAGATCAATTAAAAACTAAAACTAAAGTCTTAAAGTTAATTTAATATGACATAGGCTGCATTCAACAGAAAATTACGATCCGATTTGTGATTTGTTAGCGATGTGCGTCTTTGCTGAATGCCATTTCAACATTACGCATCGCACTTTCTTCCCCTTACCTCAGACGTCCCCGACATGGCCCACAAGCTTCCCTCCCATGTGTTGACAATTGTGCATTTGATGTTAGGTTTTACCCATCGCAATCCGATTCCAATGGAAAGTCGGATTTGAAAGAGTCTTTCGAATTGCCCCCCTTAACAATCAAATTGCCCCCTTGTGGGACGTGTGCCTCATGTTGGGAAACACTGCTCTAGATAGATTCTATGATATTTATATGTATGCCACTAAAAATTTTCCAAAATGGTCCAATTTCTCTTTAATTAATTCATTCACAATGCAAATTATTAAGCAAGTAGCTTTATTAGGATAAAATTTTTGAATTATATTAATGACAAATAATTAATTGTAAAGAAAACTTCAGTATATTTCTTAGAGACATCGAATTTGAATCTTGTGAAAAAGGTTTAAACTTATCTGCTGAACATTATTCTAATGAATTCAAAATAAATAAACAATTAACTTTGTTGGTATCACTTTTTATTTACACTTGTAACTATAGTTCCGACAACTTCAGCTTGTCATTATCAAACAATAGTTACAAGTGTAAATAAAAAGTGATACCAACAAAGTTAATTGTTTATTTATTTTGAATTTATCAAAATGTATCACGAAGTGAAAGCCTCCACAATTACTTATTATTCTAATGTATTGTAATAATAATAATATTTAACAAGGTTAGTTAAATACAATTCAGATTGCTATAAAAAAAGACCTTTATCGGCATTGAAATAAACTAACAATCACTTTCAATATCTTTATAATACATTATAATACATTTCTTTCTCCCTTCTTTTCTCCTTTTCCCACCCCAACCTTTTCAGGATATTTACCCTGGCCCCATCTTCTCTCATCCATTCCACTACCCATCTACACCCTTCCACCCATCTCACATCCACTCCCTTACATTCCTCTGTCAAATTCTTTAAAAATAAAAATAAATCGTTTTGCCTAAAAGTGACAATAGAAATATTATTTAGAAGTACATTGATGTTTTAATGTAATCTAGCTTTCCCAAGTTAAAAGATAATTTCTCTTATAAAAGTATGATGTGTAATAGGGCAGCATTAATTTGAAGGGAAAAAACAATCTACTGCAGCAAACATAATTGTATATTAATCTTATATTAACAATACACCAGAAAAAATTGTCAAGTTGATGCAGTATATATAGACTTCTTCAAAGTCATCGAACCTGTGTCTCAGTTAATTTTAATAAATAACTATATGTAGGCTTCTGATTTGCAGCTATTAGAAAACAATTCAAAAATGTAATAAGAATATCTCCAAACCAATTCATGTTACCTCTGGTGTTCCTCAAGGTTTTAAGTATGGTCCTATATTATATGACCAAAAATTATATACTGATCATTGTAAGTTTTTGTTTCTATTTGTAAATGATTTTTAAATATTTCATACCACAAATTCCGTGTCTAATGCTGCTTTTCTACAGGATAATCTGGAAAACATTTATAGACGTTGTTCTGACAATTATCTTTATTTAAATTACAAAAAGTATGGTAGGAAATAATGATAATTTATTATTTTCATTTATTATTCTATTATAGCATTAGATTTATTTAATATTTTAAAGTTTATATCAATAGTTTTGTATTATATTGTTGTATTGTACTTATTTTATGTTCATTGTTTATTTTACCACAAGTGTATTATGTTTTAAAAGGATGTTCCCAAATTAAACACAACTTTTATTTGATGACTATTGGTTCAATACATTAACACATCATTATTAAACTGTGACTGGCTTATAGTTTAAAATGATACTATGTATTGAAACTATAGTGACCAAATAAAAATTGAATTATAGAAACAAACTTAAAACTTTCTTACTACTCACTATAACCAAGAAAGAGCCTCCATCGTCAACGTTATTATTATCATTGATAGTATTGTATAGAAATTCAGAACTAAAAAAAATTAAATCCTATATTCGAATAATCATTGCTAAATGCTTCAAAAAATAGAAGCAGAATTTTCAATAAAGCTAATTGATGTGAAGAAAAAAAAAGCAATATTTGTATTAACTACTATTTTATTTCTGACTTTTAATTAAAACACTTGATTTAGAAATTCTTTAATAATCAAAGTAGTATATAAATATACAGGGTGCCCCGTTAATGTGGGGATATGGCTAGACCATAAATTCCTGGGGTCAAAATATGACGATTTAACCCAATTTATCTATATCCAAAAATTTATGGTTAAGCCGGAATTTGTCTTCAAAGTTTCAAAACATTTTATTTCTTTTGTTTATAACAATTGAACGCTTTATTCGATTTGAATGAAATTTATTATTAATAACTACCATAATATAATACATCATTTCAGTTATTATGGCCATTAGTGAATGACAGGAAGTATAAAAAACAGTAGTAAAAACTAAAATATTTTTTTATTGGCGCATCTAATAAAAGCTAAAAAAATATTTCTTGAAACAGCAATTAATTTTAAATTTTTTTTGTATCTTAATAGTATTTGATATCTTTTACGGTTTTTGCACAAAAAAATAAAATATGAATATTGTATGCAGATTTGCACTCATTAATAAGTAAATCAACTTATTCAATTGAATAAAACTTAAATAATATTAATTGATACAATAAATCAAAACAACATCTAACACTTTTTAAACAATTTTCTTCGCAAAATCCTAATACAAGCAAGAAATCTGTTTACTGCAAATGTGAATATTTATGAACTATAATAAAGTTAACAATAAATGATTTAAGGACACTCGGTAATTATTATTCTAAACTGATTTTAGTAAATTTTCACTATTTTTTATGTTTAAATATTTTTTTATCAATTCCACTTTTTTTTAAAATTCATTTAAAAATTGTTTCTTACAATAAATCAAGCTGTTAATTTCAACCATTTCTTCCTTGAGAAAATGTTCAACTATTTTTAAATCTTTTTATGAAAATGTTAATTTTCTTTTTAAAAATGTAACTATTTTTTAATTATTTGTTTTATTTGCACAATTCTACCATTTTTTTTCTTTTTCTAAATTAATACTCCAATTGTTTTGTTCAATAAATGAACTTCTAACTTAAACCGTCTTCGTTTTGAAAAACATTTTTAACTGTTTTTAAATTTAAATCTGAATTTTTTTCAGTACTAGTTTATTTCATGTTTTTAAGATACAATTAAAACACTATAAAACACTGGAAATATTTGCAATTTTGTAAAAAAAAGCTAATATTTGTCCCTTAAAAAATGTTGATAACTCAATTTTCTTAGAGTTATCAACATTTTTTAAGGGACAAATATTTGTCCTTAAAAAATGTTAATAACTCAATTTTCTTAGAGTTATCAACATTTTTTAAGGGACAAATATTACCTTTTTTTTTATTAAATTACAAATATTTCCCGCAAAAATTTAGTACTTCTATAAAATTACAATTTTAACTGTTTTCTTTTCATTTGAGAAAAATTTCTCAGTCGATAAATAATTTCGTAACTGTTGTTAGCAAATGTTCGTTACCTTTTTTAATATTTAACTATTTTTTATAGTCATTTGTTCTTTAAATTCTAAATTTAAACAATATTCTCAAGTGTTTTTAAATAAAAGTTAAATTAATTTTAGAAATTGTATCTTTAATAAAGATAATGATTGCGAACGTTACTTACACTGAAGTGAAAAATTCTCTATGTTTTAACCACAAATAATAATTTCTTGTTAAAACCTACTGATTTTTTCAATTCAGTGTAAGTGTGACTCTTTTATTTTAATATTTAATGTTTGTTTTAAATCAATTGTTTCGTTTAGAAACATTCTACTATTTTCAGTTAATTTTCCAATAGTTTTTTTTTACAATAACTAAAACTCTAAATTTTAACTGTGAAAATTTCTATCTGTTTTTAGGAAATATTGATATTTTTATTATTATTTAACTGTTTTGTTTCTTTAACCAACCGTCCTCTTATTAATTTTTCTCTTGTTTTTTTGCAATAATGCAGACTCTGCAACTCTGTTAAAGCAAATATTAAACTGTTCAAATTTAGTTAAAATTTTCAACTTTACGAATGCATTTTTTAAAAATTTTAAACAAATTAGATAATGTTTGTTTTTGAACTGTATTTTTCTTATTAAAATGCTTTTATTGCTTTTGTTTTTAAAAGAAATTTTCTTTTAAATAATGTTTTGGTATTCGAACTATTTTAAATTGTTTTATTTTATGTTTCCAACTACTGATTTAAGCAGAAATTAATTGCTTTTTTATTTGTTTTTAACTTTTTTGTAAATGTTAAATTTTCAATAATTAAAAAAAAAATATTTAATTGTTTTTTTTTCGTAGTAAATTTTCATTGCTGTTTTTTTGGTGAAATTCAAACATTTTTTCATGAAATATGCAAATTCATTTAACAACAAAACTTGGTTTGATATATGTAATAACTCCTATGACAATTTTAAGTCTAAATTACATCGTCATGTGTCGTATTAGTTTTCCTTATTATATTAAATTTATTATTATGTTTATAGTTATGTTATATTGTTAAGTTAAGTTTATTATGTATCTATGTGTGTATATATATATTGTAAAAGGGGCTTCCCGTTTATAAATAAATAAATAAATAAATAAATAAATACATTTTATAAACTTACTTTTTAATTTCAATTGTTTTTAAACAAATTTTTAGTTAAATTTGGTACGAAATAATTTTTTTACTGCTATACTATTTTTTTGAGTAAATTTCCAACTTTTTTAATCAAGTTTAATACTTATAGAAATTCTTTAATAGTTTTATGTTATTTTAATAGCAATCTTTTTACTGTTTTTTAGTAAATATTAATTTCTTCTTTCAAATATTAAGCTAAATCAAATTTTAAAAATAATCCATGTTTTTTTAATAAAATTTCTAATTGTTTCTTTCATTAATTCAAACTCCTATTTTGAACTGCTTCTTCTTTAAGACAATTTTCAACTGCTTTAAAATAAAATCTAAACTGATTTTTCCAAATGTTAATTTCAATTGTTTAATATTTAACTGTATTTTTTAATAAATATTTGTCTCTTGATAGAAATTCTACTGTCTATATTTTTTATATTTTTCCACAGTTTCTTACAACAACGTTTGTAAAAACTTTTTATCTATTTTTTACATTACTTCTAAGTTTCTAACACTTCTACTTAAAGGATTTTAAATAAATTTTATAATGTTTTATGTCTACGAAAATGCTTTATTGTTTTTTAAAAGTAAAAACTATATAATTTTCACTTTTTAGACAAAACTGCAACTAATTCTGAAATATTTTAATTTTAAATTGCTTTATTTGTATTAAGCAAAAATGAATTGCTTTTTTATTTATTTATAACTTTAATTGTATTCATTTAATATTTTAGCTTTCGAATATTGAGGTAAATGATTCTTTCGTAGTAAATTTGAATGGTCTTTTTTTATGGTAAAAATCAAACATATTTTTACTAAAATTATATCAGGAACATTTCAAATAATTCTTAATTGTTTTTTGGTAAAAAATTCTAACTATATTTTGGCATTTTCTCAAATTTTAAATAACTTAGTTTCTAATTGCTTACTAAATCCTACTAAACTAAATACATTTTCTATTAACATTTGAACTAATTTCAATTGCGTTTTTTTTTTTGACCAATTTCAATTTCAATTGAATTTTTCGTAGTAAATTTTGATTACCATATTTTTAGGGAAAATACAAACATTTATCAAGTAAACCTAAGAACTCTCCTGTCATTCACAAAATTCCAAAGCTATATAACAGTTTTGGAATTTTTTTCTTAGTCTTTTAATTCAATTGCAAAATGAAACGAGAGAAAAATTTCGAAATTTTTTAAATTTTCATTTTTAAAACTAAGAATTTCCAAATTCTGTGATTTCAAAAATCATAAAGTAAGTGTTGAAGGAGGAAGGATTATCATTAACAAAAATTTTAAATGTAATTTTGATGGGAAAGGAAAAGAGTAGAAAAAAATTTCAAAAATATTCAAATTTTAAAAAATAAAAATCTTAAAATTTTATTATTATTATTATCTACTGCCGATGGAATAATTTCACTAATTGCATTTGAGAAGGGCGAGTACTCTATCGTTAGTTTTGTCGATTTGAGCAAGGCTTTTTTTTGACTGTGTCAATCATGAAATCCTTTAAAAAAAGCTGTTATATTATGGTTTCCATGAAAGCTTTTTGCCTCGTATTTGAAAGGCAGAACATAAGTAGTACGTGTAAAAAATGAAGTGTCAGAAGTTGCACCTATTAAACACGGACGTTCCTCAAGGTTCGATTATATAACCTCCTTCATAAGGAAAACATTTCTCAAGGCTACGAAATGCTTTAGAATAATGTTGTCTAATTTTTGGCCGTGTCGTTAATTTAAATCCGAAGTTAGAATAAATCTATAAGAAACAATTTAAATAAATCTTGATGAAGCCTAAAGATGATTTTTTGATGAAAATTGATGAAACTGCTTCAGGGCCCATTCATCGTTTTCAATGGTCGCTTACTTTCATCTCCTGAGTCAGTTGTGCTTGTTACCGTCACAGTAAATTCCCATTTATAATCACCATTGTCAACTTTGAAGAAAGCAAGATTTCGCATCGAGGAGTGTATTAAGTACGTGCGGATCTCGAAAAATCAAACTGCCTTCGAGATAGGATCTTACACCGCGCTCGTAGTAACGCAACTGCGTGTCGTAATTAATGCCGTTTCGTTATCGGCCATTGAATAACGCCGTTTCCCTATTCCCACAATTCCAACGCACGTAAAACTCTTATGCAAATCGAGCGCGGATATCTCGCGGCGTTTTTCGAAAACTCGACACACATCTGCTAACGCCAGAGGAAACAATCAGGTATGTATTCCAGAAGGAAGCGGCGTCCTCACTTCCGATGGGTGTGCGTGGGCGGTCGTTAGGTCTGGCTGTTGCCTGCGGACAGATTTTTTACTATCCGGTGTTGCACCTTCCTTCTCTAAATTTTCTTTTGAACGGTTAAATGTCGTAAATATGTCTCTATTTACTGAGAGTATTCACAACCGTCATTTACTGACCATATTTACAACCTTTAGGGTTATTAGGTATTTAAAAATTCAATACAAAGTAACTCTTTCCTTTAAAGTTTTAGAATTTTGTATTTCACAATAATTCGGAAGTACTTAAAAATTTAAATTGTTACTAAGAGTAGAATTTCCAATAGAGTTTCTAGAATACCTAAAAACTCTAAATTTTTAGAATTTCGAAGTCAACATTTTTAGAAAATTTAGAGTTTTTGGGTATTCTAGAAACTCTATTGGAAATTCTACTCTTAGTAACAATTTGAATTTTTAGGTACCACCGAATACCTTCTATAGTCTCTGAAATTCTTGACTTTTCGAAATTGTAAGTCTTGCTCATAGAGCTAAGTTTATGTTATGTATAAAACTTATACAACTGTAAAAAAGTTTGCATGACCAGTGCGCTTCCACATAGGAGCCAAAATGAATCGATGCAGTCCAAAGCACCAAATTTCATTTGTTTGAGACTTAATTGTTGATTTACATAACTATTGTGGTGCACTTCTGTCTCTGCCAAAACCACCACGGAATTCCAAATCAACATTTCCGGCTCCAACATCAGCCTTCTTATCGCCACCAGGTGGTCCACCGGGAGTCCTCCTGTATCCAGCACGGTCCTCTGATGGTTTGGATGTCTCAGACCTGACGGCGGCAGCCTTTGGTCTTGCAGACTCTGTGCGAATTTGCCTCTTGAGGGTGGCAGGCACAATTTCTGGGGGCAAGTGAAGGTAGGACCTCAAGTATTCAATACCCTCATTTGTCAAATACCAATAGAAATGCCTCCATGCAAACTGTTCCTTGACGTATCCCCTGGATTTTAAGGATTGCAATGCCTTGATGACTTCCAAGTTTGGAATTTGTTCCAACTCAGGGTGTTTGGGAGCATGGTAGTCCTTCTTGGCCACCATGACTCCTTCTTTGAAGAGGTATTCATAGTTGCAGACACGGTTCTTTTTTGGCATCAACATGTTGACGTGTTTGTATGAACTTCTTCACAAAAATTGATTTTGATACTTGTTGCACTACACTTCACTTCACATTAGGTGAAGAAAAACACTTCAAAACTATGAAACATAACAAGTGTTTTTCTTTACCTAATTTTGAAAGCTAATACAAGATGTTTACGAGGTAATTAGATGGGTGTGAAGTTAGCAATAGATTTCGCTTTCCCCAAATTTCATTAAAATAGAATAATTACGCCAAAGTTTTCATGATTGTAATCAAATCTGTGAAAGGCGGGTTCGCAAGCACCCAAGCGTACGCCAGTAGCACGGACCGCCAACAGAAGGCGACGGAATGGTAGCGGCGGCAGTGGCGCGCGCGAGTAGAATACCCCGCCAACAGAGGGCGCCACCATGATCAAAACCGACGGAACGGTCACAGGCAGCCGTCAAAAAGGGTAATACGCTGCTCAACCGGCAGACTTCGACATAACCTCGTTAGGTGATCCTAAACGGTAAGCGAAGTGGCATCCCTAAATGCATTTTTCTCAATGAAGACATGCACACATACAAATTCTAAAATTACCATCACATTCTACACACCCTCTTTAATCATAACCAAGAGAAAACCCCCAGACAGACCCCATCTTTTTTTCGAGAATAAAATCATTTGTCTAACACTGCGCGTCCGAATGCTTCATCCCTACATGCACCCACAAAAATTCTAAAATTATTATCACATTCTACACACCCTCTAGAATCATAACATAATCAAGAAAAAACTACGGACCGCTCCCCCCCCCCTTTTTTCGAGAAAAAAAAAACCCAGAACTTTATGAAAAACTTGATCAGTTTCTCATTCTCTTTAATTTTTCTTTGAATTCTCTTCTTTTTCGGTGACTCGCTCTCTGAAGTTTTTGCAACAATTGGAGCTTAGGAAATTGCAATTTTCATATCTTCTATGTTGATCTCAGCCGAATCAAAGGCCTTTTTTTACTTAAACATCAACTTCAGAAGTAATAGGCGTCACTCGGCATATTCATCTAATATTTTTTCTCCAGAATCGTTGTCACAATCTTCAAAATCATCATATTAAGGTTGGAATTAAAATTTTGGGAAAGAAATATAATCAAGGAAATAATGAGGAAACGAAATTTGAATTCAGAGGCTATAGGATATATAAGAATTTAGTGAACTCTAATGAAAGTTAAAAGGAGAAAATTGAGAAGGAAGATTTTATTATTAGTAATAAAAAATAATAATACACAGGGGACAAATAAAAATGATTAGACAGAAAATAAAATGAAGGGGATGTGACATAGGATAATAAAGATTAAACAAAATGAGAGTTCATGAACAAGGGATTTCTGGTGTCCTTGTTCTTGAGCTCTCAACATCCTATAATATCCTATATTATAGAGAAAAAACTTCTTTACTTAGGTTTCCTCTTTATTAACACAAATCTATGTTGATTATAAAATGAAGCATTAAAATCCTTTCTTCACGCAGTTTATTTGAAACTCCAAATATATATGTATATATAGAGACATGACAATGTCAAAATGACAAAGCTGTATTAAATCGCCCAAATAAAGGAAAAATAAGCATTTAAATGCTAAATATATGTATCCAAAGCTGATGAACTGCGAATCATCGGAGAAGAGGTTATGGGTTTGAGTGGAAGATCATCCACAAGTGTGAACTCCGCCCTGTTAAAATTATATGTATGTTTGCCTTCAATTTTGTATATTTCAGTTTATTTGTATTTTATATAATCATGACCGATAAAGCTTAAATGAATAAACATTGTTGGAATATTGGTCGACAGTGAGATATCATAGGGGCACCGGAAATACATCTTACTATGCGTTTCTGACAGATAAAGAGAGACTAAAGATATCTTGAGTATTCACGTTAGTGTGGTAAAAGTTCATTAGTTGTTATTGAATTGATGAGGCGGATACATGATGAAACTCCACAACACATTGAAATAAAACAACACAATTGGGAGGGTTTCACAGTTATTGTTGAGTATTCATCTGCCCGATGAAGCCACTGTGTGGCGAAACATGTTGCAGTGTTCAACAAAAAATGTGAAACCCTCCCAACTGTGTTGTTTTATTTCATTAGTTGTTGTACTGCTCTCGGACATGTTAATTGAAATCATGTCATATTAAGAGCTTTTGTCAGACTATTACAATGATATTGCCAATCCAGGGAAGTTAAAAGTCTGTGTTATGAGTTTTTTGTGCTATTTCTAATTCATTTTTACATTGTTTTGCCCTGAAATGTACCAGAGTGGTTTTAGATTCATTGACAAATACTTTATTGACTGCAAACCACGTGTTGAACTTTTTGAGGGCATCTGTGCATTCCGCTTCTACTTTATCATCTGGTGTTTTACTTATCACTGCATATAGTATAACATTCATTGACATATAGTCAGGCAAATCAATAATGTATATGATAAACAAAATAGGACCCATGATTGACCCTTGCGGTACCCTAATGTTTATAGGAAGTTCGTCTGATAAACTGTAACTCACTGCTTTATTTGTTTTTGACCTGACTTTAACCTGTTGTTTGCGATTGTATAGATAGGATGAACACCAGTGGAGTACTAAATCACAAATTCCATATTTTTCTAATTTATCTAATAGATGATCAATATCAACACAGTCGAAAGTACGACTTAAGTCCAGGAACAAACCGACTGGATATTCTCTTTTTCCAAGAATGGTAGTCAGCTGTATTTTTTTGATTTTTTTCTGTAAAACAAAACAAAACTTTTTGAATAAAAAAACAAATTGAAAAGGTAAAATTTTTGAGTGAAGAAATTAGTAAAAATTTTATGCATGATGGGTGGGCAGAAATAAATAAGATTAACTATATAAAGTCGTTTATATTTAAACTTAATTTTTGATTTTGTTTTAGTTTTTATTACATAAAGGATTTGATTGTTTTTAGCAGGGAAATCGTCAACGATTAAAAATTAAAGTTATAATGTATATGTAGGTTGGGTGGGTGGCCTCTATCCCACCCTCCAATCAGTAAAACAGTAAGTAAGCGAGGGTTTCAATTAATAGTTGTAAGACGTAAGTAAACATAACAATATTGCAAAATTTAATAGATTTATTCAAACAAATTTTTCAAATAATTTTTGATGATGTTTTACTGATTGAAGGGTGGGATAGAGGACACCCACCCACCCTACATATATATAAAAAATGTAATTCCTTTAATTACTGTATCCCATGAAATTAATTACAAAAATTTTAGGATAATAAAGAAATTAAAAAGTTAAAAAATTTTAAAATCCGGTTTTTTTTTCTTAATTTTGATTCTAGAGGGTGTGTAGAATTTGTGTGTAATTTTATATGTGCATGTCTTCTGCTAAAAAAGCAGGACTTAAACTTTGGGGACTTATCTGTTAATGTTAATATCTTCTATGATCTCTTCTACTTTATCCATTTTTTTGTATCTACCCAATATCATCATCTTTTTTTTCTGATACATGATGGGTACTAAAAATTCTTCGACGTTTCTTCTTCTATTTATTCACGAATATTTCTTTTTTATACGGGTAAAATTTGTTTTTCTTTTGCCCTTCCTTATTTGTAATGCTTCATTTTTTTTTTAACTAAAACTAAATAATATCTGTAATTAGATTAGAAGCATGCCGATCTTCAAAAAGAAAATATTTTAATTTGAATCTACTCTAAGAAACATAATTCATCACTAATGACTAATAATTTGGCATATCGGCCAAACTTCTCAAAAGGAGTATCAATTTTACCATAACTCCTTAAAGGAAATAGATAAATCGTTGTTTAAGATATTTTATTTTGGCATCCACCAAGATGTGTCAAGATCGATCAATTTCACTATTGCCTATAATTTCACAATTATATACCGTTGATGAACAATAACCTCCATAATAATTGTGACCAATATTGCTTCCATAAAACTAAATATACGATGGTTGCAATCAATGCTTTTGCTACAAACTTTGCAGAAGGTGAGTTGTGGTATTAGGATTGTTTTGTAATAATTAACCCTAGCCTGAAAAATTTTGTACAAAAGAGCAGAATCATTAGACTACCGTGCAAATATTACTGGATGCCCGTCGAATCGAGGTATTTGATCTCGTCTTTGATAAGGATGAGTAAATCTATGAAAGTAAGTTCAGGTTCGCTCACGTTGAGACTTACTAAAATAAATAGAAACGCGTTAATCAGCTTTAATCCCCAAATGCAATTTTTTGATGAGAATTTCAAGTAGCCAGATTAAAATTAAATTAAGCCACCGTGCAAGAGTTCTATCAAATGCCTTAGAAATTTTAAGAAATTTTGCAGCAGTTTTATTTTTTAATGTGATGAATTCGGACACCTCGACTGCTAGCGAAAAATAGAAAGGCTTGCTTAGAAACATATCATATCATGTACTCTACCAAATATGGCAGTGGATATTTTTTCTTCTGAGGAGACATTTGAGCTCTAAAATAAAGATGATTTACTAGCAGTAGCTAGTAGGAAAATCGTGTATAATCCTCTCAAAATTTATATTATTTGTAATTTCTTGTTCTATGGAAAATATTGCAAGATTTTGCAGTCTCAAATGACTCATTTTGGAACGAAGATAATCTTTTATCAACTCTAATTTGGAGAAGCTCCTTTCGCAACTAGCGACGCTAATAGCAATTGTTAAAAAAATATCTTAGCAAAATTACAATATTGGGTACAAAATTTTCCAATCTATAGTGTTGAATAAATTTCAGTAGATCAAGAGGGCCTTCGTCTTCGTCTTTCCAACGTTTTGCAGGTATAGTCATAAAACCTTGATCCCTTTGCTTTCAATATAGAACTGTTCTTTATCAATATCAATAAACTCGTATATTTGACATTCAAATTCTTTATTTAGTAGGTTACATGGTATTATACACGAACGTTTTCTTGCAAGGACATGCAACTGATCAAAGCGTTCTTTTATTTCCTTTATAATCCTATCCATAGATAAAAACATTTATCTTCGTACTAATATTACTAATTGTTATCTCCAACTCTTCATATTTTTTTGCTGCTATAACAGCGTTTTGTATTAACGCATCTCTTTGTTCCAAATGTCAATTTTTCCAAGGCGCTTAAAATGTAAACAAAATATTTTTTTACTCTAATTACTGCTTCTGCCCTAATGTTCCAGTGAGTTTCTACGCTACGTTTAATGCCTTGACCAGTAACAGAAAGTAAAACATCTCATCGAGGAGTAGAAGAAGAAAACTGCTCGATAGTTCCAAAGAATGTTATGGAATCTCTAGCATTAGAAGCAGCGAGCAAACATGCCAGGTTTAAAGAATGATTTGTACATGGTACAAATTCTGCACTGGGATTTATTAATATAATGCGAGTTTGAACACCGCTGTGCTTTTCTGCCATGACGGCAGCATTATCGTTAGCCTGTCCTCTGCAATTTTGTATATCTAATCCGTCATTTTCTAATTTTGTTAAAATCATATTTGTGATTTCCTCGGCAGTTTTTCCTTTAGTTTCTTCAAAGTCAATAAACGATTCTACAATTTGAACTTCGCTGCCATCAATAATAATTTGACTGGTTTGATCTCTGTGGGAAATATCTGGAGTGCTGTCAAAATCATACAAAAGTATTTAGCTATCAGTATTCTGTTTATCAAAAGTTGCGCCATGTCCAAGTCTTGGGAAAATGATCGAATGTGCAGTGAGCTCAACTCGTGTTGACTTATTTTAGGATTAAGTTTCCACCACTTGTTAAAACCATTTTCCGTGTTGAACTTGATTCACAATGAAAATCAAGCAGTTTGCAGCAAGAACAATTTATACTTTTCTTCGATGGTGAATACACCATGCACGATCTTAATAGCTTTTCACAAAATTTGAAAAAAAGGGAGGAATACTCTTGTATTATCATCAATCTTATTAGGTCATAATCCAACATCTATCATAGAAATGGACGGACTAATTTGAGTAGCAAACTCTTCATCAGAACTTGAACTTTCTACTTCATCGCCAGTATTTGAGGCAGGTCTTTCCTCTTCAACAACTTCAACTTCTCAAATTACTACTGTAACTGTTTAAACTGGTAGTACAGATTTACGAAAAGCATCACATTTCAAAATTATTAATCGGAATGCCATTTCCATATTGCGACGTGCATTAGGAATCCGCGGCTTCAGAAAGTGAAAGCGGACGGCGGCGGGTGATGCAAGTCAAAATTAGCATAACACATAATACGCCTTCTTCCCACAAATGAGCGGCGGAATGGGAAAAATAAAAACAAAAACAACAGCAGCAACGCCGTCCAGCCGTGCGCTCATTGCAAAAGCATTTAGAAATTCCGCGGAACGGAATTAGCCGGATGGGATCGCCCGAGTGAGTTATCCCCGTGTCACGATCCAATCTGGCCGATCTAATTCAATGCGACCGCTGCCTGGAGAGAGGTGGAGCGCGCCAGTAGGTACTACCAGTACGGAATAATAACAAAAGGAGAGAACGTGCGTGGCCGGCGCTAACGGAAAGCAAGAGCTGGAATGAGGAAACGTAGTTAGTATTTAAATCGGGGAGAGCGTTTCGACGGGGCGTGCAAGAATGGTTCGGTTTAGTGGGGTACCACATCGTACGTGATCACCATGAACGCATGAAGCTAAACAATATTGACCGTACTTTTGTACCACCCCAAATTCTTGACACATGAAGCTAAACAATATTGACCGTACTTTTGTACCACCCCGAATTCTTGACACATGAAGCTAAACAATAATGACCGTACTTTTGTACCATCCCGAATTCTTGACTTATCAACTTTTTACTGATCAAAATTTTTAGAATGATCTGTATAAGTATGGGGAAGGTTTATATATCTTCCACAAATATTTATGTTGGCGATCAAAATACCATTGGATCATAATTTTTAGACTATTAAGAAAACTCTGTAGCAAATGCAAGTTTTAGAAAACTTCTAAAACTATTCATGTTGGTGATTTCGTGATCAAAATTCCATCAATTAACCCCTTCCTCTTGTTTTCTTGATATCTTTGTCTATACCTGTAGTACCTAGTAAAATTCGATTTCATCTTACTTCATTGAGCGACCGCAATCCGTTCAGTTAGATTACAAAGAACATTTGGACTATCGTTTCCTTGAGTCTTAACAATGAGTTCAAAAGCGATCTCCAATGAGTGATTTTAGTCGGTACTATGAAGTCCCATTATTCAAAATTAAAAATACATTCACGCCAATTAAACGCTAATTGTTCACGCTGAATCGCGTGACCATTTGTAGAAATCATCAGTTTTAACAATAAATCGCCACAATTAGATTTTGCGAACTGCTTTGGCCGCGTGCAATTGTTGAGCCATTAGACAATCGTCGCCACTAATTACACAGTTTGTACGACACGACCGTTTTCCTTCGACTTAATCACATTTATTATTTTCAAGGTGACCATAATTACAACGATTTTTTTCCATCTATAAATTAACTGCCTGGAATGTGGGTCGCCCGGAGCGATTTGTGTATGTGTGTGTGTGTTTGTGTGTTGTGTTATCTGTGGCACTGCGGTGATTAAATATTTAGGTGTCGTCGGTGAAAATCGCAATTGTAAATCATCGTCCTGGCATTCTAATTAACTTCTGCTGACGTAGGAGAAGGACGTGGTGATGTATAATCTTTAGAATTAAAAACACTTGCTAGGATAAGGACATATCTCCTTAGGTATTCCATTAGATTTCGCCATCTCATTAAATATGAACAAATATAAAAATATTTCAAAAGAGTTCAGAAGAAAATATTAATTTATCAATCGAGTTAAGGAAAAGCATCCCACTAGTTTTAACACACTAAGAAAATGATCATATGCTGGCAACAAAACCAGCAAAACTAGTGGCTAGAAAACTTCTATACTTATAAAAGGATACATAATTATGCTTATAGTAACAAACCTCAGCTCTTTTGACGTAGCACTAAGTACTTGTCGCAATTCTTTTTCTTTTGTGGCGAACTTATGATCAGCTGTTACGCTAACAACTTTCTTCCTTGTAAATCTTTTAATCTTCTCTCTTATCTCTATATTTCTGGGATTAACAGCACCCCCCCTACAATCTTCAATGTTTTTTTGGCAGATTTCAATATCCTCATCGAGTTTGTTGTTAGTCGTAGTTTATATTTATTTGGACTGAATTTAGAATTTTGACGCCTGATTCGATGTCTAAAATTGGGAGGTCGAAATTTTCGCTTTACCTATGACAATTTCTGCGAATCAGAAGACTTCCAGCATTAGCTCTAAGAGGGCGTGATCTTATTAATTAGTCTTTAGCAGAACCTATTTCTCTTTCATCTACAACTCATCAGCATATTATTCCTCTTCGTTATCAATAACGTATAAAGGAGATTTCAGTGGAAGAAGTTGTAACCATTATTCTTGTTCTCTTCCTCTAAGCCCTCCTTACATATCTTGAAAATGTCCGTCATCCTCCTTTTCCTCAGTTTTCTTTTGCATTACCTTCCTTACCCTCAGCCTTCTCTATTCGCAATAATAGGTAGTTGATTAAATATTCTTTACTCGTCTTCCTCATCAGAAACTTCTTCTTTGATACCTACCTCCTCTAGCACTGCAACATAATTCTTTAAGGGATTGTCTAGGATATTTTCTTCTTCTGATTTCAAGCAGAGTTTTTTCTATGTAAACGGTGTCCCAACAAGAGCACCGGAATTAATTTTAAAGGCAAATTGACAGGTGATAAATTAAGAGTTGACAGTTTAACAAATTGTCAATTATAGTTAAAATATTGACAATTGGCAGATGATAGATTTGTAGTTAACAAAGTAACAAAGTTACATATTACAGTTCGACAATTAATAAATTGACAGTTAAAAGAATGACAATTACAAGACAAGATTAACAGATTGACAGTTTATAGATGATTATTTGATAACTGGCAGATTATAGATTCATGGTCGGGTGATTAATATATCGACAGTTTATAGCTTTAAAATGTTTACAATTTATAAGCTGACAATTAAAGGATTCATAATTGATATGTAGGCACATGATAGGTTGATAGATTAACAGATTAAGAGTTGTCAGATCAACAGTTGATAGATTGACAGTTACAAGATTATTAAATAAGGTTAATTAATTGGCAGATGGTATATTGGCAGTTAAGAGATTAATAGATTGACAGTTGATCGATGTAGTAGCAGTTTGACAATTGACAGGTTGACAAATGATAAATTAACAGATTGACAGTTGATAGATTAGTAGTTAAAAGGGGAAATTTATAGATTAACAGATGATAGATTGGCAGTTGACAGATTAACAGATTATCAGCTAAAAGATTGACAATTGACAGAATGGCAGATAATAAATAGACAGTTTACAGATCGACAATTTAAAGATTAACAATTAGCAAATTTGTAGATAATAGATTGACAGTTCACATATTAACAAATTGACAGTTCATAGACCGACAATTGATAGATTCAAATAGTTGAAATATTGACAATTGATAGATTGGCACATGATAGATTTTAAGTTGACAAATTACCACATTGACAGATGACAGATCGACACTTTATAGATTAACTGTTAAAATAGTGACAATTACAAGACAAGGTTAACAGATTGATACTTAACATGTGATTAATTAATAACTGGAAGATTAATAGATTGACAGTTGATAGATCGATAGTTGATAGCTTGATAATTGCCTGTTGACGAATTGACAGTTGATACGTAAACAATTAAAATATTGGCAATTGACAGGTTTGAAGATGATAAATTGATAGTGATAGTTGACAGATTAACAGATTCAGAATTGACAGATCAACATTTGATAGACTGACAGTTACAAGATTATTATATAAAAATTTGCCAAATTATAGATTGGCAGTTAAGATATTAATGGATTGACAATTCATAGATTAAGAGTTGATAAATGAGCACTTAAAAATTTAACAATTAATAGGTTGGCAGGTGACAGATTAACAGTTGACAGATTAACAGATTGAAAAATGACCGATCAACATTTGATAGTTTAGCAGTTAAAAGTGACAATTGATAGAAAAACAGACTGACAGTTGATAGACCGACAATTGGTAGAATAACAGATTGCAGATTGATAATTGACAGATTGACAGGTGATAGATCCATAGTTAACAAATTAACGCATTTACAGATGACAGGTTGACAGTTAAAAGAGTGACAATTGATAGTAGATTGAGAGTTAGCATATTGGCAGTTAACAAATGATTAATTTATAATTGGCAGATGATAGATAGACAGATAGAAGATTAATAGATTCACAGTTGATAGATCGACAGTTAAAATATTGACAATTGACAGATGATTGGCAGATAACAGGTTAATATATTAGCTGCCAATATGTCAATTGTCAATATTTTTAGTTGGCAGATTAACAGATTGGCAATTGATAGACCGGCAAAAAACACATTTATTTTTTTAATTAAGCAAACATTTTTGTTTCAACATAAAGAAAAAATAATTCCGATCAAACGTGCAATAAAACATCAGTCAAATGGCCACAACAAAACCTCTGGCACAGGGTTATACGTTTGTTGAAATTTTGAATAACGTTTTCGCATAACTGTGGCTGTATTTCACTAATAATGCGCCGCATTTCCTCTTTAATACGTTCAACTGTTTCAGGTTTATTCGCATAGACCTTTTCCTTCACATAGCCCCAAAGAAAAAAGTCTGTCGTCGCACCATCTTGGTGTCCAAACTTGGTCTACAGTAACACCATTGTTTCACGTGCAGTGTGGCAGGTCGCACCGTCTTGTTGGAAAAACATGTTCTCCAAATCAATTACATCCAATTCGGCGCTCTTGTTGGGACACCCTTTACTTGTCGAGCAAAGGTGTTAGTACCCATTATCAGGAGTTCAGATAGAACCCCCATATTGTTACAAGAGCGGCTTACGCAGCTCCAGAAGCACTTGTGATCTGCTAGTGTAATTGTTTCGACTCGTAATCATATTGCTGGTATTAAGACCTTTATTAAAGCTTAGAATAAATGTGAGCACTGTTTAAACAAGCAACTCTTAAATCCGCAACAAAAGTTTGTGGAGTAAACAGGGGAAGCAAGAGAAATAAACAAACAGCATGGTGGACGGAAGAGAGCAAATAAAACAAAAAAAGTTAGCATGGAAAAATTATATAAGCAACAAGACATCTGAAAATTATGTCAAATATAAGGTTGAACGAGGAAGAACGAAAGAACTAGTAACAGCGGCAAAGAAGAAACAATGAGAGGACTTTGGGGAAAAAACTAGAACAAGATAGCAAGGGAAATCAGAACTGTAAGTAATGAAGACATTGAGGGGAAATAAAACACAAGGGCCAAACTATATTAAGAGCAAAGGTGGGGATATAATTAACGAAGAGGAAGGAATCATGAAGAGATGGAAAGGATATTTCCAGGAGCTATTACAGAGAGAGAACGCCTTAGAAGGAAATTATGATAATGAGAATGAAGAAAATGAAGATGAAAACAATGATCTAACAAATGTAGAAGAGCTAATGGAGATAATAGGAAAAATTAAAAACGAAAAAAACTCTAGTACAAGACCAAATTACAGGGGAAATGTGAAGATGATAGAAGGATGGTCGAGAGATTAATATATCGACAGTTTATAGCCAGTTGACAAATCGACAGATCAACAGTTGATAGATTGACAGTTACAAGATTAATAAATCAAAACAAAACGGACTCATCATCTCAACAGTATTGAGATTAGATGGGAATCCTGTAGAAAGAGTTCAGAAATTTAAGAAAGGAATCGCTCAATCTTTCGGACGAGATAAGTTGCCAATTTGAACAAGTCAAATCTGCATTTCAAAAACCCGTATTAACAAATAGTTCACTGTGCCTAACAATCAGGGAGTGATTTACAAGATGTTACACCTAGCGGTTGTGAAACATGAACGCTCACCACAAGAGACATAAACTTTAACGGGCGGGCCATCGGAAGGCAAGAGGAGGCTCATCATGGGAGTTGCCAGGCCAAAACTCTTGTGTGCTGACTGTCTCCCGAGTACACTGCGCCCTGTTGCGCTCAGAATAGCCCGAGGTTATCGCACAATTTCCAGAAGCCGCTGGGAGGCCTTCCAAGCCATCGTGGAAGATCAGTTCAAGGAGTTAGCCAAGACTGAGGCATGGTGAGCTGACCTATCACCTCAGCAAGGTATTCTCGGGCCATGGGTGCTTCCAAAAATACCTACTGAAGATCGCTAAGGCGGGCGAGGATAGCTACCTGTGCTGCCCGGACACTACAGACGACGCGCACCATACCTTCTTCGTCTGCCCACAGTGGTATGTAAATAATGTTTGTTCAGAACAAAGCTTTGACACCAGACGAAGTATTGTCATAATGCCGCTGGTGTCGTCGTTTACAGACAAACACCTAAAACTAGAATACTTCCGACACCTATGCAGATAACCTAGATATTAATTCCTATGCCTAATTCTAAATGTTACAATTGAAGGAAAAAGGTCTATAAGATGATCTCCTTCATACGGCTCAGGTTAGAGAAAGCTTTAGAACATTCACAAGTATGGCAGTAGCCAAGGTTTCCTAGGGAACACGAAGGAGTTTCATCGAAGGCGTTATTTTGTATAATTTATCATATTCGAGTTCTCCTTTATTTGGCAATTTCTTTACAATATTTTCAAGAACCTTTTTTTGGACATCACGCCTGAAATTTTATAGGTGACCAGTAGAGTTTCGGTATCCTATGACAGCTCTAAGTTTATCGTTGATCAAATTTGGTTTGATACCGTTTTGCTCAATATATAGATTTGATTAGATAATTATAGGTTCATCAGTTATTGATCGAACAGGGGGTGTATCTGTACAAGCAATGAATTTTGGTCCGAAATCTCTATCGAATACAGACGTTCTAAATTTATTTTTAAATGAAATTCTTGTTTTATTAGATTTTCTTCCCTATTTTCATCAGTTTCTCCTTGGTGATATTGTTCATTTGGTGTAAAGTTTTGAGAGGCTGGCAATCATCATCTTTATCCGCATCAGAAGCGCCTTTCCGCTTGTACTATCAAGCAGATCATATAAGCTCTTGCTGTGGTATTTTCCACTGATTGCCCAAAGCGACTCACCATTCTTGAAATACAAAAATCTCGTGTCGGTTCGTGTTCCAGCCTCTCCAATCTTCATCAGCTTTCAAAGGTAACTGAGTTAATCTCGTTAACTTGTTAATCAGAGGCGACACTGCTATAGTTTTCTGCGGTAATTTAAAAACCATGACATCATGATTCATCTAAAATTCCCCGAATCTTTTAATTGAAGTCATACACGACTTCCTTCGCGACAAATTTTCTTACAAAATTAATAACACCATTTCCAGTAAGTGTAATAATTGTGAAGATTTTCCACAGGGCTCTGCTTTGTCTCCGACACTATACAACATTTGAAATTTGGTAATGATCCACCAATTTTACTGCTCTTATCATTATACCTCTAAGAATCTAAAGAATCTATCTTATGTCGCAGATGATTATCTTTCTTTTGAATCATTCCCATAAATTTTAATCATACGAAAACTGCTTCATGAGTTACTTCTAATGATTTTGCAATCTCATTTTGCTTTTGACTAGGATCTTCATTGAGTAATGCATCCACTTGAATGCCTTTGAATTTTTTGGTCCTATCAGAGCACGAGGCTTGTCTTCAACGTTGAAATTACCGTTCTTGAATTATCCGATTGGCCTGGATGCATGATTTATCAATTGAAGCATCTTCACCATAAACTTCCCCAAGCATTTAGTATACTTTTTTCCAATTATACACTCTTTTCACTGTTCATCTAAAGAATGTTCTCCAAGTCGCAGATAAAATCCTTCTAAATCCTTCTCATGCATTTTAATGGTACGAAAACTGCTTTCTAAGCAACTTTCAATGATTCTGCAAGCCCTTTTTACATTTAACTAGGATATTCATTGAGTGATACTTCCACTTCGATGTCTTCAAAGCGAGGCTTGTCTTCCTTCTCTTCAAAGCTTTAAACGTTTAACCAATTCCCTGCATTATTTATCAGTTGAAGCATTTTTACCATATACTTTCATAAGCATTTGATACGTTTCAGATGCGTTTTTCTTGCAATTAAAAACTTGTTTCACTGTTCATATAAGGAATTTGGTTCTCTAAGTAATTAAATTCTTTCTAAATCATTCTTTTGCATTTCAAACGTAATGAAACTGCGTTTTGATCAACTTCCAATGATTTTGCCGGCTCTTCTTGCATTTACATTACTATGATCTTCATCGAGTGATGCCTCCACTTCGATGTCTTCGAATTTTTTGGTCCTACCAGAGTGGAACTTGCCTTCAACGCTGAAACCACTATTTTTTAAAAGTCGAAGCAATTCACTGCTTGATTTATCAGTTAGAGTACATTCCCCATAAACGTCCACAAGGGTTTGAATTTTTTAAAGAAAACTGTTCTTAGAGTATAAAAGTTATATAAAGAATTTGTAAAGGTTAGAGCTAAATCACAAAAAATGTTCTTCTTTCTAATCATCTCAGTGAAAATATATAGACTTTTTATTGATGAACTCAATTTAACAGATGAGGAAAAGTCTTGGATTATCAGTAGAAATTATGTTTTAATGAAGAAATACTATTTTTTTTAATTAAAAATTAATTTTTACCTGTTCGTTAAGGAGATTTCGAAGAGGAGAAATTTTTGAGCTTCTATTGACTAAATTCAACTAAACATATGAGTAAACATCTTACATTCTCAGTAGATATTGTATTTTAATGAACGAATTCTTGTGTTTCAAATCCTTTTGGCGAAAAACAGTAGTTTTTCACAAAGAAGATTTGGAAGAAGAGGCATTTTTGAACTTAAACTCAAGTAAGCAAAGTTGCAATGTAGAATAAGAAACGGTTTTAATTTTTTTTTCCAAAAATAACTGGAAATTTATAGAAATTTTGAGGAAAAGTTTTCCTACATATTTGGAAGAGAAGTGTCTGGAATATTCCTATAAAATAAAGCAATGAATGGTAAAAAATTCTAGAATGAATTGTCACAAGAGAGAAAAGCGAAGTTTTTGGAAAACTGCTATAAAAGAGACATTGGAGGTTTATAAAAAACTTAAGAAATAGTTTCTAAAATAACAATTCGAGAGAAGACATTAAACCGAAAATGTAAACATTTTTAAATTGCTGTATTACTCTGGGAATTTAAAGGAAAAAAATTGTCAAGAATATTAGAAAGAAATTTATTGATAAAATAAGAAATGGCAAAAAAGTTTTTGAGAAATAAAAGCGAAATTGTTGCAAAAAGAAAAACAGGATGCAAATCGAAATAGTTTCTAGGAAAATAAATACAATTTATAATTTAAATTCTATAAACCTAGAAATTGGTGGAAAATAGAAAGAAATTAAAATTTCAAAAATCCTTAACAGTTTTCTAGAAATTTGTAAGAGAAATTCCCGAAAATGGTGATAAAAATTTTAAAAACAAAGAAAACTAAAAGACAAGTTGTTGCAAGCAAGAAGAAAATAAGTTTTTAGAAAACTCATGCAAAATGAGACATAGAGAATCTAGAAATCTTTAGGATTGGATTTTAGAAAAATCAGAGAATTAAATTCAAACTTTGGCAAACTAGAAATTGCAGGAGAATTTTTGGAATTTACTAGCAAAAGAAGTACTACAATGGGAAAAAGTTTCCAAAATAAAGATTTAAGGTAAAAACTGTGTAAAATCATTTCTTTTAAACGTAAAACCAAAAGGTTATCAATCAGTTACGATTTACAACGTTCCGTATTTAATATAAGCACAATTTGTACACTTGCTTAAATTTTAACGTCGTAAACAAACCGCCTCGGAATAAACATGACCACGCGAACGCACCGCACATAATGTTATTCAATTATTTGCACAATGCCGGCATATATTACGATTCTGCGTTGTCAACATTTATCACGTTGGCTCCGTTGCTCAATAATATTGCTGTGGAAACGAGCAACGGAACGCGGGAACTCAGAAGTCGGCGGCATTGTTGAATTATCGCCGCTGTTGAAATTGATTTATCACAGGCCGATATTCATGTGCCATATCTGCGCGAGCTGCTGGATATATCTGTCCAATCTATCCGAGGCAATTCCATGCATTATTTATTGCCGCCATCACTCGCGGAAATAATCTCCGGGTGCTAATTTTTAAAGATGGATATTGAAGGGAGAAGGTAGAAAGTCTAATTATACAGTGCGAAACAAATTCAGTAAATGCGAAACAATAACTTTTTGGTTAAAATTCTCGACCAGATCAATTTTTCGAGTGTTCTAAATGCCTTCCATCAACTTCTTGTCAATATGCAAGTCTGTAAAAATTCTTCTTGTAGATTATAAATGACTTCCGTGGTAATGAATCGTATTTCAGCTCTAATGCAATCTCGTAGTTCGGTTAAACCGTGTGGTTTTCTGCAGTAAACTTTTGATTTTAAATAACCCCATAAAAAATCAAGAGGTGTAAAATCTGGGGATATTGCGGGCCATTCTATCGGACTTCGTCTGCCAATCCACCTCTGAGGAAAGATATCGCTTATAAATTCACGAACTGTACGCGCATAGTGCGGAGGTGCTCCGTCTTGCTGAAACCAAAGTGTGTTAACTGGAATGTCAGGATCATTGTCGTTTAGGAACATTACTGCAACTAGGAACTAGGTCATTTTGCAAAAACTCCAAATATCTTTCACTTGTGAGAGTTTCTTCGAAGAAAAAAGGTTTGCGACTATTCCGGCCCACACATTTAATTTTTGTGGGTGTTGAACCTGAACTTCGATCATCCAATGAGGATTCGTCTGACTCCAATACATGCAATTTTGACGCTTCGCTGTGCCGTTTAGACAAAACGTAGCTTCATCGGACAAAAAAGTATTTGCAGGTGTAAATTTGGATTTGTTGGACAAAGATTCATCATCGGTTCACAGAATTGCAGTCGCCAGTCTTGGTCGTTTTCGTTGAATTCTTGCACGAGCTGAATTTTGTAGGGACGATATTTTTCTTTCCTCATGATATGTAGCAGTCCTCGGGCTAATTTTGTTTTCTGAGGCAATTCGTCTAAAGATACTATGAGTTTTCTCTTCCATACTTAATAAAATATCAATTGTTTTATTCTCGTTAATTTGTGAACGTCCAAATTTTGGTACACCTTTAACATCGCCAGTTTCTCTGAAGTGCATGTAGATGATGATAGTATTGCATCTAGATCATCCAAGCGATTATTATTAAGATTGCAAAAATAATTGCATCGTTAATGGTAATAATTGAATCCTTTCAATGCAACGCCATTATCAACAAGCTCATAATAACGACTTCATTAAAACCGAGGAAGTCCAAAGTGTAATAAGCAATACGCAATCAGCACGGCGAGATCTTTTGAAGCATTGTTTCCTCGCACAATTAAGATAAACTAGAAGGCAGAAGCGTATCGGTGCACAAATGTTTCAAGAACGCTTTCGCATACAAACATAAATTATAAATAAATACATCAATAACATCAATACTGACAAAAACAAGGCCGTGTTTATGATGTACTGCTTATTATTGATTGCAATATGGGTTTAATGAATATTCATGGTTTCTTCGCATGTAATTTTAACACTTATCTAATTATTTTTAATTGTGCTGTTATTATTAAGCCGGGGATTTAATCGTTAATTTTCTCCGTTTCTTTAACAATGCATCCACGTAAGTGTAATTAATAAATTGGATGAAAGTAATAAAGAAAAAAAAATTCTACAATTGTTTTATCTTTTTAAATTTCCAAATTTCGAATCTTCTTTGAGTAAAGTTTTATTTTAGCAAGTTTTCAATATACTGAAGAGCTCAGAAAGTAAATCATGACTTTAATAAAGTAAACATTCATCATGTTTGTGTGGAATAAATATTCAATCTCTTGAAAAAGGTCAGCTGAACGCTGAGTGACTGAACTATTAATTGCGGTAGGTTAGGAATGTGATAAATTATTTAATTTGGAAAACACACAAATTATATTTAATATAACGAATACATCTAGTGGATAATTTAGCATCATCAAATCATCGAGTAATACTATTTGAAATCCCGGGTGGCAAACATTTGAGTTTGGATCACGTTTTCTTAATAAAATGGGCTCTTACATTATTCATCCGTAAATTATTCCGCGTCGGAAACGTGCTCGGGCGGAGGCAATCCGACCCACGAGACACCTCGCTCAAATATGGCGTTAATTTTTGACATCATCATCATCACGCCATGACATCATCGCGCATTCGCGAAACATTGAACCGCGTGCGTCTCGATTCGCTTCAGAAAACGACGCACGATTTCCTCCGAGCGTCCCAAAAAGTGATTGAATAATTTGATGAGCGACTCGACTCCGTTTGTAGACGTGTTTCGCCCACGTTCGCTCCCACGCCCATTCCGGAGGTAACGTTTTGTTGATACTTGTCGATTGCATCACATCCGCCCGTGGATGCTAATTGATTACAATGAAATACTTTACTTTCAGAGTAATTGTAATATTAATAGGAGGTAATAAAGTCTCAAATTGAAAGAAAAAAGTGTCAATTGGTTTAGTTCAGTGGCACTTCTGTCTTCTTCATTGCAGTTTCCTCCGATTTTAGTTAATTTCCTTTCTTGATTTTAGGTTCTCAATTAGACAACTCTTTATTTCGTTTTGCTTTCTTCGGAGCTATTGAAATGAGATTGAATGAATATACAATGCTTTTTCCCCTCTACTTTCGTTTGATTCTCATACTTCAATTAAACGAAAGATTGTTTAAATGGCCGATTTACTTCTCTTTTAATATGCCTTTTATTCAGATTTGCTTTCTGTACTTTACGTTTTTCTAAAATTATTTCATCTTCCTCTTCTTAGGTTTGAATAAAAGTCATATTAAAAGAGAGGTAAATCGGCCACTTAAACAATATTTTGTTCAATTTAAATGCTTGTTTCCATTAGAAGAGGTAAATCAAAAAAGTTTGAGGAATAAGACGATTCAAATGTTTGAATCGTGAGCTGCATGTACTTGTGGATTCTGGAGTCTATGTAGTATATAGAGCATTATGATGTCTAAAATCTTTTTGGCTATAATGTCGGAAGATCTTACTAATAAACCTATTAATAATACTTTGTTCATTGTTTAAACTAATTTTAGAGAGACCTAAGGTATGGGTTTCCTTCCAATCTCGATTAGAAGCGAAGAATCAAAAAAGTTGGAAGTATAAGAATTGCAGGCATTTGTTGTCTGTTCTCACTACATACTGAATATTTGATTTTATCACCTTTGTCTTTGTGATAATAATGAGGATGATGATATAGTCCCAATTTCTAACTTCCAAAAAAATACTAAAAGATCAGGTAAAGCAGAATTTAAAGGCTGACTTTGCTGTTGACTTTTGTCCACATGACACAAACTGTATTCATTAATTACGCCTTCCTTCTAATAAATTCTTTCTGCCAATCTGTCTGAACTTTAGAATTTCGTTATTGAATCTATAGAGGATGATGATACATTTACAAACTATGTATCAAGAATTTACAGGCATACTTATTGAATATAATTAACGGATATGCCTTCAAATTTCATTAGAAAAAAAGAACATAATAAGCTGGAAGTGCAACAGATTTCCAAATTCGTCTTTTCAAACCTTTCGTTCTTAAAAGAACTATTACAAATCGGAGATAGTGAAATATCAATTAAGTTTGTTTTTATACACCTGTTGGTAACAGTCTACAATAAGTTCTACGTCATGGTGGCAACGTGATGGAAAATTGGAGATGACGAATTTCATCATCGGGACTAAACTAAATCTGAATTTCTAGCTAAAGATTCTATACAACTACAGTTAATTATACGACAAATTAAAAGAAAACCAAGTGTTTAATTAACATTCTAATTACAGTTAATTATGTTAATAAATAAGAGTTCGTGGAATGCAAATAATAACCGAAAGCAGCTTCGCTACACCTGTATTTATGTATATATGTATATTAGTGACATGCATATGTGATTATTATTATTATTATTATTTATCTTTTGAAAGTAAGCTTAAATATCGGTCATTATATTATTTAGTTAATTCCTTCAAATCAGGAAGCAAATGTGTGACTTGGATATTTTGAAGAAGAATAGAAATTTGAAAGCAAGAGTTTCTCCTATGTGAACTGATCAAATCAGCTCTATATCTGATGCAGAAGTTTTACAGAAAAACTAATTAATGAAAACTGCCGTTTTGGATTTGAATGATTCCTTTTGGTCCATTTATAGAAGCAAAGGGCCTTTTTGTACCCTTCTCCAAGTACTATATGACCAAAACCTATTGCCCTTTTCAATTAGGTTACAAGAAAATAACTCCTTAAATAATAGACAAATTTTGCCAAAGCCAATTTTTAGACTTGAAACCCTACTTAACTTTTCATTCATAGTTTCATCCATACCGTTTTACGATTTCTCAGGAGCTATATGAAAAAGATACGTGTTTTTTTTAAATTGGGTTACAAGAATGTCAAAGTTTCGTACCTTTCCTCAAGAGCTCAATGAGCAAGAACTGTTGCCCTTTTTAGTTAGTCACAAGCAAATAAGTCTTTAGATAATTGAAAAAAATCGAGATTTTCCATTCATATAAATTTATTGCCTGTTGTTGGTTTTGGAAGAACAACAACTCTAAATAAGAAGTTAGCTCATTTTTTTTAAGGAAATTTACACACACCTATTGAATGTATCCTTCATTCGAATTATCTGGAAATGCAAGAAGTACAGATTTTGAAGGTCGTCTCTCCAAATAAAGGGGGTAGTTCCATTTAAAAAAATCAAGTTACCTGTTGGTTTTGGAACTAAAAACCAACACTAAATAAGA
This sequence comes from Ontholestes murinus, assembly GCA_963969525.1. Lineage (NCBI taxonomy): Eukaryota > Metazoa > Arthropoda > Insecta > Coleoptera > Staphylinidae > Ontholestes > Ontholestes murinus. The sequence goes on along the minus strand of OZ018397.1, from coordinate 45,594,996 downwards.
AGTTGGCTATTTTTTTTATGGAAATTTGCAGATACACTTATGTAATGTAATTAAGGAATATGCCTTCAATTTTCATTAGAAGAAAAGTTCTTTTCTTCTAATGAAAATTGAAGGCGTATCCTTCATTCCAAGAATCTGGAAGTGCAAGAAGTACAGATTTTGAAGTAAAAAAAATTGGTAGTTCAATTTTTTTTTTTTATCAAGTTACATATGATTGAAATTTTCGTCGTAGCGATTTCTTTTAACACAAAAAAAGTTTAGTTTTGGGCGTCCGGATTAGTAACATTGCAGAGTCATTGCCTTTTAAGTTTTATGGTAGGCGCGACATTCAATTTTTTACTACAAAAGTAGACACTTTTGGTTAAAATGAGGAATTGCGGCTAAACTAATTATTTTAGATACTATTTATGATATATCAAATCACACCAGAATTGACCCGGGAATTCAAATATATAATAATATACAGGAAGTTCCATTAAAAAATTAAATCATTCTAATGTATTCTAAGAATTCAGATCTTGGAGACAAGACAAAAGAAACGTTCAAGGGCGTTTCCAGCCAATTGACTTAAGGGGAGGAGGTATTTTAAAAAAGAAAAAACTTTAACACAAAACAATCAACATCCAAAAATAAAAATTGTATAAAAATCGACTATTATACAATAATAAAATATAAATCTATTAATTTAAAATAAAAACGAAATAATATCGCAACCCAAATATATATATATAGGACATATCTGTCAATAATTATTGCATCTGTAAACTGTCAACTCATATCTGTCACATGTCAAATGTCAACTGTTATTTTTATCTGAAAATTCTCATTTATTAACTACAACCTGTCATATTTCAACTGCTGTATATAATTTGTCAAATGCTATGGCTACTAAATGAAAATACTCTTTTAGGATGTGATTTTCACTTGCTATATATCATATGTCAACTGTTATTTTCAATTATCATCTATCAACTGTCTTCTGTGATTTTTATCAGTAACATGTCTGTCATCTGTCAACTGTGAACTGTTAACTGTCAGATGTCAACTGATAACTGTCAATTGTCAGCTGGCAACAGTCAACTGAAACTGTCAACTGTCAATTGATAATTGTCAACTGTCATCTATAATACTAAACTGTAATATTTAAACAACAATCTGTTTGATTGATTTTTAATAAAATTACATTCTTAGGTTTTAGAATTTGTCATTTGTAATATGTCAACAGTTACTTGTTAATTATCGTCTGTTATTTATTAACTATTATCTATCAATTTATAATTTTTCAACTGTTATTTGTGATATGTTATCGTATGGAATTTTCATTTTGATTTAAAAAAAATGTCAACGTGACATAATATATAAGTTTTCATTGTAAAACTATTAAGCCATATATGGCAAATAATCTGGTAAAAAACCACCAAAGCGAACAGAGTCATGGTCAATACCGGGCAAGAATGGAAAATCACGTGGACGTGAACTTGAGTCTTTCAATGTGAAGTCTAAATTGTTGTATATATTTGTAAGTCTCGAAATAGTTATATTCACATTGGATAAATAAATAAATATCAAATATCAAATAAAAATACTCAAATATGATTTTGTTTTGTCATCTGCAATTTCTCAACGGTCAACAATTATTTCTTAAATGATATGTCATGTTCTAATTGTCAACCGTCAACTGTCATCTGTAATTTTTCTTTACCACTTGACATGCTATCTGTCAACTGTCACAAGTTGGATTTTTTTAGTTCTGAATGAAAGCACTTTCAATCAGAACCAAAAAAATCTAACTAATGACAGTTGACAGTTAGCAAATGGCAAATCGCAGATGTTAGTTAAAATATGATACATTGTAAGGTGTGGATTTTATTTCCCGTATGCAGTTGACATTTGATTGATAGTAGTTGACATTTTAACTATTATCTGCCATTTGCTATTTGCTATCTGTCAACTGTCATCAGTTGGATTTTTTTTGGTTCTGAATGAGAAACAAAAAAGCATCAAAGATGAGAAGAGCCAGAGGTGTGATAAAAAGCGACAGAATGAGAAACACAGAAATACAATTTAGAAATACAATCAACGCTAAATTACATAAAAGAAAGACAACTACACTGGTGGGACCACTTACAGCGTATGGAAGAAATTAGACAAGTGAAGATTCACTGGCTTAAGGCCACAGGAACTCCCCTACGTTGAAGTGCAGCTGTTATCTTTGGGAAGAAGGTCTTATCAAAGACTCCTTCTATATCCAAGAAGGCAAGGTTTTTTGTTCAAAGGATCGGCCAATTCTGCTCATCACACTGTACAGGGCCAAGTCCATCGACTTGCCTTCACAGTATGTATGTTGATTGGGATGTAGAGGATGTTTTATCATTTTTCTAATGTACTTATCGCATACTCTCTCCAGTATATTTATTAGAAAAGTTGTGGGGTTTATTTTTCGATATGCTTTCGCTGTGGTGTATTCCAAGCGTCCAGGTTTTGGTATAAAGATAATTTTAGTTTCTCTTCATGCATAGGGTGTGTAACTGAAGATAATACATCCCCGGTAAACGTCTTTGAGGGTGTCCAGGATATCATCCTCGTCCGGACAAATCCCGTCCATCCGTGGGAAGTTGAGGGGTGAGAAACTTCTCATTGCCCAATTTACCCTTTTGCAGGCAGATGTAGATGGATGATTTAAATTGACTGTTGATAGAGATTGATCTTTATTTGCTGAAGAATCTTCAGTTTTTTTAAATTTTCTCAACGTGTATAATTTTAGTTTTAGTTTATTCATTTTTACTTCTTGAAACCACCACTATAAACCTTTACCTTACAATTTGACTGAAACTCTTAGGACATTTCTGTCACGTATACTTCTTTAATAAATCACTTACAGAGATAAGAGTATTAACCGCACTTGCTCATATCACTTAATCAATATGTGCTTATCGGCTATTCTGAGAGATTAAAGTAATGTGAGGATAAATATTAATTACTGGAATTTACTTACATGCACGTGCTTGTAAAAAAAAGAGAGCATTATTTCGTTAATTTATCATTTATTAATTATATTTTTATATTTAATAATATTTATATATATATAGTTGAAGAAAAGTGAATTAGTGAAGAAATCTATCAAATCGCGATCCGTCAGGTTCTTTTTGATCCTAGAAAAACGGAAACAATTTATCTACTTTTGCAAAAAACAGTATCAATGAGTTAATACTCTCATTTCTTGGAAACTACGCTTAATAAGTTATAATTACAACTATTATTAAGCAAAAAAAAAACAATTAATCTTATGTGTCATAATATATTATTAAAACATCGATCAAGTTTATTATCATAACATGATAACGAAAGCGTATTATCGTATCATGTGCACATTAATATTAGTGCATGTTATCTATAAACCAAAACTACAAATATATTCTCTACGAAATCATTTCAAAACATCATTTTCAAACTTTAAATTCTTTAATGCTCTTTTTCTTTCATTCTTAAGATTATAGGGTGAGTTCAAATTTAACTAGAAAGTTGTTTAATTCATATCCCATATTTTGAATTCATTTTTTAAAAGAGTAAGCTAAGTATCAACCAAAGATGAGAAGAAATGACTAATCATCTATACTAAAAATTGACTTAGGAGTTTGACGCTGATAACAGCGCCCTCTTTGAAACATGTTGCTAAGCTTACCACCCAAATCAGCCTTTTTCTGCATTCCATGGAAATATTTACAGATTTGTGTTATTTTGTCTGCAAATAAAAATCATTGGTAGACCTAAAAGTCTACTCATGGAAAAAAGTTCTTTATTATCAATAAAGGTTGTGTAATATTTCTACGAAGCGATAATTTCAAAGAGGGGCACTGTTGGCAAATGCTTTCTACAATAGATTTATTAAGAAAAGTCATTAAAATGTTTCCATGTGTGATTTATACAGAAAAGTAATTCAAATGTTTCAATGCGTGCTTATAAAGAGCACAGGGATGTTCCCAATTTATTTTGAAGAAGAGTTTTTATAGGGATTCAGCTATTTCATGTGTGCTCATAAAGAGCCCAGGTATCTTTACAATATATTTTGAAGAAGAGTTTTTATAAGAATTCAGCTATTTCGTCTCATCTCTGGTTGAAATGTGGCTTCCTTTAGAACAAGTTTGGGCATTTTTGAGTTACGTGAAGAGACTTGGTAGTATAAGTAAAATATCCCCTACTTCACAGTGAAGAAAGGGATACCTAACTTATAATAAATTTAGGTATGCTGATGTTAACACATAGGCGACCAATGGCTTATATAAAACACCTTATTCTTTAAGAGAAGTTTGCAACAACTATTATATAAAACTTTGTGGCTTAAAATACTTTACATTGTTTCAAAATCACGAACTAAATTCGTTTAAAGCGCTAATATCACTGTTCCAAAAACAGTAAAATAATTTATTTATTTAAACAATCCGTTCAAGATTAGGACTTTCCCATTATCACTATTTACTTTGCGATATTACCAACCTTTACTAAATACGGCATGTGTAACGAATTGATTGCATAGTAGTAGTTTGCAGGATTACTCACCACAAAGGCGTACGTTATTTTACGATAATCATTTCGAAAAACGCCAAGAACATTTTTTTGATTAGAAATAGAGATGACCTAATATGAAACACCTTGCATATTGTTCCCATTAGTGCACGCCTTCGGAATAATGGATCGCCTGGCGTTCTGAAGGATGTTTGCAATAAAATTCTTGTTTACCGAGAAAGATAGAGAAAGAATAAGAGAGAGAGATAGTGTAGCGTGGAAAAGGATACGTCAAACTGTTCTAGGGAGCGCGCGCGTGGTTTTCTTCTTTTTTTCTGCGTCGTGAAAGTATTTTCTTACGGAATATTTGCGGTCGTTCCGTTGCTTCTTGCACGTATGTGGATTAGAATTACCTGTTTCTGATATTTCACACATCACTGACCAATGAAGATCGGTGTGTTTTCGACGCGAGAGCGTAACGAAAGAAATATTGATCGATCCTTAAAAATGTGTACTGGAGGTATTATTAATGTCAATGGTATCACTTTAATAAGAGTTTTCTTTTTCTAAAAAAATTGGATAGATTAATAATCATCAAAACTATAATGGTAATAATAAATGAAATACTCAATTTATGATAGTTATAGGTATTTCTTGAATTTCAGTGTGTATCAATTCTTTACCTATTATATGTGTTTAAAGGGATTAATGTGAAAGTTTATTGGTTTAATTGTAAAATATATAAAGATCAACCCAATCAAAATTAAAGCCAAGATGATTTTTTTGAAGAATGTGATCAAAATGACTACTGGAGTACCTAAGAACGAAATACTATGTAGAATAAGGAACAAAAGTCTTTTAGATTGTCTTAAAGCAGTTTGGATCACCTTATCTATAACACATCATACAATTCGTTAGTACAAGGTCACCTCAAAATTAAAGCCAAGATGAAAATGAAAGGACTTTTATTTACTCCTGAAGCCAAGATGTGTTTTTTTGAAGAATCAAAATTAAGGCACATAACAATAATATACTGTATAGAATTAAGGCCGTAAGTCATTTAGATTTTCCACCTTCCAAAATCTAAATGACTTTTGTTGCTTGATCTTTGTATATTTTAAGACATCACATAATTTGTTAGTTCAAGATCAAATCAAAATTTAAACCAAGATGTTTTTTGATGTTTGTGACAAAAATTATAGTACCTAACAACCTGATAATGCATATAGTAAAAAGCAAAAGTTATTTGTGTTGTTTTAAAGAAGTTTAGAACATTCATACTGATCTCCTAAATAGAAATATCTAACGTACCTTAAAATATTAAGTTTACATTTAGATTCATTTATAAACATGAAATGCAAATTATAGTACCGCCCTGTTATTCCATCGCCGTTATTATATAAGCGAAGGTTATTTCGAATTTATTTAAATTTACACCTAGTAGTAATTTTTAGAAAAACCCATTCCCATTATTCCATTCACATCTGTAGACACAGATGTGGGTAGTACTTGCATTATAAAATATTCACGATTCACATTTGACGTTAACAAATGATGATTATTTACGTAATGAGCGGATTCCAGCGTTCTGTATTAGTTTATTGCGTACGCAGATGGAGTTCTCATGCAGTTGCATTTGTTTTGAAGGATTGCCTCATATTCCGCGAACACATTCGCCGCTCTGACTAATATTCCATTATGCGATCCCGAGATTTACGTCCAACGTCTCCAACAGTTGGGCCTGTGAACGGTCGCGATGAACACGTGTTCTTCCCTCTTATTGGATTAACGAGTTGTTGCGAGAGGCGCGCAGTCGTTAGTGTTAGTGTTGTGAATTAATTCGCCGCGGTATTCCGGATTGGTTTTCCAGATGGATTCGATGTAATTTGTCACTTTCCCACGTACCACATTGCCGCATACCTCTTGATCGCTATTATTGCTCAAGGATGTGTTTATTAATTAGTCATGCAGTATTGGGTGTTTAAGTGCTGTTTATGGGAATACGTTGAATCAATAAGTACTCTTTAATTAGAATATATACAAGTCGTTATAATTTTTCATCCCGAAGCAACAAAGGCCAATACAGCTATTGGAGGTATGTAAGATCAAATGTCCAATCGCTTTCCTTCAAATATACATCAGCAAGTATGGTGATGAGTGTTAAAATTTTTCAAAAGTACTACTTATAATAAAATCATGATTTCTAGTTTAAATCCACCAAACGTGGAGACATTGAATATAAATGCTACCCCAACGCTGTTTTCTACATTAACCTCACTACAAGTAGTAGTACAAATTCTTAGGAACCTGCTAGGACTTGTTTCTAAGAATCAGTATTGAAATAATAGCTGTTTTCGACATTAACCTTATTAGAAGTACTACTACCAATTCTTAGGTACCTGCTATGACTTGTTTCTAAGGATTGGTATTGGTACTACTAGTGAGGTTATCACCGAAGTCGCTTTCATTGGATTAAATCATACGGTACTTGTAGTAACGTTATTGGCAGAGTACAGTTTATTGATATTATCAAAAAAAAAACTTCAGCCGATTATGAGCTATGATTTTAATATTTTTGTAGGTGTGCCCAAATTTGAGATTTATGTCTTGAGGAAAAAATTTATCATAGATGTCTCACATTCATTCTTTTCGTATAAGTTCTCACATTAAAGATTCGTTAATCGTGAAAATTATCTAATAGATACAAACTTATGATGATTTTTTATAAAGATGGTTGATGGATTATGAAGATAGAACCTTCTATATGAAGAGAAAAGTTTGTAAGTTGATCTAGTAACCAAAGTCTTCAAAGAATGTACTAAATACTTAAATACATTAATGATAGACTATAGATTTTTTATAAAGTTGATGGGTAATGATGCTCATCAAAAGCTAGTAACTGGTTTCTAGGCAATATTAACATATTTCCATCTAGAGAAAAGTTTTTTAGTTGAACTAGTAACCAAAGACTTCAAAGAACGTACTAAACACTTAAATTCATTATTGATACACTATCGATTTTTTATAAAGGACGTTGATGGGTAATAGTAATCTTCAAAAGCTAGTAACTGGTTCCTAGATAATATTAACATACTGTCATTTAGATTTAAACTTGCAATTCTCTAAAACCTTCTATACGAAAAGAAAAGCTTGTTAGATTTTCTAGTAACCAAAGTTTTTAAAGAGTGTTCTAAACTCTTAAATACATTAATGACAGACTTTAAAAAATAAATAAATCAAGCCATACTTGAAGGTCACCATAAGCTTGAATAGATAGAGGAAGTTAGATGTTTAGATGTTGATTGAGATAAAACAAAAAGTTAAACGATCGTGTTATGATGTAGTCAGCATATTATGATTATAGTTGACAGTTAAGAAAAGACAATTATCTGTTGACAATTTATTATTAAAAATTTATAGTTCAGACCCTTCAAACTTGACAGTAAAATATTGTCAGTTGACAATGACAGTTTACTTACAAATGGCTGTTGACAATTAGGAACTAATTACAGTTAATAATTGATTAATGACAGTTAACAGTAATTAACGGTTTAAATATGACAGTTGATCAACTATCAACAGTACAAAATCAACAACTAATAATTGTCAGATGCCAGTCTTCAAAGAGCGTACTAAATACTACTTATAGACTACAGATTTTTTATAAAAAGAAAGTTGATGGGTAATAGTTATTGTCAAAAGCTAGTAACTAGAGAATACATGCCAATCTGTAAAATTTATATGAAGAGAAGAGTTTGTTAGTTGCTCTTGTAACCAAAGTCTTCAAAGAATGCATTAAACACTCAAATACATTCATGATAGACTCCAAAACATTTTATAAGTATACTTGAAGGTCATCACAAGCTTGAATAGGTGGAGGAATATGGAAGTTTAGATGTTTAGAAATAAATAAAACGAAAATCTAAACGGTCGTCACGTAGTCACCATAATATGATTACAGTTGACATTTAAGAAAAAAACAATTATCTGTTGACAATTTATTATTAAAAATTGATAGTGCAGACCCTTAAAAGTTGACGGTAAAATATTAACAATTGACAGTTTACTTACAAAAGGCAGTTAACAATTTTGAGCGAATTACAGTTAACAATAGACAGCATTTTAAGGTTTAAACATGACAGTTGACCTTTGACAGTTCAAAATCAACAGTTAATAATAATTGTCAGATGCCAGTTAATGTTTAATAATTTATTGGATGATAATTGACAGTTTATTAGCGGGTTAAAATGACATTGGACGGGTGACCTTGACATTTCTAAATCAACAAATCATAATGAACAGATCCTAGTTAATAATTATTATTTAATACTTATAAATAATTAGAAATTAACATTAGTGTTAAATAACAACGGGCAAATATTGTCAATTGACAACAGATATTACTCAACAGTTAAAAATGAACGCTATAACATTGACAATTGATAAATGACAATTTGCGTATAGCAGTTTGCTGTTAAAACGTGACGGTTTATAATTGACAAATGACAGTTGAAATTAACTAATGTCATTTTATAGAAGACAATTGATAATTAAAAATTAATCGATAACTATTGACAATTGATTATTAATAAGTAATAATTACATTTAACGGATATTAATTTACTAAGGATAATACACGACTCAAATATGACACTTGACAATTAACATATCGATAATTAGAAGGTTTCGCCACGGGCTAATTCATCGTAACAGTCAACAGTTTACTATTTGTAGTTGTCAATTGATGGTTTGACACTTTATAAGCAACAACGAGCAATTGACCGGTATAAATTAAAAGATAATAATAATGACAGTTAGTAGTTGGCAGTAGACATTTGTCTATTAATAATTTATTTAGAAATTTCTTTTAATAGATACAAGTGACACCCATATTAATTGAAGGTTTTAATATTATAGTTAATAATTAACAGCTCGAAATCAACAATTGACAGTTAACGGTTCAAGTATGACAGTTCAAAATCAACAACTAATTATTGTCAGATGCCAGTTATCGGTTAATAATTAAACATAATTGACAGTTAATTAACGGGTTAAAATGACAATTTACAATCGACAACTAATAATTGACAGATGCCAGTTAACAGTTAAGGTAGAGATAATTGGCAATTAATACAAGAAACATTCAAGTTAATATAATAATAACAAGCAAAACTTGGCAATTGACAACAGATATTACTTGACGGTTAAAAAATGACGCTATAAAATTGACAATTTATAAATAACAATTTACAAATTGCAGTTGACTATAAAAACGTGATCATATAAAATTGAAAATTGACTGTTGACAAATGACATTTTATAGATGACTGTTGAGAATTAAGAATTAATAAATAACAATTGACTATTGAAAAATAGACTCATAATAATAAATATGACAGTAAACTATTGACAGTTTATAAATGATTGGTTGTTGTTATTTAAAGGTTTATATTTGACACTTTACAAGTAACAACTTACATTTGACAGATATAAATATATATATAATAATTGACAAAGTTACAGTTAATAGATGAAAATTGCAATAATGTCATTTGACTCATGTATTAACGCTTTAAACATTAAAGTTGACAGTTGACAATTAGCAACTAATAATTGACGGATACCAGTTAACAGTTAATAATCAATAGATGATAATTATCAGTTAAAACATGATTAATTCAATATATAATACTAAAATTAATACCATAGTTGGTAGATAACTACAGGTAAAAATTGTCAATTGACAACAGATATTACTTGACATCAGTTCGCAGTTGACTGTTAAAATTTGACGGAATAAAATTGACAATTGACAGTTGACAAATATCATTTTATAGATTACAGTTAGGAATTAATAGATAACAATTGGCAATTTACAAGTAACTCATGATAATTGAAAAATAATAAATAAATTCAAAGATACTAATTGACTCATGATAATAATTTTAATATAACAGTTGGATATTGATGGTCTATAAATGATTGATGGATGTTATTTAACGACTTATATTTAACGCTTTACAAGCAACAACCTAAATTTGACAGATATAATTAATGGTTAATAATTGATAACCGACAGTTAACAAACTAATACTTAATCAAACACTCGACAGTTTAAATAAAAAATTGAGTAAGAGCACACAATTATCTGTTAACATTTTATAGTTAAAAATCGTTAGTTGATTATATAAAATAATTGACAATTTTACAATTAGTAGATGAAAATTGACGCGAATGTCAATTGACTCATGTAATAAACGGTTTAAACATGAAATTTGTCAGTTGACCATTGACAGATCACAATTAGCAACTAACATTTATTTTTTAATTGCTACCTAATATCTTTTATCAATGGTTAATAGATAATTGTATGCTACTAACTGTCAACTTTAGTTGTTAACTATCATTTACCAATCTTCATTTATTAAATATTACCTATTGCTCGTGAATTGTCAATTATCAACAATAATATCACAACTATCAATTGTCAATTGTTATATTAAATCAGTTAATTAAATAATTTAATATTTATTAATTATTTATTGTTTCAAGTGCCAATTGTCATTAATTAAATATAATGTCTTGATTGTCATCTTTTAAAACACAATCATTAACTGTTAAATGTAAACTTTCGTTTATTGTCAATATTTTAACGTCAAGTTTTAACCATCAATTAGCATCTGTTGTCAACTATCAATTTTTAATAATGAATGTTCAATAGGCAATCAACTACTGTTCGTTTTAACTGTCAATTATAAGTTAAGTTTGAGTTGTTGACTGTCAATTATCAACTGTAATTATTGATTATTATTTACAACTAATGACTGACATCTTTATTAATATAAACTGTCAAATATTTACCATCAAATGAGAACTATTAATTATTAACTGTCTTCTATTGTCAATTATCCAACGTCAATTATGATCTGCCAACGAAACCATTGAATAACATTCACTAATCATCTCGAAACAATAATATTTAAAACAGATAACACTAACATAAGTCAATTAATAATTGTAAACTCAATTATTATTTATATTATCCATCATCTGTCAATTTCCATCTATTATCTCTTAGTTGTTAACTTCCATCTTAAAACTCTAATGAATTAACTTTAAATTGTCAATATTATATCGTCAAACTGTCAAATAATATCTGTTGTCAGCTGTCAACTTGTAGTAATAAATAGACAACTGTGTTAAAACTATCAATTATTATCAGATAATTATTATTTGTCAATTGTCTATTATAATCTATTGACATCTATTAATAGTAAAACTATTAATAGGAAATTATTAACTCTCAATTGTGAACTGCCAGTTATTAACTATAATTTATTAATGGTATATTTGTTTTGACTATTAAGTAACATCTGTTATCAACTGATATATTTTTGATAATATAATCTATTTCAACTGTTAATTTGTAATAATAAATAATCAACTAACAGTTGTCTACTGCCAAGTGTCAAATTTGAAATATTTTAACTGTTTTGTTAGTTGCAAACTGCTAACTATCAACCATTAATTATTCAGTCTTAACTGACATCTGTTAATAATCACTTGTTAATTATGAACTGTCAAATATCGACCATCAAATGTCATCTATCAACTATGTTTAAACCGCAAATTATCATTAGTAAAGTAACATTTGTTAAAATCAGTTATAATTTTTTTAAAGTCAATTGTCATTTATCAATTATAATCTGTTAGCTTGCAATTAATATTTGTCAACTGTAATATTTCATTTATTGTCAATTTTATGCCGTCATTTATTTATTTGCCTATTGTTAACTTGTTACCAACTGTCAATTGTCAATTATTAATTATTTATGCAAGATAATTTAAGTTAGTTAGTAAGGAATTAATCATTAAGTACTTTTAAGTAACATTATCCATTTTTGGCACCAAGTTATTTTTCTGTAAAAATATTTGTTATTGTTTAACTTCATTTTTTTGTCTTTTTTCATATATTGAAGGTTTGGATGGTAGAAGAGCAGTGTTATTACCCAATGCTGAATCCCACCGTAGGATTCTCAATAAATAATTTTGTACGTTCCATTGTATATATATGTAACATGATAGAGAATAAAGTCTATTATTATTATTGATTCCTAATAAATATTAATGGTTGAACTGTCAATTATCAACCAATTGTCTTATCTTGTTTAAATCATGAATTACATGAGTCAATTAATCGTTGACAATTGACAATTTGTAGCCAAAAAAAAAAACAGTTAAACTTTTTTCGATTTGACAGTTGGCTTTAGACAATTTTTTAATTTAATTATTGACAGTTGACAATAGATAATATTAAAAATTGTCTGTTGATAACAGATGTTAATTAACAGTTAATGCTGCAGAAGATGCAAATATACCGTTAATAAATTATAGTTTATAATTGCCAGTTAAAAGAAAAAGTCAACACTAAAGACTAATGACTGAAAACTCACGAGACTTAAGACTAAAAATTAAGAACTGAAGAATTAAAACTAATGACTAAGGACTTAAGCCTGAAAACAGCAATTTTGTTTCGTTCTACTTAATTTTTTATATTACTTAGAATTAATTTAAACTGATAAGAGTAAAGATTCAAGATTAAAAATCAGAGAGAAAAAATTTAACGCAACAGGAATCAAAACTTTAAATACTAAAAAACTAATGATTAAATACTGAAGTTACAAATCTTTAAACCAAAAAATGTCAACAACCAATTACCTCTTGTTAAACACCAACAACATAATACTCAACAGTTTTAAATATTGATGGTTGACAGCTGTTAGTTGACAGTTGACAGTAAAAAAAAACAATTGACATTTAATAAATTATAGTTTCTAAATAGCAGCTGGCAATTAAAAATTAATAATTCATAGATGACATTTGACACTTGAAAAATAATTGACAATTTATAATGAATAACTAATGTCAGTTAACAATTAATAATTGACAATTTACACTTTCAAATTATCTCATCTTGACAGTAAATAGATTACAGTAGGCAATTGTCTGTTGATAGTTAATTATTAAAAATTGACAGCTTGCAATAGATATTGATAGACAGTAAAAATTCGGCGGTATGAAATTGGCTACTGACACTTGATAAATAAGAGTTTACAGTTGGCAGTTGACAATTGAGATGATGAGAATAGATGAGAACTGGCAATGTAAAATTGACAGATGACAATGAATACTTGAAAATTGATAATTGATTGTTATAAATGACAATTGTCTAATTATGATAAACGCTTTAAAGATGATTGTTGACAGTAACAAACAAACTGTTTTCGGTTAATAATTAACAGTTGATAATTGACAATAGAAAAAATAAAATAGATTGACAGTTGTTGCCCAATGGCTAATAATTGACAGTTAATAAATAACAAGTAATAATAACAGTTGTCAATTAACAGTTAATAATAGAATAAAATAGATTAGCGGTTGATATCTGACAGTTGTCATTTATATTATTAATGGTTACCAATTGACAGTTAATAACTAAAATTAAACTGATAATACACTACTGTTAAAATATTACAGTTGCTAGGAAATATTATTTAATAGTCTATTAAATATTTATTATTAAAAAAAACATTTGTCTAAAATGGCTAATTAATGAATGATAGTTTACAGTGATAATTTAATCTGATGACAATTGACACTTGAAACTTAATAATATATAATTTATTAATAACAAAGTATTATTGACTCATGATAATAAACGGTTTAAATATGACAGTTAACGATTGACAGTTGTAACTTAATAGTTGATAGTTGACAGTTCATACACAACAGATGATATATGATACATTTTATGTAATGGTTTTTAATGATTGGCAGTTAATAACTGAAAATTAAATGATAATACATGGTAGTTAATTAATTACAGTTGACAGTTTCTATTTTACAATTTTCTATAACTGGCCATTGATAGAAGATGTTAGTTGATCATTTAATATACCCCTATAAATACGACAACTGACAATTTATAAGTCATAGTTTAAAGTATAATAATTGTTTTTTTATAAATCTAAATTGATTTATGATTATTAAGGATTAAAATATTACTATTAATTGTTGTTCGATAATTTACAATTGACACTTTACAAACAACATGTAATATTGACAGATAATTGTGTGTTAATAATTGACATTAGGAGAAAGTATATTGACGGTTGATATCTAATGATGTCAGTTTAAAGTTATATAATTGTCTTTGGCAACTAACAAATGCATATTAACTAATAGTTGACAGTTACTAGATTGATTGTTACCAGTTGGTAATTGTCAGTTAAGAATTAATTATTAAATATTTCGAGTTCACATTGACAAGGTGTGTTATCTGACAATTAAAATTTAACGGTAGAAAATTCACAAGAGCAGTTGAATAAATAATGTTAAAGTTGGCAAAAATGTTAGTTTAGAGTTAAAATTAGGTGGTGGAAAATTGTCAATTAAATAAATAATACATTACAGATAGCAGTTGAAAGTTGAGAATTAACAGGTAAAAATTGATAATTAGTAATAAATATCATATAAAGAAATAATAATTGTTTAATTTTGTAGTCGTTTACTTTGTGATACAACTTGAATGAACTTTGTTTTACCACTTTATTTTTTATTACACGTGACTATAGTTTCAACTAACACCTAATCATTATTATATTATTATAATGACTAATCAATAATAATAATTATATCTTGATTAGAAATTAAAAACACTTGGTTTGTTTCACAGAATATTTATTATTTTTTCTCTCCGACTAGTTTCGACAAAATGTCATTATCAAGGAGTAATGAATATTTTTGAATTTTGTCGAAACTAGTCGGAGAGAAAAAATAATAAATATTCTGTGAAACAAACCAAGTGTTTTTAATTTCTAATCAAGATTTTTCAAATATGTTTCACCACGGGTTAAGTGAGCAATTAATTAAATATATAATAATTATAGTTGATAATTGTCAGTCAACAACTCAACTTTTAATTGAAATTCGTTGTTGAGTTATGTGAAAATTTAATTAACTTAAACTTAGAATAAAAATTGATAGATGACAACAGATGCTAGTTGATAGTTAAAATTAGGGGTTGTTTACAATATTAAAAATCTTTCACCAGGTGAATAACGAGAATCAAATTCAACAAATATTGATGTTAAAATATTGACAATAAATGATGGTTTACAATTAGCAGTTAATAATTGACAATCGAGACATAATAATTAACTAATGTCAATTGACATTTAAAAAAATAAATAATTTCATTAAGTCAGTATTAACGCAGAATAATTAACTGTTTTAAAACGACAGTTGACTTAATTTACGGTTTACTCTTGACAGTTGTGAATTTATGGTTGATAGTTGACAGTTCATAAACAACTGGTAATAATTAACATACGCCACTCAATATTTATTAAATGATGATTGACTATCGACAGTTAATAATTAAAAAATTAACTGATATTGCATGACAGTTACTAATATACAATTATTTATTAGCAACTGACTACTGACAGAAGATATTAGTTGACAAACATGTCACGGTCAAATTGAAACTTGAAAAATAGTCAGTAATTTTATCAAATGTCAATTGAGTCATAATAATTTCGGTTTTGAATTGGACTGTTAACGGTTGTTATTTTAGTGGTTAATAATTGTCAGTTCATAAATAAGAACTAATACTCGACCAATGTCAATTAAAAATAACTGACAAAAATTATACTGACAGTTGTCATTTAATGATTAATCACTAATAGTTCACAATAAATAACAAATTGTTAACCGGTGTCAGTTTAAAGTCAATAATAGACTTAATTAATGAATATTAAATAATACTTAAAACTTAAGTGATTATAGTTGACAGTAGGCATAAATCTGTTGACAATTTATTATTAAAAAACGGCAATCAATTTTGACGGTGGAAAATTGACAGTTTAATAAATAATACTTTAGAAATGGCAGATAACAGATACCCGTTAATAGAAAAAAATATATAAGACAATTGATAATTGAGACTTTTCATTTGATGGCTGTAAATGGACAATTTTAAATTTTATTATTTGTTCACTATGGAGGCTTCTACTTTGTTATACATTTTAATCACAAATTAAACACAATAATTACTTTGTTTTGTATATTTAAATTTGTTATTTGTTAATAACTGTTATACAAAACAAAGTAATTATTGTGTTTAATTTGTTGTTATTTGAATGATACAATATTATAATTGACAATTGACTGTTATCATTTGATGGGTGATTATTGGCAGTTTGATGGACAGAAAAACAAAACGTAGCATTCATAACATTGTAAGAGAGTTCACTGACAGTTGATAATTAAGAGTCTATATTTGATGGTTGCAGATTAACAGTTGATGATCGGATGTTGTTATTTGATGATTGCAGTTTTGTAATTGATAATTGCCTATTTACAATTTGACAATTGAAAATTGACGGTTATCATGATTGACAGTTCGATGGACAGAAGAAATCATAGTATTTAAAGATTGTAAGAAAGTTTATTGACAGTTGATAATTGAGTATTGACATTTTATGGCTGAAGTTGACAATTGATGATAGACTGTTGTTATTTGATGGTTATAATTTGTTAATTGATAATTGACTGTTGTGCTTTGATGGGTGATAATTGACACTTCAAAGAACAGAAGAAACATATGATTGAATTCGAAAGATTGTAAGCAAAGTGTTGAAATAATTTTATCTATTCCTATTGGGTTATATATTTATTATTCATCTAGATTAGTACAAATAATGGTATATATAATTAAATAGCGTGTAACTCACTGTTATCGATTAGGTTGTCATGTTTTTTTCTTTGAATCTATATTTTCAAGTTTGCTGAAAATTGACAAATGTCAAAAAAATTGTCACACGCAATTCCCGAATATTGTATTAAGTTAAATATTTTACTAAAAATTGTTATTGTCGTAAATAAAGTATAGTATTCAACTCGTGGCAATGACAATAACTCACTTGGATGCAAATTTCATCCGCGTGAGTTATTGCCTACATTACCACTCGTTGAATAATATACTATTATTTATTGCATGAGTTCTAACAAAAAGAAATAAATAGTTTTATACCTCAAATCCTACTTTTTTGTGAATTTCTTGATTCGAATCAATTTTCTTCAACAACATCAAAAATAATCAATTATTAGATTGTCATTCTAATGCAATTTCAATTCAGGACTTCAAAAAATCCTGCGATTTGCTCAAAGTAAATAAATCTTAAATTATACTAGAACCATAAACAATTACAATCATATCAAAGCACTTTTAGGAATGAAAAGAATTTGCAATTGATTATACAAAGTTATTTGGTAATTTAACATAGACAGATCTCAAAATTATAAGTTTTTAACCATTATATAATATAATCAAAAAATGTGAGAATGGAATTATATTCATAAAACAAAACGTGTTTATTTTGGAAATCTTTCAAGTCAAAAAGTACAAGAAGCAGGATAATTTATGACACATTACACAAACTATTAACTTATTTACTACAATATTGTTGATGTTGAAGGCTTCTACTTCGTTATACCTGTTGAATAGAAATGAAACATGGTGTTTCATTTTTATTTACATAATGTGTTTCATTTTTATTTACTACAAAATTATTACTTATTTATATAAGTTTTTGTAGCATTTGACACTTATTATTAAGTGTCACAAGGAACTATTAATTCAGAAAATCTTCAAATTTACAAAACCACATCTATAGCCTTTATATTCATTATTAACTTTTCTCAACAAAATGATTCGACTTTTTTTTAAATAACAAAACAATTATTTTTTTTCTGTTTCAGGTGAGTAATGCAGATACAATCATTCAATCATCAGCCGTTGACGTAAGTGACTTAATTATATAGCAATCAATTGGTTGCTTCTAGTACCATTAAAACAAGTTGATAATATTGACAAAACAGAAAAATATAGATTTCTGTTTATGAAAATTTTAACCTTTTGTGTTCGACGCATATAAAAATTATTTAAATAATAATAATAAAAAGAAAATATGGTAGTACCTTGAAAGTACCGTTAGGACACAAAGGGTAAAACTATGGATGAAATCTCTCTGTTATAAAGAGTGTGAAAATTGTTTATTAATAAATCGAAGCACTTTTTAATTTTATTTGAATCATTTTTAACAAGTACTATTATTTTAGCAGGAAGAAATCCATCAATTTAAATCACAAACACACACCTAAAATAAAAACATCGTCAGTATACCAAAAACCGATAACATCGTTTCCGTTCTGTTTCCACTCAAGTACACAAATTTCACCACCACCACCAACATCTACTTAGCATTTAGAGATATTCCAGATAAGATATCCAAACATTCAATTAATCAATCGATAGGCGGGGACCTCATCCCATTTAGTCCGTGTAGGTTACGCACTATAAGCGGTCGAATTAGTTTAACTGTGATGACTAGTGGTGAATTTTGGAAATTGCAATACAACAATGGATAATAATGGTACGTCCTTTAAATTTATTCATCCGTTGATTATTAACGCGTGTAAGCGTGTGTTATGTAACTGTTTCGGGGTACACAATAAATATACGTTCGGTCACGATTTTCAATTGTACAACGTAGGACGTTGTTATACATGATATTATTTTTTTTTATCGCCGAGCAAATAGAGATAGATGGTCGTGGCCGACGTGTGACACACATTCACACCAGTCGGCCGTGAATGGTTAATTTGGTACTACCCGTCGTGTGATGTATCGATCTCACCAGGTGATCGTACCGTTGCGTAGTGGTTTTGCGGGCTTTTCGCAAAAATGGTTTCGGAATCAATTTTTTTCAACAGGTGGATGGCACGAGTGCAATACTTATCCTTGAGCGTACGTTCATTCTTTAACCTTATTTAGAGAAAATTGTTTGCGCAATCGTAATCTATCGCTATCTAGAAATTATAAAAATATTTTCAAGTTAAGATAAACTGCGAGTATATCGATAGTTTAAATAGAAAGTTTAGTGATTATTGTTTAAAGAAGTAAATTTTGAAACATACTTTAACATACTGCTACAATTGTCTTATCATCACCTGATGAAGCCACATTCTGGTGAAACAATTATAACAGTGTTTCTACATAATAAAGCAAAACTCTTAAAACATCCTCATTTTATTAATTTAAATGCAAGTGATTAAATACATTTGCATTATTGTACTTTTTCATTATTTGAAGATCAATACACTCGCAAATATTGAAACCAAAACAGTTTCTGAGAAATTAAGGGAAATTATTTACATCGTTTCGATAAAGTCATTTATTTAGTTTCCCAGAATATGCATCTCTGCAATAATCGTGTATTTGAGTAGCGATTTAAGTCAAAATATTTACACACTAATTGCCCGCAATCTAAATCACTCCTTACGCAGAACAATCTGCGTAAATATTTACCGTTCGAATAGCGACGGAAAGGAATTCCATTGAAGTTTGAAACCAAACCTGTGCGTGAATGGACGGACGCGCCTACAGCCGTTGAATTTTAAACAGTACCACACAAATTTGTAATCCGAATACGCGGAATTGTCTGTTTAAATAATTCCTGACATTTGTAGAAACAAAATTAATCAATTTGTATTTTACATTTCACAATATAACAATCAGTTAATTAAAACTTATTCAGTATGTTGACAATGAAATAAGTACTTTTGAATATAGGAACTATTATATAAATTTAATGTAACTTATTTGTTTTCTCGTACTCCTGACCTACCCCAATAAATAATACACCGACTCATCATGCTGCTGACCTTTTTCAAGAGATTGAATATTTATTCCGTACTTATTTCAATTAAACTTATCCAGTATGTTGACAATTAAATAAATACTTTTAAATATAGGAATATAACTTATTCGTCTTCTATATTAAATTACTTTATCGTACTCCTGACCTACCTCAATCAATAATATACTCTCTCAGCATGCTGCTAA
Source organism: Ontholestes murinus (assembly GCA_963969525.1). Taxonomy (NCBI): domain Eukaryota; kingdom Metazoa; phylum Arthropoda; class Insecta; order Coleoptera; family Staphylinidae; genus Ontholestes; species Ontholestes murinus. Next base: position 45,574,523 of record OZ018397.1, on the reverse strand, counting down.
CCTTTTCCAAGAAATTGAATATTTATTCCGTAGCTATTTGATAAATGTCTACTTTCTTGAAGCTGTTTTTTACTGAGGTTATTTTGAGCTGTATACCTTTAATATAACCTTAAACATTACTTCAAGACCTCCTGTGTTTTGGTGGGTGAGGAGTATGCTAGGCTAATTTATTATTAATTGAGATTAATAAAAAAAATCCAGTTTAAGATTAGTTACGTTCAGATTGGTCGAAAGTACGTTAGACCAGTTCAGTTCTCGTTTAGTTCAATCGAAAATTTATTGAGGTAGGTCAAGAATGCGCTAACCTAATGTATTATTGATTGCGGTATGTCATAAGTGTGTTGGGTTGACGTATGGTGACTAGGAACAAAAATTATGAGAATTTGCTAAAATAAAAGAATTTGTTATAAACGATAGTATTTTTCTTAAGAACAACTGAAACTGATAAAAAAAATTCAAAAATTTATGAACAATCAACTGTTTTACGTAAATTAATTCCAATTTAAGATCAGTTACTTTTAGACAGGTCGGACAGGTCTGAAGTAAGTTAGATCAATTCATTTCTTGTTTAGTTCAATCAAAAATTTATTGTGGTAGGTCAAGAATTCGCTAATCCAATGTATTATTGGTTGAGGTATGTCAAGAGTGCGTTGGTTTGACGTATGGTGAGTAGGAACAAAAATTATGAGAATTTGCTAAAAAAGAAGAATTTGTTAGAAACGATCGTATTTTTATTTTCTTAAGAACAATTGAAACTGATAAAAAATTTCAACAATGTATAAACAATCAACTGTTTTAGATCAGTTACTTTTAGACAGGTCGGAAGTAAGTTAGATCAATTCAGTTCTTGTTTAGTTCAATCGAAAATGTATTGAGGTAGGTCAAGAATTCGCTAACTCAATGTATTATTGGTTGAGGTACGTCAAGAGTGCGTTGTTTTGACGTATGGTCAGTAGGAACAAAAACTATGAGAATTTAAGAACAACTGAAACTGATAAAAAAAATGTAAGTTTTATAAACTATCAACTGTTTTACGTAAATTTCAATCTGCATTATTATAAACTGTTTAGTTTAATTTTTTGTCAGTTTGAGTTGTTTTTAATAAAATTCATTAATATTTTATTTAAAAAAAAAACAGTTTAACATTTCTAAAAGGAAATTCATTTAAGAGATTTTTTAAACAATAAAACAGAAACAAATGACAAAAAAGTAACTATAGATATTACAATAATAATATTTTTTATCAAAAACAAGTGAAGAAGAAGCAACTGAAAAGTTTCTATAAAACATAAAAATTTCAAAAAGATTTTATAAACAAAAAACAGACATTAAAAAGAAAACTGTACAAATCATTCAAGATTGTTTTTCAAAATCTAAATTTTTGTAGAATTTGGAGAAGCTTTGAATGTTTTAAGTACTAATTTATAAAGTCGTACTTAGTAAAAATTGGATTTTATTTTTAAAATTAACACAAATTACATAAAAGAAGAAGAAGAAGAAGAATGTTCGTCAAAACATAACCTTTCCAAATTTACGTTACCTTTATCATCATTGGTTATTTGAGAAAGGTACTACCTTTTAAAATCCTATTTTTCAAAATTTTATTAAAGTATTCAAACTAATGCAAATTTTAGAAGCATAATTGTATAAAAACCTTTATAATCACCAAACTTATGTTGTTTTGTAAAACATTGAGGTATGTCAAGAGTCCGTTGGTTTGACGTATGGTGAGTAGGAACAAAAATTATGAGAATTTGCTAAAATAAAAGAATTTGTTATAAACGATAGTATTTTTCTTAAGAACAACTGAAACTGATAAAAAAATTAAAAAATTTATGAACAATCAACTGTTTTACGTAAATTAATTCCAATTTACGATCAGTTACTTTTAGACAGGTCGGACAGGTCTGAAGTAAGTTAGATCAATTCAGTTCTTGTTTAGTTCAATCAAAAATGTATTGAGGTAGGTCAAGAATGCGCTAATCCAATGTATTATTGGTTGAGGTGTGTCAAGAGTGCGTTGGTTTGACGTATGGTGAGTAGGAACAAAAATTATGAGAATTTGCTAAAAAAGAAGAATTTGTTAGAAACGATCGTATTTTTATTTTCTTAAGAACAATTGAAACTGATAAAAAATTTCAACAATGTAAAAACAATCAACTGCTTTAGATCAGTTACTTTTAGACAGGTCGGAAGTAAGTTAGATCAATTCAGTTCTTGTTTAGTTCAATCGAAATTTTATTGAGGTAGGTCAAGAATTCGCTAACTCAATGTATTATTGGTTGAGGTACGTCAAGAGTACGTTGGTTTGACGTATGGTCAGTAGGAACAAAAACTATGAGAATTTAAGAACAACTGAAACTGATAAAAAATATTGTAAGTTTTATAAACTATCAACTGTTTTACGTAAATTTCAATCTGCATTATTATAAACTTTTTAGTTTAATTTTTTTGTCAGTTTGAGTTGTTTTTAATAAAATTCATTAATATTTTATTTTTAAAAAAACAGTTCAACATTTCTAAAAGGAAATTCATTTAAGAGATTTTTTTAAAAATAAAACCGAAACAAATGACAAAAAAGTAACTGTAGGTATTAAAAAGAATAATATTTTTTATCAAAAACAAGTGATAAAGAACAACTGAAAATTTTCTATAAGACCTAAAAATTCTAAAAAGATGTTATGAACAAGAAACAAAAAAGAACATACATTAAAAAGGAAACTGTACAAATCATACAAGATTGTTTTTCAAAATATAAATTTTTGGGGAATTTGCTGAAGCTTTCAATGTTTTAAGTACTAATTTATAAAGGCGAAAAAATTGGATTTTATTTTTGAAATTAACATAAATTTCATACAAGAATGTTCGTCAAAATATGAATATTACCTTTCCAAATTTACGTTACCTTTATCATCATTGGTCATTTGGGAAAAGTACTACCTTTTAAATCCTATTTTTCAAAATTTTATTTAACGAATGCAAATTTTAGAAACATAATTGTAAAAAAATCCTTTATAATCACCAAACTTATGATTTTTTGTAAAACTTTGGAAATTTAAGTACCAAATTTTTATCTAAAATTAACACCAATTTGTTGAATAACGCTTGTCAAAACAATAATTTTCATTGGTTTGGTTATTTGGGAAAGCTTAGAAAGTTTTAAGTACTACTTTTTAAAGTCTTACCATCAAAAATTTTATGTAATTATTAAAATCAATATATTTTTAAAAGAATTATTCTATAAAAACATATATAATTACCAAATTTATGTTTTGCAAATCTTTCGAATTTTAAGTACTAATTCACAAGTCGTACTAATTTTTTCTGAAATTAACAAAGTTTGTAGAAGAATGCTTGTCAAACCATAATTTTTTGTTCCATAAATTTCAGTTCCTCTTACAATCATTTTTTTGGTTATTAGGGAAAGCTTAGAAAGTTGAAAGTACTACCGTTCAAAGTCGTATTATCCAAATTTGTATCTAATTATTTTAGAAAACTTTAGAAGTTTAAGTAATAATTCACAAAGTCGTACTTTTATTTTTATTTTTTCTAAAATTAACACAGATTGTAGAAGAATGCTTGTCAAAACATAAATTATTGTTCTTATAATTTTAGTTCCTCTTAAATCAGTGGTTTGGTTATTAGGGAAAGCTTAGAAAATTTTAAGTACTACCTTTTAAAGTCGTATTATCCAAAATTTTATTTAATTATTAAAATAATAATTGTATAAAAACATTTATACCTACCAAGTTTATGTTTTGCAAATCTTTGGAATTTTAAATACTAATTCACAAGTCGTACTACTTGATTAAAACACTAACACTTTCTTCACAATTAATTTTTATTTCGCTAGATGTACATTTCGGGTATTATCGTCATTATCAATAGCTTATAACAAGTCGTACTTTTCTGAAATTAACAAAAGCTGTAGAAACATGTTTGTCAAAACATAAATTTTTGTTCTATAAATTTCAGTTCCTCTTACAATCATTGGTTTGGTTATTTGGGAAAGCTTAGAAATTTTTAAGTACTACCTCTCAAAGTCTTATTTTGTAAAATTTTATCCATTTATTGAAATTAATACATATTTTAAAAGCATAATTGCATAAAAACATTTATCACCAAACATATGGTGTTTTGTAAATCTTTGGAATTTTAAGTACTAATTCACAGACTCGTACTTTTAATTATTTTTAAAATTAACACAGATTGTAAAAGAACGCTTATCAAAACATATTTTTTTTTTCTATAAATTTTAGTTCCTCTTATAATGATTGGCTATTTACAGCTTTGAAATATTCAAGTACTACCTTTTAAAGTCTTATTATCCAAAATTGTATCTAATGATTGAAATTAATACATATTTTAAAATCACAATTTAATGAAAACATTAATAATTACCTAATTTATGATGTTTTGTTAATCATTGGAATTTTAAGTACTAATTCACAGATTCGTACTTTTAATTATTTTTAAAATTAACACAGATTGTAGAAAAACGATTGTCAAAACATAAATTTTTGTTCTATAAATTTTAGTTTCTCTTATAATCATTGGCTATTTACAGCTTGGAAATATTTAAGTACTACCTTTTAAAGTCTTATTATCCAAAATGTTATCTAATTGTTGAAATTAATACATATTTTAAAAGCACAATTTTATTAAAACATTTATAATTACCTAATTTATGATGTTTTGTAAAACTTTGGAATTTTAAGTACTAATTCACAAAGCTGCACTTTAAATTTTTTCTGCAATTAACACAAATTGTAGAAGAATTCTTGTCTAAATATAAATTTTCAATCTATAAAGTTTCTCTTATAATCATTGGTTTGTAGGAAAACTTTTAAAATTTTAAGTACTAATTTAGAAAGTCGTATTTTTATTTAATAATTGAAACTATTACAGATTCTTGCATAATATTGATAAAGACAACTTTGATTTACTAAATTTATACTCGGAAAAGGAACACTTTTTGAATTTTAGGTACTAATTTACATATTAGTACTTGATTTGGAATTTTAAGTACTAATTCACAAAGCTGCACTTTAAATTTTTTTAACACAAATTGTAGAAGAATTTTTGTCTAAATATAAATTTTTAATCTATAAATTTTCTCTTATAATCATTGGTTTGTAGGAAAACTTTTAACATTTTAAGTACTAATTTAGAAAGTCGTACTTTTAATTAATTATTGAAACTATTACAGATTCTTGTATAATATTGATAAAGACAATTTTTATTTACTAAATTTATACTCGGAAAACTTTTTGAATTTTAGGTACTTATTTACATATTAGTACTTGATTTATAATTCTTAAAATTAACACAGATCCTAGAAAAATGTTTGACAAAACCTACACTTTTTCTTTAAATTTCAGTTTTTAATCATTGGTCATTTTGTTTTAGTCCTACTTTTCAAACTAGTAGAATACTAGAGGAATATTTGTAAAAGAAGAACAATTTTTATTCACCAAAGTCTTGGTGTTTTAGAAAATTTTGGACTTTTAAGTAATAATTTACAAAGTCGTACTTTTAATTTTTCTGAAATTAACACAGATTTTAGAAGAATTCTTGTCAAAACATAAATTTTTGTTCTATAAATTTTAGTTTCTCTGATTATTATTGGTTTTGTTATTTGGGAAAAAAAGTATTAAGTACTACCTTTAAAATTCTTATTATCAAAAATTTTATGTAATTATGAAAATTAATACATATTGTATAAAAATAAAAACATTTGTAATTACAAATAATTTTTGTAAAACTTTAGAATTTTAAGTACTAATTAAAGTCGTACTATTCACTTTTTTCTGCAATTAACACATATTGTAGAAGAATGATTGTCAAAATATAAATGTTCTTTCTATTAGCTATTTGGGAAGGCTTAGAAATTTTTAAGTACTACCTTTCAAAGTCTTATTTTGCAAAATTGTATCCAATTATTAAGGTTAAAACATATTTTAAAAGCATATTTGCATAAAAACATTTATAATCACCAAATTTATGGTGTTTTCGAAAACTTTGAAATTTGAAATACTAATTTAGAGAGTCGTACTTTTAATTTTTTTCTGAAATAAACATAGATTGTAGAAACATTCTTCTTAAACATAAATTTTGTTCTATAAATTTTAGTTGCTCTTATAATCATTGCTTTTTGAAAAAAACTGAACGTTTGGAATTTTAAGTACTAATTTACAAAGTCGTACTTTAAATTTTTTCTGAAATTAACACAGATTTTAGTAGAATGCTTGTCAAAACATACATTTTCGTTCTGTAAATTTTTGTTCCTTTTATAATCATTGGTTTGGTTATTTGGGAAAGCTTAGAAAGTATTAAGTACTACCTTTAAAATTCTTACTATCAAAAATAAAATTTTTGATAATAAGAATTTTATTGTCAATATTTTATTTTTAGTTACATTTCTAAACATTTCTAAAAAGAAATTCATTTAAGAGATTTTTTTAAGCAATAAAACAGAAATAAATGACAAAGAAAAGAAACTACAGATATTGAAAATATCGAAATTTTATCGAAAACAAGTGAAAAAAGCAACTGAATTTAAACATAAAAATTCCAAAAAGATTTTATAAATAAGAAACAAAAAAGAATAGACATTAAAAAGAAAATTGTACAAATTATACAAGATTGTTTTTCAAAATATAAATTTTTGTGGAATTTAAGGATGCTTTGAAAGTTTCAAGCACTAATTTATAAAGTCGTACTTTGCAAAAATTGGATTTTATTTTTGAATTCAACACAAATTACATACAAGAATGTTCGTCAAAACATAAATATTACCTTTCCAAATTTACATCACCTTTATCATCATTGGTCATTTGGGAAAGGTACTACCTTTAAAAATCCTATTTTCCAAAATTTTATTTAGGTATTAAAACTAATGCAAATTTTAGAAGCATAATTTTATAAAAAAACCTTTATAATCATCAAACTTATGGTGTTTGTAAAACTTTGGAAATTTAAGTACCAATTCACAAAGTCGTACTTTTAATTTTTATCTAAAATTAATACCAATATTATGAATAAAGATTACTACTACTACTACTACTACTAATTTGTAGAATAACGCTTGTCAAAACAATAATTTTCATTCTATAAGTTTCAGTATTTTCTTATAACCATTGGTTTGGTTATTTGGGAAAGCTTAGAAAGTTTTAAGTACTACCTTTTTGAAGTCTTACTATCAATAAATGTTATGTAATTGTTAAAATCAATATTATTTATTAGCAATAGGCAAAATATTTCAAAAGTTCAAATTTGGAAGAGAAAAATGTTTACTAAAATGCACTGGAAAATTTTTTTAATTTGAACGAAAGATTCACTAAGAATAATAATAATTAATAATAATAATTAATTAATTAATTAATTGCTTTTTATGGACGGTTTATTGAGAAATTTTCGGAAAAATCTAAAACTCTCGAATTAGTAGAAAATGTTAAAATTGCGAAAAAAATCTAGAAACTGTAAGAAAATCGCAGTCTAAAGTAATTTATTGCAAAATTACAAAATTCTAAAAAGAAATAAACAAAAAAAAAACTATTGAAGAAATTTTCACAAATTCGAAAAAGGATTTAATGGAGAAAAAGAAAAATGCTGTAAAATTTGGCTTATTTAAGGGAAAAATGAGTTGATTTTTTTTCAAGGAAATGCTAGAAAATTCGAAAACTTTTAAATTGGTAGAAAATTTTAAAATTCTTAGTTGCAAAGAAAAAAATTTAATTAGAGAATCTGTAAAATAGACTTTAATATTTAAAATAAAGCTGGAAAAGCGAATTACTAGGAAAACAAAGTTGTTGCTCTAACAAATTTTAAAAAAATATTTAAATAATTAATAAAAAAAAGGATTTCTCAAAGGAAAAACAATCTATTGCAGCATTTTCCAAATAACAACCAATAAATTTTGTTATTTTGAAGAAAATAACTTTAAAAACTAAAAAATAACAATTAAAATCTTTTTTTAAATGAATAAATAAATATTTTATTGCTACAATATATTGTTTGTTAAAAAAACGACTGGAAAATATTAAATACAGTCGAAACAAAGAAAAAAATCGAAAATTAAAAAAAATCAATTGAAATGTATCAGAATTAATTTTAAACTCTCTAAAAAAACCTTTGTAAAATAGTTGAAAACAAAATATAACAGTTTATTTTCAAGGATAAAAACAGAATTCAATTTCAGTTCTTAACGATAAAACCTTAGGTTTAAAGTTTGATCTCAAAAGGATCATCTATAACAGTTGTTTTTTTAATGATAAAGACAGAATTGAAACAATATTTATAATATTTAAAAATCTCATTTGTTTTCCTTTTTAATAAAAATTTTTAAAATTATAAAATTTGTAAAAATAACATTTTAAAACAATTTATTTATTTATATCTTTGTTCTTCTTTCTTAAAAAAATACATAAAATTTGAAAGAATCATATTATTATTTGAAATTTTGTAGTAATAAAAACAAAAAAATATTTTTTCTCAAAAATTAAGAATTTTATGAAAACAATATTTCAATCAAACTTGTCCAGTTTCCCATTTCCGTTAACTTTTGTCTAAAAAATTTTGTAATATTTTACAAATTAAAAAAATATCGCAAAAAAACCAAAAACGGCTTTCAGTTTTTGAATATTCGCCAAAAGTTTTTCAGTTTCAGTTCTTAACGATAATATCTTAGGTTTAAAGTTTCATCTCAAAAGGATCATTCGTTTTTCAGATACAGCTCCCACAGACATTTTCGTGCACGAAAACAATACTTCCCCTATATATTCTATGTAGAAAAAGTTAAAAAAAAGAATGTTAATACTAATGTATCCTTATAAATTAATAGTTTTTTTATAAATTTAAATTATGAAATATTTAAAAAAAAATTTTTTGTAGTAAATTGCTTTTTTAACTGTATTTTTTTTAAATATAAAATTATTTCTAGAAAACGAAAGAAATTTCTAGAAATTTTTAGTAAATTGCGTTTTTAACTGTATTTTTAAAAAATGTAAAATTATTTCTAGAAAGTTTCTTTTAGCTGATTTTTTGTGAAAAAATGTTTTCAACTTTTTTTTTTTCTGAAATATTTAACTTTTTACTCTGAAGTAAATTGCAATTGATTTTTTCAGCTGTATTTAAACATTTATTCTTTGTTTTTAATATTCTAAAAATTTATTTTAATTTTAACTTATTTTACGCAAATCAATAACTTTTTACTATTTTTTTTTAAGATTAATTAATAATAATTTCTTGGTGAACTCTTTCTTTTTGATAAATTATCTACCATTTTTTAAAAGCAATTTTCACACATTTTCCTTTGGTTTCCAATACTATTAAGCAAATTTTAAGTTGTTTTATTTCTTAAAGTTTTCAAGTTATCTTATCGAAAACTTTCAATTGTTTATTCAACTGTTTAAGCATACTTGCAAATATAAAACACCTTTTATATTTCTAAATGTTCTTTTTTAACATTTTATATTGTTATTTTTTTGTAAAAATTTTCTGTTTCTTCTTGAAAAAGTTAAATTGTCATTAAATTTGAAGAAAATTTAAATTAATTAATTTGCTTCAAATTTAATAACAATTTAACTTTAGATTTTTTTTTAGTAATTTCCCTTCAGGTTATTTCAATTTACCCACAATTCATTTTCTAGATTTATAAAGTTTTCCAAGAATAATTAGTATTTTAAAATTTTACTTTTACCATTTTAGTTTTTAGTAGTTTCTTCGAGAAATTTTACTTTTCTTCCAGATTTTTAAATTTTTCCAACAATATTATATTCGAGTAATTAGTTTTCTAGACTTTTTAAGATATTTAAGACATATTCAGAAAATTCTCTTCAAAGTTTCTAGAATTTTTTAGTAATTTCCTATTTTTTTATTGTTATTTTTTTGTAAGAATTTTCTGTTTCTTCTTGAAAAAGTTAAATTGTCATTAAATTTGAAGAAAATTTAAATTAATTAATTTGCTTCAAATTTAATAACAATTTAACTTTAGGGAACTTTATTCTACAAAGCCCTTCGTATTTCTTAGGAATTTCCCATTTTTCAATTTTGCCAATTTTGAATTTTGTCGATTATAGTGTCGTCTGTCACGAATACAAAAAAAAATTCAGATAAAACCCGGAGTATTCAAATCCGTACAAAACATGGGGGTTTCTATTTAACATTTCTATTTCTCACCCCCTACCCCCTAGGGGGTTGAGGGTAGTGGGTCGAGTTTCGTATCATTAGATGTCTCCCTCCGAAGGGAACAAATTTTAATTAGAACTTTTTTTATTCGATGCGTAGTTTTCGAGATATTTCAATGTCTACACTTAAATCGAACACCTTGTATATTGATTTGAAAAATTGACTCAATTTACTTATTTCAACATTACCCTTGACTTTTTTCAAAAACTTTGAAAGTGAAATTTTATTCGTCTCGTAAAATTATACATGTTTTCCCATTTAAATCATTTTTCTCTCTTATAACTTCCAGGATCTCCACTAAAAATCTAAAAAAACTCTCTTCCAAATTATTAAATTTCCAGAATTTATATTTTTTTTAAATATTTTAACAATCACAACCACTTTCGAGAATTTGGTTTGAAAGATTTAAAATTATCCAGAAATTTTCGAGATTATTTTTTCCTTTAGATACTTAGAATACTTTACTTAGCAACTTCTCTCCAAGTTTTTTTTTGAATTTTCTTGCATATTCATTAACTATTACACCTCTTAGATTTTTACGATATTTTCAATTCCAATTCGGAATTTCTCTTTAGGATTTTTAAATCTTTCCCGTAATTCCTTTTCCAGATCTTTTGAATATAATTATAGTTTTTGATATTTAAAAATGTTTAGATTTTTCTTTCTGTCGAGTTTCTGGCAATTTCTCTTTCAAATTTTTACAGTATTTCAGCAAACTCTTTCCCAACTTTTTAAAATTGCCTTCGGTAGAAATCGCCAATATTTTTTCTTTTGCATTTATACAAGTATTTTTATTTTTAGTATTTTTTTTAAATATAATCCCAATTTTTTAATAATTTGGAATTTTTATTTTCAGTTTTATGGAATTTTAAGTAGTTTCTTTGTGTGTTTAAAATTACATAATATTATCTTCTAAACTGTTAGATCTTTACAACCATTTCTCCAGATGTTTTGAATATTCCAGCAAATAAACTTCCAATTTTTAGACATTTTTAGGATATTTTGAAGATTTTTAGAAGTTTTGAGTAATTTTTCTTATGTGATATTTGGATTTATGGACAATTTTCTATTTTTTTGCTTTGCAGCAGATTTTTAGATATTTTTAGTAATTTCCATTCAGGTTTTTCAATTTACCTACAATTCTTATTCTATAGATTTCTATTCTAAAGTTTTCCAACAATTTCTGTTCAATTTTTTTTTTAGAATTTTTCTTTTACCTTTTTGGTTTTTAATAGTTTCTTTGTGAGTTTTTAATTTTTGGCGTAAAATTCTCTTCCAGATAATAAAATTTGGCAACAGTCTCTTCTATATTCTAGTAATTAATTTCTATACATTTTAAGGCTTGTTCAGAAAATTCTCTTCTAGATTTCTAGAGCTCTTTCAACAATTTCTGTTTAAATTTTTTTGCTGCACTGTCTCTATAAGAATTTTAGATTTTTTTTAGTAATTTCCCTTCAGGTTATTTACCCACAATTCATTTTCTAGATTAATAAAGTTTTCCAAGAATAATTAGTATTTTAGAATTTTACTTTTACCTTTTTAGTAGTTTCTTCGAGAGATTTTAATTTTCTACCTGATTTTTAAATTTTTCCAACAATATTATATTCACACAACACTTGCTTCACAAATAATTGTTTTAATTGTTTTATTGTAATATTTACTTAAATAATTAAATATCATGGCAATTTTATACATCAGTAGGTATTAAAAATAATGAAAACAATTAAACCATATTTATTACCTTACACATACAAGCACGATGTGTTTCTTTATGTTTAATTGGCGTTCACTTTGAAGGCATATTATCGGGTTTAATAAATATGCAGTCTGGCTCTGGTTGCAGTTTGTTGCACGCGAAATTGCGGGTAATAGAAAACCTGCACGGAAATGCCTAAATCAATTATTAACGCATTACCGCGGACGAGACTTGTAAAATTGTGATTGCAGATTTAAAGTACTATAATTGGTCGTTAGTACGAATGTGAGTGTGGAGCGGATGCTGGATCTGAATCAGCAGAAATTTGGCGAAAATGTATCATCACCAAGAGCTCTGGATAATTTGATGATTCGTTGAAATTGGCGATGATTCCTTTTTCTTATTTTTAGAAGTATGAGTAATTCAATTTTGCGATAATAATTGTGTAAGTACTTGAAATACAGTATTTAATCTAGGGTGTAAAGGTTGGAGCTTATTTTGGAGTGTCTAAGGTATGTAATTTTGATTCTGAAAAAAAATTGTGTCTGTGTGTGTGTGTGTGTGCGAGATGAAACTTCAAACTTAAGATTTAATTGTTAAAAACTCTATCTGAAAAGCTTTTGGTGAACATTCATAAACCGGTGGATGTTTACTCGAGGCCGTTTTTTTTGTTTTTTTATATATAAAAAAATTTACAAAACTTTTTAAACAAAAGCTAAAGAGAATGAGAAACTGAATAAGTTTTATTAAAATATATTTTTCGCAAAATTCTTACCTTTTGAGAAAAAAATTAAAAATTGAAAATTTTGACATTTTTTGCCAATTGTTAATAAACCATTTTACATTATCAGTAGTTTCTAGAAATATTGTTAAGGGTGTTAGAATTTTGAAGCAGTTTTTTTAAATTCCTAAATTCTTATGCAATTTCTCACACCAAATTGCAAGAATTATCTTTAAAAACATTCTTTAATTTTAAGTTGTCTCGGGTTTTTAACAGTTTTTTTAACCACTCTTTAAAATTTTCCAGCAATTTTTCTTCTTACTCTAATTGAAGAATTTTCTTCAAAAGTTCAGGACTTTTTCGAATTTTATTTTTTAAGAAACTTACATTATTTCTTGTTTTGTCTTATTCAAATTTGCTTGATTTTTTAGAGAACTTCTAGATACTTCCAAGTCATTTTACGTTTTCATTTTTAGAAACGTTGTCGAGACTTTTAGAAATGTTAAGTTGTTCTTTTTTAGATTTTAACTTGATGAAAAAATGTTACCAATTCGTGAAGAGCAATTTTTTTTTAATGAATTTTGAAATAATTTTAACAATAGTTTCTTAGAAATTATCGGGGATTCAAGCATTTTCTACAGTTTTTTTTTCCATTCTTTAAAATTTTCTTCTCAACTTAATTGTAGAATTTTCTTTAAGAGTTCAGGAATTCACTGTATTTTTTTTAATATTTAGAAATTTCCATCATTTCCACTATTACCTTACTCAAACTTGCTTGGGTTTTTAGGAAGCTTCTAGAAAGTTACAAATAATGTTGTGACTCCATTTTTACAAACTTTGTCGAGAAATATTTTTCGAAATATTAAGCCCTTTTTTTAAGATTTTAATTTGATGAAAAAATGTTACCAATCCCAAAAATTTAAACTTGCAGGCCCTTAAAATATAGCAAGAAATCCTGGAAAATTTTAAGGATTTGTAAGTAAACATTCTGGAAATTAGTAAAATTCTAAATGGGTCCCAGAATTTATATTTAAATTTATATTTAAAAGGATTTAGAATTTTCTGCACTTTTTTCCATCTTTATTCACACAATTCTTTCACATTTTTTCCAAATATTTCTTTGAGACATCTAAATTTACAGCATTTCTTATCACATCGTAATGTTTCAAGAGTTTTTAATCGATAAATTAATTTAAAAAAAATTTCAAGTAATTTGAAAACAAAATTTTTCTGGTAATTTCTCGTCCAGATACCTAATTTCAAACATTTTTTGCTAGATTTCTAGATTTTTTTAAATTTTTCGAGTAGAAATTTTGGCTCCAAATTGTAATCATTTATCAAGAGTTTTTTTTTTGCTTTACTTGCTTTATCTTATCGAAATTTTCTAGGATTTTTGGGATTTCAGTAATTTCTAATTTCCAAATTTATAGCAATTTGGTCGTGGGTTCTCGTTTTTAAAAAAAATGCTAGATCCTACAAAAAATCTTATCAGGATTAACCACGATTTTCTTAGAGGGCTCCAGAATTTTAGTGTAATTTAAAGTCCAGATTCCCAGAAAATTTGTCAAAATTTCTAGATTTTTTTTGCAGCTTTATTTTCTAGACTTCTAGAAGGTTTACAATTTTTATTCCAGGTTTTTTACTCCAAATTGTAAGAATTCTCTTTGAGGATTCAAAAATTTTACTTATCAAGAATTTATTACTTAAACATTTTCAGGTTTCCTCCAAGAGTTCTAGAAATATCCACTAATTTTATGTCCAAGAAATGTTTTGTAGGATGTCAAATTATGTAGCAGTTTTGTTTTATAAATTTCTGGAATTTTTCAGTAATTTTTCTTATAGAAATTTTCATTAGGTTTTGAAAGGTTTACAATTTTGATTAAAATAGATCCAGATTATTTGAAGTTGTTGAGGTTTAAAAAAAACTCCTTCAAATTGCATAATTGTTTAGAGTTTAGAGTTTTTTTTTTTAGAAATATTTCCTTTCAGGCTCTTAGATTTTCCAGGGTTTCTTGCTTTACTTGTTTTTTACTTATAGAAATTTTCAAATGTTCTAAGATTTTCTAGTAAGTTTTAATCTACAATCCTAGAAATTTTGTCGAGAGTTTTAGAATATACAAACATTTTTTTCTAGATATCTAAAACTTTTCCCCAGTTTAATTTTTTAAATTTTTCTCTTTGATAGTCTAAAATTTTTCTTTTAGACTTTTACATATTTCTAGTCTTTTGTTCTTATCTCATTGTATGTAAAATTCAACAGGTTTTTTTTCAAGGGTTATAGAATTTTCTAATAATTTTAATTCTAGATTCATCAAAATTTTTAATGTTCTAGAATTTTTATCAATTTTCCCTATAATTAAAAAAATTTATTTGAAAGTTCTCGATTTTTTTTTTTACAAATTTTTCTTATAAAATTTATTTTTAGAAAAATTTAGAACTAAAATGCTTGCTTATGTTTTACTGATTGGAGGGTGGATAGAGACCACCCACCCTACATATACATGATAACTTTAATTGCTATTCGTTGATGATTTTGCTGCTAAAAACAATAAAACCCTTTATGTAATAAAAGATAAAACAAAATCAAAATATAAGTTTAAATATAAATGATTTTCTATAGCTAATCTTATCTAATTTAGATTTAAAGTTTGCCCATACATCACGCATCAAATTTTTACTAATTTACTCACTCAAAAGCTTTGCCTTTTTAATTTTTTTTTATTCAAAAAGTTTTGTAAGTTTAGGGATTGCCAACTGTTTTTTTCTAATATATTTTTAGTAATTTTAACCAATGTTAAAAATTTTCAACTGTTTTCGTTCGTCAAGATTTATTTGATCATCAATTGTTTTTCGGAACTGCCAACTGTGTCTTGGAAATTAACATAAAAGCAATTAACGATCAATTAAATCTTGTTGAATGAAAACAATTGAAAATTGATAAAAATACTTAAAATTTCTAAAAAAAAATATTTAAGAAGTTTGTAATTCTTCTTAGATGTCCTTGATCTACCACAATAAACAGTGCAATGACCAATCGGAATCCTAACCCACGCACATAAATTACACGTTGAGGTAGGTCAAGAGTACGCTTGAGTTTATGCGAGGAAATTGGTGCTAGGCTAACGCATAGTTTTTTAGGATAGGTCAAGAGTACGCTAGATAAAAGGAGGGTATAATTTATTGAGGCTTTTTTTTAATTTTTGCTATTTTCAATAAATTTAAATATCTTTTGAAAATTTACAATTATTTTTACGATTTCTTTTAAATTTCTCTGAGAAATATTTCTTTATTTTTCTTTCGTTAAGAACTGTTTAATTAAAAGTTAAAACTATATTAAAGCTAATTTTAAACTTAGTAAATTCTTTCTTTTTTGGATATTTAAACTATTTTAAACAAATTTAAGCTGATTTTTTGACGGTTTTTAAATGTCAATAGTTTTTTTTCTTAGTCAAATTTAAGTTTTGTTTTTTAAATTTCCTACTTTATTTAGAAAGTTTACAAATTATTATTTAAAATAAAATTCAATTAGTTTTTTTTTTTGAAATCCTCATGGTTTTCTAGAAAAATATAGGGAATGTAGTATGATGGCCACATCACCATTTTTAAAAATAAATTTAGGATTTTTTTTTAAATATCAAACACAATCCAATTTTAATGATTTCAACTCGATAGCACTTGTTTTTCATTAGTTTTAATACCATTTTGTCTTGGGCGATGTAACAAGTTTATAGGTCAGAATGTCATACGAATTCTATGGAAATCTAATTGAAATATATTTTGGATTTTCTTTTAAATATCAAGCACTATCCAATTTGAATGATTTTAGAAAATTTCAACTCGATGACACTTGTTTTTCGCCTTTTTAATACCATTTTGACTTCGGCAATGTAACAAGTTTATAAGTCAGCATGTCATACGAATTCTATGGAAATCTAATTGAAATATATTTTGGATTTTCTTTTAAATATCAAGCACTATCCAATTTGAATGATTTTAGAAAATTTCAACTCTATGACATTTGTTTTTCGCCTTTTTAATACCATTTTGACTTGGGCGATGTAACAAGTTTATAAGTCAGAATGTCATACGAATTCTATGGAAATCCAATTGAAATATTTTTTGGATTTTCTTTTATATATCAAGCACAATACAATTTGAATCATTTTAGAAAATTTCAACTCGATGGCACTTGTTTTTTGCCATTTTTAATACCATTTTTGACTTGGGCGATGTAACAAGTTTATAAGTCAGAATGTCATGCGAATTCTATGGAAATCTAATTGAAATATATTTTGGATTTTCTTTTAAATATCAAGCACTATCCAATTTAAATGTTTTTAGAAAATTTCAACTTGATGACTCTTGTTTTTCGCCTTTTTAATACCATTTTGACTTCGGCGATGTAATAAGTTTATAAGTCAGAATGTCCTACGAATTCTATGGAAATCTAATTGAAATATATTTTGGATTTTCTTTTAAATATCAAGCACTATCCAATTTGAATGATTTTAGAAAATTTCAACTCGAGGACACTTGTTTTTCGCCTTTTTAATACCATTTTGACTTGGGCGATGTAACAAGTTTATAAGTCAGAATGTAATACGAATTCTATGGAAATCTAATTGAAATATATTTTGGATTTTCTTTTAAATATCTAGCACTATCCAATTTGAATGATTTTAGAAAATTTCAACTCGATGACACTTGTTTTTCAACTTTTTAGTACCATTTTGACTTGGGCGATGTAACAAGTTTATAAGTCAGAATGTCATACGAATTCTATGGAAATCTAATTGAAATATATTTTGGATTTTCTTTTAAATATCAAGCACTATCCAATTTGAATGATTTTAGAAAATTTCAACTCGAGGACACTTGTTTTTCGCCTTTTTAATACCATTTTGACTTGGGCGATGTAACAAGTTTATAAGTCAGAATGTAATACGAATTCTATGGAAATCTAATTGAAATATATTTTGGATTTTCTTTTAAATATCTAGCACTATCCAATTTGAATGATTTTAGAAAATTTCAACTCGATGACACTTGTTTTTCAACTTTTTAGTACCATTTTGACTTGGGCGATGTAACAAGTTTATAAGTCAGAATGTCATACGAATTCTATGGAAATCTAATTGAAATATATTTTGGATTTTCTTTTAAATATCAAGCACTATCCAATTTGAATGATTTTAGAAAATTTCAACTCGATGGAACTTGTTTTTCACCATTTTTAATACCATTTTGACTTCGGCGATGTAACAAGTTTATAAGTCAGAATGTCATGCGAATTGTGTGGAAATCTATTTGAAATATATTTCGGATTTTCTTTTAAAAATCAAGTACGATCCAATTTGAATGGTTTTAGAAAATTTCAACTCGATGGCACTTGTTTTTTTGCCTTTTTAATACCATTTTGACTTCGACGATGTAACAAGTTTATATGTCAGAATGTCATGCGAATTCTGTGGAAATCTATTTGAAATATATTTTGGATTTTCTTTTAAATATCAAGCATCATCCAATTTGAATGATTTTAGAAAATTTCATCTCGATTATACTTGTTTTTCGCCTCTTTAATACCATTCTGACTTGGGCGATGTAACAAGTTTATAAGTCAGAATGTCATGCGAATTCTATGGAAATCTAATTGAAATATATTTTGGATTTTCTTTTAAATATCAAGCACAATCCAATTTGAATGATTTTAGAAAATTTCAACTCGATGGCACTTGTTTTTCGCCATTTTTAATACCATTTTGACTTGGGCGATGTAACAAGTTTATAAGTCAGAATGTCATACGAATTCTATGGAAATCCAATTGAAATATTTTTTGGATTTTCTTTTATATATCAAGCACAATACAATTTGAATCATTTTAGAAAATTTCAACTCGATGGCACTTGTTTTTTGCCATTTTTAATACCATTTTTGACTTGGGCGATGTAACAAGTTTATAAGTCAGAATGTCATGCGAATTCTATGGAAATCTAATTGAAATATATTTTGGATTTTCTTTTAAATATCAAGCACTATCCAATTTAAATGTTTTTAGAAAATTTCAACTTGATGACACTTGTTTTTCGCCTTTTTAATACCATTTTGACTTCGGCGATGTAATAAGTTTATAAGTCAGAATGTCCTACGAATTCTATGGAAATCTAATTGAAATATATTTTGGATTTTCTTTTAAATATCAAGCACTATCCAATTTGAATGATTTTAGAAAATTTCAACTCAAGGACACTTGTTTTTCGCCTTTTTAATACCATTTTGACTTGGGCGATGTAACAAGTTTATAAGTCAGAATGTCATGCGAATTGTGTGGAAATCTATTTGAAATATATTTCGGATTTTCTTTTAAATATCAAGCACAATCCAATTTGAATGATTTTAGAAAATTTCAACTCGATGACACTTGTTTTTCGCCTTTTTAATACCATTTTGACTTGGGCGATGTAACAAGTTTATAAGTCAGAGTGTCATACGAATTCTATGGAAGTCTAATTGAAAAATATTTTGGATTTTCTTTTAAATATCAAGCACAATCAAATTTGAATGATTTTAGAAAATTCCAACTCAATGGCACTTGTTTTCGCCGTTTTAAATAACATTCTGACTTGGGCTTAACAAGTTTATAAATCAGAATGTCATGCGAATTCTATGGAAATCTATTTGAAATATATTTTGGATTTTCTTTTAAATATCAAGCACAATCCAATTTGAATGAGTTTAGAAAATTTCAACTCGATGGCACTTGTTTTTCGCCGTTTTAAATAACATTTTGACTTGGGCTTAACAAGTTTATAAATCAGAATGTCATGCGAATTTCATGGAAATCTAATTGAAATATATTTTGGATTTCTTTCTAAATATCAACCACAATCCAATTTGAATGATTTTAGAAAATTTCAACTCGATGGCACTTGTTTGTCGCCGTTTTAGATAACATTTTGACTTGGGCGATGTAACAAGTTTATAAGTCAGAATGTCATGCGAATTCTATGGAAATCTAATTGAAATATATTTTGGATTTTCTTTTATATATCAAGCACGATCCAATTTGAATGATTTTAGAAAATTTCAACTCGATGACACTTGTTTTTTGCCTTTTTAATACCATTTTGACTTTGGCGATGTAACAAGTTTATAAGTCAGAATGTCATACGAATTCTATGAAAATCTAATTGAAATATATTTTGGATTTTCTTTTAAATATCAAGCACGATCCAATTAAATGATTTTAGAAAATTTCACCTCGATGACACTTGTTTTTCGCCTTTTTAATACCATTTTGACTTCGGCGATGTAACAAGTTTATAAGTTAGAATTTCATGCGAATTCTATGGAAATCTATTTGAAATATATTTTGGATTTTCTTTTAAATATCAAGCACGATCCAATTTGAATGATTTTAGAACATTCCAACTCGATGGAACTTGTTTTTCGCCATTTTTAATACCATTTTGACTTCGGCGATGTAACAAGTTTATAAGTCAGAATGTCATGCGAATTCTATAGAAATCTAATTGAAATATATTTGGATTTTCTTTTAAATATCAAGCACAATCCAATTTGAATAATTTTAGGAAATTTCAACACGATGGCACTTTTTTTTCGCCATTTTAAATAACATTTTGACTTGGGCTTAACAAGTTTATAAGTTAGAATGTCATGCGAAATCTATAGAAATCTAATTGAAATATATTTTGGATTTTCTTTTAAATATTAAGCACAATCCAATTTGAATGATTTTAGAAAATTTCAACTCGATGGCACTTGTTTTTCGCAGTTTTAAATAACATTTTGACTTGGGCTTAACAAGTTTATAAGTTAGAAGGTAATGCGAATTCTATGGAAATCTAACTTCTTATACTAGACCGCTCAAACTGCTATAGCTCTCAAATTCAACATTCAAACAATTCCAATAAATGTGTCTGGAATATTATAAATAAGGTCAAAGGCAAAATAAAAAACAAATCATTAAAAATAAACGTTCCGGGTACGGCCAAAGAAGTAGCTGCAACCTTTAATACACATTTTAAAAATGTTGTTAAAGAACTTACGAATACTAACACATCAGTCAATTATTCAGACCACATCCCGATAAACCCCAAAAGCATCTTTATTCAACCTGTAACCGAAACTGAATGCTACAACATAATCAACCAACTAAAAAATACACTTTCGTGTGGCAACGATAACATCCCTAGCAGAGTCATTAAATTTGCTGTAATAGAATTGATTGAGCCATTAACATATATCTTAAATAACTCACTTCAATATGGAATTTTTCCCGATAAATTAAAGACGGCTGTAATTAAGCCAATTTATAAAAAAGGAAATTCTGAATGTGCCGAAAATTACAGACCAATAAGTCTACTACCCGTTTTCTCAAAAATCTTTGAATATGCCATGATCAATAGAATAAATACATTTTTTAACAAATATAACATAATAAGCAAAAGCCAACATGGTTATCGTAAAGGAAAATCCACATCCACGGCGATTTACGACTTTATGGAAAATATAATAACTAAAATTGAAAATAAAGAAACAATAATAGGTATATTTATAGACCTAACAAAAGCTTATGATTGCGTGGACCATAATATTTTGTTAAAAAAATTAGAAAAAAACGGGATTAGAGGAAACGCCCTAAATTGGTTCAGGTCATATCTGAACAACCGAAGTCAGCGGGTGGTGGTGGAGATAGACGGTATTACAGCCCAATCTGAATCAGCTGTGATTACTACCGGGCTACCCCAAGGAAGCTTAACAGCACCCACGCTGTTTCTGTTGTTCATAAACGACCTAGCATCCCAATTTGAAACTAACAGCAATAAAAAAGTTGTAAATTACGCTGACGACACAAATATCCTCGTCTCGGGACAGCAATTGGACACGTTAATAAATAACACAAATTTACTCTTTATTCAAATAAAAGAATGGCTTTCAAAAAACAAATTAATAATTAACAATGAAAAGACGAATGCACTTGTGTTTGGACCCTCTAATAAAAACCATGATATAGATACCTTAAATTTAGACGACCAAGAAGTCACCATATCAGATTCGATCAAGTTCCTAGGTGTGTATATTGATAGTAAAATAAACTGGAAAAGTCATATACTTAAAACAGAGAATAAACTAAATTCGGTATTGTATACTCTCAGAGAGCTGTCAAAATACCTAAATAAATCGGTACTTAAAACGGCGTATAACGCTAACTTTGATAGTGTTATGCGATATGGCATAATATTTTGGGGTAACAAGTCAGATGGAAAAAAAATCTTTATACTTCAAAAAAAAGCAATTCGCCTAATATATGGTTTAAAATATAGACAAACATGCCGTGGTTTATTCCGCACCCACAATATACTTACCTTCTATGGAATTTACATTATTGAAACCATCATATTTTACCACAAACATATTAAAGGCAGCGATAACAAAACCACCAATTATAACACCAGGACAAATAACTACATCTTCCCTCATCACAAGAAAAAATCCACAGAAGACGGGATTCGTTATTCAGCAATTAAGTTGTTTAACGCTCTGCCAGACGAAATCAAACAATTTAAAAATGACATAAAATCGTTAAAAATTCACCTTATAAAATATATAAAAGAAAAGGAGCCTTATTCAATACAAGAATTCCTCATGAATTAGTGTTTCAAATTGTAAATAAACTATATGTATATTTTTAGTTATATTGTATTATATTATATTATCTAGCATGTAATTCAAACTGACACAATTTTCATTTTGTATAATTTTTTACACCTTGAAAATAAAGATTATTATTATTATTATTATTAATTGAAATATATTTTGGATTTTCTTTTAAATATTAAGCACAATCCAATTTGAATGATTTTAGAAAATTTCAACTCGATGGCACTTGTTTTTCGCAGTTTTAAATAACATTTTGACTTGGGCTTAACAAGTTTATAAGTTAGAAGGTAATGCGAATTCTATGGAAATCTAATTGAAATATATTTTGGATTTTCTTTTAAATATCAAGCACAATCCAATTTGAATGATTTTAGAAAATTTTAACTCAATGACATTTGTTTTTCGCCGTTTTAAATAACATTTTAACTTGGGCTTAACAAGTTTATAAGTCAGAATGTCATGGGAATTCTATAGAAATCTAATTGAAATATATTTTTGATTTTCTTTTAAATATCAAGCACTATCCAATTTGAATGATTTTAGAAAATTTCAACTCGATGCCACTTGTTTTTCGCCTTTTTAATACCATTTTGACTTCGGCGATGTAACAAGTTTATAAGTCAGAATGTCATACGAATTCTATGGAAATCTAATTGAAATATATTTTGGATTTTCTTTTAAATATTAAGCACAATCCAATTTGAATGATTTTAGAAAATTTCAACTCGATGGCACTTGTTTTTCGCAGTTTTAAATAACATTTTGACTTGGGCTTAACAAGTTTATAAGTTAGAAGGTAATGCGAATTCTATGGAAATCTAATTGAAATATATTTTGGATTTTCTTTTAAATATCAAGCACGATCAAATTTCAATGATTTTAGAAAATTTCAACTCGATGGCACTTGTTTTTCGCCTCTTTAATACCATTTTGACTTGGGCGATGTAACAAGTTTATAAGTCAGAATGTCATGCGAATTCTATGGAAATCTAATTGAAATATATTTTGGATTTTCTTTTAAATATCAAGCACTATCCAATTTGAATGATTTTAGAAAATTTCAACTCGATGACACTTGTTTTTCGCCATTTTTAATACCATTTTTGACTTGGGCGATGTAACAAGTTTATAAGTCAGAATGTCATGCGAATTCTATGAAAATCTAATTGAAATATATTTTGGATTTTCTTTTAAATATCAAGCACAATCCAATTTGAATGATTTTAGAAAATTTCAACTCGATGACACTTGTTTTTCAACTTTTTAGTACCATTTTGACTTGGGCGATGTAACAAGTTTATAAGTCAGAATGTCATACGAATTCTATGGAAATCTAATTGAAATATATTTTGGATTTTCTTTTAAATATCAAGCCCTATCCAATGTGAATGATTTTAGAAAATTTCAACTCGATGGCACTTGTTTTTCGCCGTTTTATATAACATTTTGACTTGGGTTTAACAAGTTTATAAGTTAGAATGTCATGCGAATTCTATGGAAATCTATTTGAAATATATTTCGGATTTTCTTTTAAATATCAAACACAATCCAATTTGAATGATTTTAGAAAATTTCATCTCGATGGCACTTGTTTTTCGCCTTTTTAAATACCATATTAACTTGGGCGATGTAACAAGTTTATAAGTCAGAATGTCATGTGAATTCTTTGGAAATCTAATTGAAATATATTTTGGATTTTCTTTTATATATCAAGCACAATCCAATTTGAATGATCTTAGAAAATTTCAACTCGATGGCACTTGTTTTTCGCCTTTTAATACCATTTTGACTTCGGCGTTCTAAGGTCAATGATAAATTTATTGGGGTAGGTTATGAGTACGCTAGGGCAAAAAATAATATATTGAGATAGGTCAGGAGTACACTAAAGCAATAAAGAGTTTCTTAGCCTAGGTTAAGAGAACGCTAAAGCAATGATGATAATTTATAGGGACAAGTAAGGAGTATACTAGGGCGATGAATAATTTATTGAATAAATAAGATTCATAACTCCAACAATCTTTACGTATAACATCAGTTATCAGTTATGTTTGATCCCCTTAGAATTTAATCAGCTTATTGGTTAATGACACATTTAAACTCTGACCAAAAATCGTGTTTACGCTTCCGCGCTCCGCTAACTCTAAATGGTGCGATAAACGATTAAATATTCAATCTAATTACGGCGCGGCCTCATTAGGCCATTTGTAAATAATTGCTGAACCAGAACGATCAATGAATCCGTGGAATTAATAATGCTCCATCAAAACAAATACATACATCAGGAGATAAGCCGAGTGGAACGCAGATAACCGCCGCATTCCTGCAATAGGTCTACATGAAAACGTGTATTACCACATCCAGTAATCGATCCTTAGAAGAAGAAAAAAAAAACGAGTAACTTAACGTAACTATTTTCTACCAACCAAATGAAACCATGAATCTTCGATTATGTTTACAAATCCTTGAACATGTTGACTATCGGTATTGATTGCAATCCCTCACTCAAAAAAAATCTCCTATATGCAAGGTGTGAGCGATTTATAACCACGGTCAATCGTCTGTTGGCAGTACTTTTAAGGCGAACCGTAATTACCGTCATAAAGATGTTATTTTAGATAAGCTCGCGGATAATTCGTACCGTTATGCAGATCGGCCCGAATGGTACTTCCATGTGCCAAAGCTGATGATAATTGTGGTTGTAATTGCCGCGGGCGTAACTCACGTGCAATGTTAAATGGCCGCTTGTTTGTTATTTACTGTCTGGTAATGAAGGCGGCTGGGTCGAGGGAGTGACCGACATTTATTGCAGGATTGTTGTTGATTCGTTACGTCCGCGATTGAGGGCATTGTTTGTTCGGGCCGCCGTTCGTTTCCTCTGCGTGGATTGCGGGCATGGATCATATCTTGCTAATGATTCCTGTAATGGCCTTCTGTTTCTGAACTGGTCCATTGGATGCGATCATGTTGCAATGCGGTAGCTGCGATAGGAAATACTATACGCGATGTATCTCAATGATGTTCGATGTTTGCAATTTGTTGCAATAAAGATACGATATTACAAATTAGTTACATGAGTAATGAGAAATCAAAAAGTTAAAGATGTTTAGACAATCTGACATCAAAAATTGCAATATGATTACTTTTTGGCCACATTATACTACTAGAGTTCTTCTTATTGGGGTAGGTTAAGAGTAATTTAGGGTGATGAATGTGATTTCCTTACAGCTAACTAAGAGTTCTTCAAAGAGTACTCATAATTGCATGAAATGCCAATCAGGGCGAAGTAGCCTAAACCATCAAATCAATTTGCAGGAATTACTTACACGTTTCCTCATAACTGAAGCGAATCAAAGCTCAAAACTGATTCCTAGGTATCGAATGAATAATAATTAATCTTCAATGACATCAAGTATCGCGGAAAGTAAGATTAATTGTTGCCAATAGTTAAAACACAATATCTTAAATTAGCTAGTGAATTGGAAACCATGTTGAAAATAAACTTGATTACAAAGTCACACTAAAGCAAAACACCTTCAGGTTAGGATGCACTTAAAACTTCTTCAACCACATTTCCACTAGTCTGTAGTGTACAAGATAAGATCTGCTCCAATAACATTTTGGTGATTTATCTGTTACAAAAGAATTAATATTAATAATTATTAGCTGTTTTTCTAGCTTTCTTCCACCGTAATCGTTTGCAATTACTCCTCAATGTACTTAAGAAAAGAGTTAGAACAAACGTTAATTTTATGTTTTCTCGGCAACTGGTAAGTACTCTTAAGCAATTTTCTCTCGGCTTTATTAATCGCAGCCATTACATTATAAATGGAGAACCTAAGGACAACTTCATTATTCAAAATCATTTAATCACTCGGCAGTAAATCCCATAACAACAAACGGCACAAAACGTGCATTTCCACTACCAACAGTAATAACCATTTGCAGCTTAATGGCGGATAAAATTAAAAACCGCGTCTGAATAAGGAGTCGCCGGCTATCGCATAACGTTAAATAAATAAATACCAAATAGACTCGAATAACCTATCGGCATTTTTTTCCACCCAATCGGCGATTTGAATGCCTTTTGTGTGCTCTTTTAATGGCGAATAAAATCTTCGAAACCGAAAATACCGCGACCACGTGCAACGACCTTTTGTGTTTGCTTACACTGTTAAGAAGCAATTTACGCGGCATTCTTCGCCGATTGGTTAAGAGGAAATATCGATATGTTATTGTGCTGGTGATTGCGGACGCGAAATGGGCTTTGTTCCAAAGTGTTTATTGAATTTGCCGGATTGTGGATTTGCCCATAAATGTTTAAACGGAGTGTGAATTGAATTAGTACGTACGGTTAACCAGGTTGCTTCAAGTATTTTGCAAGTGCACGAAATGATAAGGAAGTTGCGAATGTTGTTTTGTTTATTTTGTCTAATTTGGAATCGATTATAATTTGCTTAATATTGGTTTATTTATTCATTTTTTCGAGCAAATTTATATATTATATAAAAATGTTGAATGAGAGTTGACAATTGACAGTTAGCAGTTAACAGTTCATGTTGACCGTTGACAATAATAATATTGACAATTTTCAGTTGACAGATGATAGTTGATAGTTGACAGCTGATAGTTAATGGTTGACAGCTAATAGTTGACAGTTAACAATAATTATATTGATAATTGATAGATGATAGTTGACAGTTGGCAATAATTATATGTCAAATGACAGTTGCCTGTTAAAATAGTAACTAACAATGTATCGATTACAGTCAATAAGTGTTAGATGACAGTTGACAATAAAAAATTGACAACTGAAACATTTTACGTCTGGGAGACAATAATTATTAATTGACAGCCGACAATTGACTTGATAACTTGAAAATTAACAGCAATTGAAATTTTATAGTTGACCATTGCTAGATTCCAATTGATAAATGACATATGTCAGTTAATAATTAATATATGGGCCTTAAAAATTATCATACAACAGATAAGAATTAAAATTTGATATATTATCACCGACAAAAAAACAAATACAAATTGACAATTGATAGATACGATAACAATTAACAAATGATAGTTTACAAATGAGATATGAATGTTAATATTAATAATTAAACTGGTAATGGATAGCTGACATTTGATAATAAACATCTGACAGTTAATCCTATAATTTAAAACTTAACAAATTAACAGAATTGACAGATAACAGGTTGCATTTAATAAATAACAGTCAATAATAACTTGATAGGTTAATCAGTGTCAATTGACCGATAACAGTTAATACCTAACTGATTTAAAAAATGACAATTAAAAATTCACTCATGACAATTAACTTAAGGATATTTACAATTGACAGAAAATGTCAATAAATGACAGATGATTACTGACAATTAACAAATCGATACTTGACAGTTCACAGATAACAGTATTTAATTGACAGTTCACAGTTGAAACTTAAAAATTGATGTAATGATTATTATTATCCGTTCATTTAGGTTATTTGGTAATTGACAAAGGCTAACACTTAACAGATGAAAATCAAACATTGACATAAAAGTGTTCTTGTCAAAAAACAAACATCAATTGGCAATTGACAAGAGTTAATAATTGACAGTTGACAATTGACAGATAAATATTGATAATAATTCAATTGACATTGACCAGATGGCATTTGATAATTGATGTCAATTGACATAATAAGAGATGAAAATTGATAGTTGAATTGACTATCAACAAGTTAAAACTAAGAGATGACAATTGACCGATAATATTTAATACTTGTATAATGATATTTGACATTTAAAAATTAACTGATGATGATGAAACATAACTGAAGGTAGTTTTCCAATTTAATAATTGACAGAAAACAATTGAAAATTGACAAATGCCAAATGATAATTGAATTAATAACAGTTGTCAATTAACAGATGTAAAACAAAAACTGTTGATTGATAGTTGACAGTTGACAATTGATTGTTGATAATTTTCATTTTAGTTTATAATTGACATACGACAACAGCAAATTACCAGACTCTTGACAATTAAAAATGACAGATAACTGTTAATAATTGACAGACAGCAATTAAAATTTTACAGTTTTACAATTAAAATTTGATATATTACCGCTGACAGAAAAACAAATACCAGTTGACAATTGACAGATTATGTTAATAATTAATCTGATAATGGGTAGCTGAAAATAATAACTTGATAAATTAAAGACTGTCAATTGACCGATAACAGTTAACTTATCTGATGATAGTTGACAATTAAAATTAACTGATGACAGTTAACTCAAGGAAATTTACAGTTGATAAATAGATGCTTGACAGTTCTCAGATGACAGTATTTAATTGACAGTTGACAGTTGAAACTTAAAATTTGATGTAATGATTATTATTTTCTGTTCACTTAGGTTATTTAGAAATTGACAATTAATTAACAGATGACAAATGAAACCTGACCATTGATAATTGAGAGATAAAAGTTTTAACTTTTTTCTTGTCAAAAAAACAAACACCAATTAACAATTGACAACAGTTAATAATTGACAGTTGACAATTGACAGATTCATATTAACAATTTAATTGATAATGAGCAGATGTCATTTGATAATTAACAGATATAATAAGAGATGACAATTGAAAATTGGTAGTTAAATTGACTTGCAGCATGACATTAGATAATTATCAGATTACTTTTAATAAATGACAGCCAATAATGAGTTAAAAACTTACAGATGACAATTGACAATATTTTGTACTTGACTGATAATACTTGATAATTAAAAATTAACTGAAGGCAATTTGCAATGACCAGAAAATAGTTAATAATTGACACATGGCAACTGACAATTAATAAATAGACTCTTCAAAAAGGACCGATAACACTTAATAATTGATAAAAAAACAATTGAAATTGACAAATGCTAGATGATAATTGAATTAATAACAGTTGTCAATTAAAAGTTGTAAAACAAAAACTGTTGATTGACAATTGACAGTTGACAATTGATTGATAATAATTTCCATTTTAGTTTATAATTGTCATACGACAGCAGCAAATTATCAGACACTTGACAACTAAAAAAATTACAGATAACTGTTGATAATTGACAGACAGCAATTAAAAATTAATAATTGATTGACAATTAACTGAACAAATAGCAATTGAAATTTTACAGCTGACCATTGCTAGATGAGAATTAAAATTTGACATATTACCGCTGAAAGAAAAACAAATACCAATTGACAACGGATAGATAATATTTAATAATTGACAGATGTCAGTTGACAATTGACAGATGAATTTTAATAATTAAACTGATAATGGGCGTCTGACAATAATAACTTGATAAATTAAAGACTGGTCGAAACAATTAATACTTAACTGATGATAGTTGACAATAAACAAATTAATTAATTTAAATTAACTAATGACAGTTAACTCAAGGAAATTTACAGTTGACAGAAAATGGTTAATAATTGACAGATGGTTACTGACAATTAACAAATAGATACTTGACAGTTCACAGATAACAGTATTTAATTGACAGTTGACAGTTGAAACTTAAAATTTGATGTAATGATTATAATTGACAATTAATTAGCAGATGACAAATAAAACCTGATCATTGAGAATTGAGAGATAAAAGTTTTAACTTTTTTTTCGACAAAAAAAACAAACACCAATTGACAATTGACAACAATTAATAATGGACAGTTGACAATTGACAATTCTATTTATGATGAGCAGATGACGTTTGATAATTAACAGAGATAATAAGAGATGACAATTGAAAATTGATAGTTGAATTGACTACCAAAATGACATTGGATAATTATCAGATAGCATTTGATTAAGGACAGTCAATAATGACTTTATAAGTTAAAAACTTACAGATGACAATTGACCGATAATATATTATACTTGTCTAATGATAGTTGACATTTAGAAATTAACTGAAGGCAATTTGCAATTTCCAGAAAATAATTAATAATTGACAGATGACAACTGACAATTAATAAATAGACTCTTGAAAAATAAATAATAGATAACTCTTAATAATTGACAGACAACAATTGAAATTGACAAATGTCAGACGATAATTGAATTAATAACAGATGTAAAACAAAAACTGTTGATTCATAATTGACAGTTGACAATCGATTCATGATAATTTTCATTTTAGTTTATAAATGACATGCGGCAACAGCAATTTACCAGACACTTGACAATTAAAAAATGACAGATAATTATTGATAATTGACAGACAGCAAATAAACATTAATAATTGATTGATGACATCTGACAAAGATGGCAATTGAAATTTTTCAGTAGATCATTTGCTAGATAAGAATAAAAATTTGATATATTACCGCTGACAAAAAAACAAATACCAATTGACAACGTATTGATGATATTTGACAATTGACAGATGACAGTTGATAATTGACAGATGAATGTTAATAATTAAATTTGTAATGTGCAGATGACATTTAATAAAAAACAGCTCACAGGTGACCCTATAATTTAAAACATAAGAAATGACAAATTAAAAATTAATATCTGTCAATTAACAGAATTGACAGATAATAATTAATAACTAACAGGTGACATGTGGTAAATAATAGACAAATATTAAATTCATATATTAAAGATTGTCAATTGACCGATAACAGTTAATATTTACCTGATGATAGTTTACAATGAACAAATGACAATTAAAAATTAACTGATAACAGTTAACTCAAAGAAATTTACAATTGACAGAAAAAGGTTAATAATTAGCAGATGGCTACTGACAATTAACAAATAAATACTTGACAGTTCACAGCTAACAGTATTTAATTGACAGTTGATAGTTGAAACTTGAAAATTAATGTAATGATTATTATTATCTGTTAATTTAGACAAATGGAACCCGACTATTGAAAGTTGAGAAGTTTAGACTTTTTTTGACATAAAACAAACACCAATTGACAATTGACAACAGTTAATAATTGAAAGTTGACAATAATAACTTGTTAAATTAAAGATTGTCAATTGATCGATTACAGTTAATACTTAACTGATGATAGTTGACAATAAACAAATGATAGTTAAAAATTATATTTATAGTTAACTCAAGGATATTCACAATTGACAGTAAAAAGTTAATCATTGACAGATGGTTACTGAAAATTAACTAACAGATACTTTACAGTTCACAGGTAACAGTAATTAATTGACAGTTGAAAGTTGAAACTTAAAAAATAATGTAATGATTATTATTAGCTGTTAATTTAAGTTATTTAGTAATTAACAATAACTAAAAATTATCAGATGACAAGTGAAAAGCTACTATTGAAAATTGAGAGATAAAAGTTTTAACTTTTTTGTTGACAAAAACATGCACCAATTGACAATTGACAACAGTTAATAATTGACAGTTGACAATTGACGGATGAATGTAAATAATTCTATTAATGATGAACAGATGGCGTTTAATAATTAATAGACATAATAAGAGATGACAATTGAAAATTGATAGTTGAATTGACTATCAACATGACATTAGATAATTATCAGATAGCATTTGATTAAGGACAGTCAATAATGACTTTATAAGTTAAAAACTTACATATGACAATTGACCGATAATATTTTATAGTTGACATTTAGAAATTAACTGATGACAAATAACTGAAAGCAATTTGCAATTTCCAGAAAATAATTAATAATTGACAGATGACAACTGACAATTAATAAATAAACTCTTGAAAAATAAATAATAGATAACTCTTAATAATTGACAGACAACTATTGAAAATGACAAATGTCAGACGATAATTGAATTAATAACAGATGTAAAACAAAAACTGTTGATTCATAATTGACAGTTGACAATCGATTGATGATAATTTTCATTTTAGTTTATAAATGACATACGGCAACAGTAAATTACCAGACACTTGACAATTAAAAAATGACATATAACTGTTGATAACTGACAGTCAGCAATTGAAAATTAATAAATGATTGAGAACAAATGGAAATTGAAATTTTACAGTTGAGCATTGCTAGAGCAGAATTAAAATTTGATATATTACCGCTGACAAAAAAAACAAATACCAATTAAGAACGGATATATAATAATTAATAATTGTCAGATGGCAGTTGACAATTGACGGATGAATGTTAATAATTAATCTGTTAATGAGCAGATGACATTTAATAATAAACAACTCACAGTAAATCGTATAATCTATAACATAACAAATGACAATTAAAAATTGATAGCTGCCAATTAACAGAATTGACAGATAATAATAAATAACTAACAGGTGACAGTCAATAATAACTTGGTTGATCGGTCAATTGACCGATAACAGTTAATAATTAACTGATGTTCCTTGACAATAAACAAATGTCAATTAAAAATTACCTGATGACAGTTAACTCGAGGATATTTACAATTGAAAGAAAGTTGGTTACTGTCAATTAACAAATAAATACTTGACAGTTCACAGATAACAGTATGACAGTTGAAAGCTGAAACTTAGAAGTTGATGTAATTTTATGAACGAAAAAACTATCCCAATATAATTAATAATGAAAAAACTGAATCTCTATAAGCGTTTTTTACATTATAATGTAAAAACTCCAGTTAACAGTTGAAACAACTACTCCCCTTACTAAAGCACCGCCGGGCATTGAATGACATAACTGTTAGCTGTCGCTACATGTCTGAAATCATGTTCAACACAATGTGACATTTTTGTGGTGTTATCGTTTCTTAACCGCGTCTTGAAAAGTGTTATGCAGTGACTATTTGCAGACACGTGTTTCGCTGTATCACAGCTCCTCAGTGCAGTTATGTCCTAATTACGTTACCTGGTGGAAGGACGCACGTAATAAATCAATTTCAGTTAGAATTGAAACATTGCCGATGTTCTATATATATTTCGCAAATAACAATAACTTCATGAATGACTTCCCTTTCACATTCAAAGGCAATAGGTACTGTTTACAATTCGTGAAATACTTTTACGGGGTATTCATTGGTAGTGTTTATGGATTTGTTTATTTTTAGGTGTGTTTAGTTTGAAATGTGTCTGGCAATATACACGCCGTGTTATTCATAGGGTATATTTAGTTCCAGAAGGGGAGAATAAACAGTTCAATAAGTTATTATTATCAGCAGATACGTTACCTTAAAATTTATATTTATAACTTTACTACACATTAAAAACAATCTATATTACGTCATATACTCCAGAGTCTGTAGTGAAACATTACATGTAGGTTTTATATTAAATTAAATTCACTTGGCATATTTATAATTTATTCAACTAGTTTCAGCTCAAGGTCATTATCAACAAGCTATATTAATATAATGTTTCACCAAGTGATTAATGAGAAACAAGTATATGATGTCTATACATTCAGTTTGTCCAGCGATACCTATTTCCTATCGTCTTCTGAAAGTTTGTAACCGCTATATTGAGACACCCTGTATATATTTGAATTAATTTATTTATGTTCTCCGTACGTCTCGTTTCAAGCCAGTTATGTCGTAATCGGATAAATTAAAATATAAGCCAGGTTATATATGTTCTTATTAATTACGTTAAACGTGTAATTATTAGCGGTAATCACTTAAATTACATTTTATCGCGCAATTAACCTGTTCCTGTTTGATTTTAAGTTTATACATTCATAATTATCGGATACTCGTAATTGGAAATCGGGTAGTTAAAAGCTGGTCTTACTAGAATTGCTCGGATAACTTTAATATTATTAATTAAAAATTTCCTTGTGAACGATAATAGCAGACCGGTTGCGACTTTTTCGTCTCATCATCAACCTGTTTATAATTGATTTAAAAAAAAATTGCAGAAACGAATGCCTGTTATAGTAAAAATTAAAACAATTTTCAAATATTATTGACAATACGGTTTAAGACCTGAATTTAGTTAAATAGTTTGAAGGGTTTGAACAAAAATTTAAGATCAGAAGAATGGAAGGTGTTGTTTACGCAAAACCGTTAATGTTGATTAGTTGACAATTAGTTGAGATAATTCTCAAGACAAGACAAGGGAAACTTTGCAAATAATTCTTAAGACAAGTATAAGTTTGTGTATTTTTTTAGTTAACTCTCAAAACTCTGATATTCAGATACTTAGTCCTAAACTTGGCCTTATTTTCAGATATACTTTAATTTTTCATTTATTCCAATTAGGCTGCTTTTATTAGTTTAATCTGGAACTGTCCGAAATATAAATATCACCAATGGTGCAAGATACAGATAATTTTGGTATTTAGTTCTAAACTTTGTTCCAACTAGTGAAACACTTTCTACAGTTCAAATAATTGCATATTTACTTTTTTTATACAGTTTAGAATTGACAATATAGAATTTAAAATGAGGATTTCATCTACAAGTTAAGTTAACAAGGCTAAAGTTATATTCATTACGTTAGACTTGTTAACTTGTAGATGAAACCTTTCAAAAATCCTGTATTAAAACTATTTCTTAGTTTAGGTACATTATGGAAACCATTTAAGGAATTTTAGAAAGTATCAAAATTTTTAGAATATCGCCACTACAAAGTTATTGGAAAGTCTACAAAGGTTCACATAATTCAGGAGGACATGGCTACTCCAAAATAAAAACATTAAAATTCTAAATAAGGACAGTTTAAATACTCATTCTTTTTCGCCAAATTAGGAATTGATTTAATATTTTATCCCTTTTAGCATCAAAATTTTTGGCATGCCAATTGACACTAGTTACATTTATCAATTTGTCCTTTTAATTTCCCAATTATAAATTATCTCACTGTTAACGCAATAATTAACTGTTACATAACAATTGCAAAACATTAGTTTTTAGAATAGAATAGAATAGAATATAAATTTATTCAATATTTAGTGATACAGTAACAATACACACTAATTTGAACATGTCACTAGCAGTAGTTACAATTAATTAACATAAAACATAGCTTAAGATAAGAAATAATGTACATAGACCTTACACTTAATTTAGATGAATATATATAGTGGTAAACTAAAATTAAACTACTACTAAAAATCATTAATACTATATAATTCTTTCCTAACTAATAGGCTTTTTAATTCTTTTTTAAATATATTTATGCTTGAAATGCACTGCAGATTGTGTGGCAATTTATTGTACATTTTTAGAGCATTTTAATTGTTATATATTTATTGTCGACTGCTTTCTAAAAATCATTAACAGTTACCTGATGTTATTTCTGTAATTTTCATCTCTTATCAATGTATGTAATTAACTGTCACCTAGCAAACGTAAATTGACAATTGTCATCAATTGTCTACAGTCAAGTTTCAACGTTTTTTTTATTGTTATCTGTTAATTGTCAGCTGTTATCAATCAATTGTTGTTAATAATCAACACTTATCTGTTATTTCTAACTGTAAATTATCAAGTGTCTGGGAAATGTTTAGTTGCCAGATGTCAACTAAAATATTGTCTATTGTCATCTATAAGTTTGTAATATATAAAGACATTATTGACTGTCATTAAATGTTATCTGATAATTATCTAATGTCATATTGATCGTCAACTATTTTCAATGGTCATATCTTATTATGACATAAACAAATGTCATCTACTCGTTATTAATTGAATTATTTAACTTTCATCTGTCAATTATTAATTGATGTTTGTTTTTTGTAACAAAAAACTTAAAATTTGTATCTCTCAATTCGCAATAGTCACGTTTTATTTGTAATCTATTAATTGTCAGCTATTGTCAATTACTAAGGAACCTAAATTAATAGATAATAATAATAATAATCACTACATTGATTTTTAAGTTTCAACTTTCAACTGTCAATCAAATACTGTTATCTGTGAACTGTCAAGTATTTATTTGTTAATTATTAATTATTAACTTTTTTTCTGTCAATTGTAAATTTCATTGAGCAGTTAATTTTTAATTGTCATCTGTTGTCAATTATCAATTAGTTTTTGTTTTTTTGTCAAAGAAAAAGTTAAAAACTTGTATGTCTCAATTTTCAATAGTCGGGTTTCATTTGTCATCTGATAATTGTCAGCTATTGTCAATTATTAAATAACCTAAATTAGCAGATAATAATAATCATTACATTATTTTTTAAGTTACAATTTTTAACTGTCGTTTAAATACAGGTTATCTTTAAACTGTCAAGTATTTATTTCTTAATAACCATCTGTTAATTATTAACCTTTTACTGTCATCAGATAATTTTTAATTGTCATTTTTATTTTCAACTATTATCAGTTAAGTATTAACTGTTATCGGTCAATTGACCGATCAACCAAGTTATTATTGACTGTTATTTATCAAATTTCACCTGTAAGTTATTAATTATTATCTGTCAATTCTGTTAATTGACAGCTATCAATTTTTAATTGACATTTCTTATGTTTTAAATTATAGGATCATCTGTGTGGTGTTTATTATCAAATGTCATATGCCCATTACCAGTTTAATTATTAATGTTCATCTGTCAATTGTTCAACTGCCGCCTGTCAATTGTTAAATATTATATATCCGTTGCCAAATGCTATTTTGTTAACATTAATATAACACATTTTAGTTCTTATCTAGCAATGGTCAACTGTAAAATTTCAATTGCCATGTGTTCAGTTAATTGTCAGCTGTTATCAATCAATTATTAATTTTCAATTGCTGTCTGTCAATTATGAATAGTTATATGTCATTTTTTAATTGTCAAGTGTCTGGGAATTTGCTGTTTCCGTATGTCAATTATAAACTAAAATGAAAATGATCATCAATCAATTGTTAACTGTCAATCAATAGTTTTTGTTTACATCTGTTAACTGACAATTGCTATCATTTTCAAGAGTCTGTTTATTGTCAGTTTCCATCTGTCAATTATTAACTATTTTCTAGCCATTTCAAATTACCTTCAGTTAATTTTTAATTGTCAATTATAAAATATTGTCAATTGTCATCTGTAAGTTTTTAACTTTTGTAATGTCATGCTGAAAGTCAATTCAACTATCAATTTTCAATTGTCATCTCTTATTATGTCTGTTAATTATCAAATGTCATCTGCTCATTGTCAATTAAATTATTAATATTCATCTGTCAATTGTCAGTGGTCAATTATTAACTGTTGTCAATTGGTGTTTGTTTTTTTTTGTCAAGAAAAAAGTTAAAAATTTTATCTCTCAATTTTCAATAGTCGTTTTTTTGTCATATGATAATTTTCAGCCATTGTCAATTACTAAATAACCGAAGTTAACAGATAATAATAATCATAATAATAAATCTATTAAATTTTGCAATAATGTTTTGTTTATTTACGTTTTACAACCTTTAATTAAAACCATCGCTTATGTTTTACTGATTGGAGGGTGGGTTAGAGTACACCCACTCACCCTACATATACATTTTAACTTTAATTACCAATCGCCTCCCAGTTTGCAATAACTTGCAGTACAAAATTTAAATTTAAAAAAATTGACAAAGTAAAATTTTTGAGTGTGTGTAAATTAATAAAAATTATATACATGAGACATGGAAAGGCTTTAAATCAAGTTTAAATAAGATTAGCTGTAGAAAGATATTTATATTTAAACTTAAATTTAGATTTTGCTTTATTTCTTATTACATATTAGGTTTTATTGTTTTGTAACAATTAGTATTTAATAATTAGAATAATAATAATATATGTATTAAACGGAATCACCTTTTACATTGGAAATAACAAAGTTCATAATGCAATATAAAATTCGCATAAAAATAACACTTATGATCGTACGTATAATAACAGATATCAAAATTGAAATGAAATTCTTTTAAGTTCTGATTTAAACTTAGATATACTAGAACTAAATAAATCAACATTATTATTATGATTTATATCATTCGCTACAGTCATAAATACAGTGGGTTATTTGAGTCATAATTAGTGCGTACTGTTGGTAATCTAAATAAGGGTTTACATCGTATATTGATGTAAGTAGAACGTACTATAAAATTTAATGAAGCAAGTATTTCAGAACAATTAATATTACCCGAAATTAATTTATGTAGAAAACACAAATCCAACATAATTATACGAAATTTCAAGGAATCCAAGTTAAAACGAATGCAAAGAAAGGAATAATCGGCAACTGAGATACCATCAACATCAAATCTACGGAACATATAATAAAAAACTTGCGCTGTACTTTCTCTAGCGCTAATATATAACAGTTATAGTAAGTTTAGTAAGATCAAATTTGGAATATGCATATGTTATTTGGTCTCCTCGGTCCAAATAACATATGCATATTCCAAATTTGATCTTACTCAACTAATATAAAGAGTTCTTAGAGCGTACGGTCTCAAACTGTAACTATTTCTAAAAAATAAAGCCTAATATTTTAAATGCCTTGTTAGCAATAGAATTAATATGATCTTTAAAGGACAATTTAGAATCGAACAAAACCCCTAAATCTTTAATACTGTAGACTATTTCTAAGGGCTTAAAGTTAATCGAGTAGTCAAAGATAGTTACACTATTTTTTCTTGAAAAGGAAATTGAATTACATTTTGATATATTCAAAAATAAATTGTTCTTCAAACCACACTCAAATAAAATATTTAAATCATGTTAAAGTTCTAAACAACTGCCAATGTTATCAATAGAATGAAATAATTTTAGGTCATCCGCAAACATTAAAGATTTACAGTACTTGAACGAATCACACAAATTATTATTAAATAACAAAAATAACACAGGACCAACATAAGGAACGCCTGAATATACATCAATTTCGGAAGACGTGTGGTTATTAAGTTTAACAATCTAAGCGAGATTTATTAAAAATGAATTGAACAAGTTAATAATTTCAGATGAAAAACCATAAGCGTTCAACTTAGCGATTAATATGTTGTGGTCCACACGGTCAAATGCTTTGGCAAAATCAGTATCGACTTGTTTATGCTCAGCAAAACTTTTTGAAATAAAATTCTAAAAAAATAAAAGTTAGAGGCAGTAAATATGCCATCAAGAAATCCGTGTTGATAATCTACTATGATATTCCGTGTTAAGAATCGCAACTGGATAGAAATAAGCTTGTCAAGTATTTTAGGGATAAAAGATATTTTTTAAGTTACGTGAAGATTATTATTAGTGATAATATTTTGAATACAATTTACTTATTAACAAAATTGAATTTAGGGATACCAGTCACATTTACACAATAAAAAGAAGAAAAAAATGAAGCGAAAGAGTTAGCTGTATCGTGCCCGTTGTCGTATCTCATGTCTTCTAAACACATAGTTGCGGGAATATCTGATGTATTCTTCATACTTTTGACAAATTTCCAAAAATTCTTCGGATTGCATCTAATGTCCTCTTCAATTTCATCAATAAACGAGTTGA
This sequence comes from Ontholestes murinus, assembly GCA_963969525.1. NCBI lineage: Eukaryota > Metazoa > Arthropoda > Insecta > Coleoptera > Staphylinidae > Ontholestes > Ontholestes murinus. The sequence goes on along the minus strand of OZ018397.1, from coordinate 45,534,824 downwards.
AAAGAGATCTACTTAAGGATGAACACTTCTCGCGCAAAACTCTGAAATTCTAATAGTCATTAATATCGCCAGATTGTTTATATAAAAAGTGAGCCGGTTTTTTTTTTCTTTAGTTAAACCTATGTTCACTGTTGAACCATTATGGGGATTGCGAACTAAAAATAACAGGAGGGGCAAAAGTCCCGCAACCATTTTGATTGCTCCCCATCTTGGTTCTGTGACGTTTAGCTGAGTTTCGCTTTAACCATTGTGTTGTGTAGACGTCCAAATTTTTTTATGTATAAATATACGCCACAAGAACGAGCAGAAATAGTGAAAATATTTATTGAAAATAATCGTTCCATTATTGCCACTCAGCGAAAATAGCGATGAAGCCCATTTTCTTCTCAGTGGCCACGTCAATAAACAGAACTGTCGGTTTTGGGGAACACACAATCCTCACATCATTGCATCCACTAAAAACAACTGTATGGTGTAGTATTTATGCTCGAAACATCATTGGTCCCAATTTTTTGAAAATGACCAAGGTGTTGGAGTTACTGTTAATGCTGAACGGTACCAAGACATGATTCGAAATTTTCTTGTGCCTGAAATGGAAGAGCAAAGACTCGAGGACATGTGGTTTCAGCAAAATGGGGCAACAGCACAGGCAGCTCGTTCAACAATTCAATTATTGAATGACGATTTTCCAAGAAGATTAATTTCGCGAGGTTAGCCCGATATGTTGAAGGATGTCATGAAAAATGCCCTAAAAAGAGCCGAAAGTTGCTTAGCGAATCGCGGTTACCATTTAGCCGATATAATTTTCCAATCGTAACGAAAAAAAAATGTAAAGACCAAATAAACTTCTTATGAAAATCAAACTTATCTTTTTTTTGAGAAAAGTTATAGGCAATCAAAATGGTAGCGGGACTTTTGCCCCACCTTGTAGTTTTCACAGGAACATACATTTCGATTAGATCTAACAACATTTTATAAAACATTTCAAGAACACTTTCCAGTTCTTAATTTACAAAAATCTGTGGATATTCCACAGATAAATTTTTATTTTTCACTTCTAATTTTTGTTTTCATTTTCTAACTGTTTTAATTTAGTATTAATAACATCAAACTTAGATCTATTACTTTCAATAGAAGACTGCAAATTATTATTCAAAATTGCAAATGTGGAGTCTAAATAGTTTTCAAAAAATTGTTTATTCACTCACATTGATGATTGAATTATCAGGACTCTCTCTAACAGAATATAAGTTAGACCCCACCGTCCAATCAGTAAATCATAAGCGAGGGTTTTAATTTAAAACTTGTAAAATGTAAAGAAACATAAAACATGGTGATGTGGCTATCATTGAATTTTCCTTACATTTTTCTTGAAAACAATGAGGTTTACACAAAAAGGCTATTCTTAATAATTTGCTCGATTTTGATTCATTTACAATTAATTGTTATATAAATTTCATTTAACTCGTAGAGTTTATTAGCAATAGGCAAATAATATCAAAATTTTTAATTTTTACTTTTTTCTCGCAAGTTCAGAACTTTGTAAGAAAACATGTTTTAATAAATAATTAGAAAAAAACACGAAAATATTTCGTAAAATCTACAACAAATGAGTCTTATTAAGACTACAAGAACAAATCACTTTTGAAACAACTACTTCTCTAGCTAATACTTCGACAGACATTGAATAATACAAAAGTAATTTGCGTGTTACAAAATAGCAAGGCTATCAAAGCAACACTAGTTTAAATGTATTTCTTTCTGTAAAATGAACTAAAAATGATTGAATGTACGTTAAATAATTTGTGACTGTCTATATTATGACAAATTTGGAACAAGAAATTAATTTAGGTTGGTGTAATTAAAAATAAATTAGCAAAAGCAATTATTATGTTTTAATAAATATTTTTGTTTTGTTTTTATATTTAAAATGTTGAATTTATAATTAATCAATTAATATTTTTATATAAATAGTATAATTATGATTTGTTGTTTCAGATATGTTTTTAAAGTAACGTTTAAATTTAGAATATTTGAGATAACAAGCACACTTGGTTGGTAACGAAAAATCGGTTATAAAGGTTTCCCCTCCAATTATGTTAGCGCCCCTTTTATCGTCTTCTTTCGTGAGTACAGGGCACTAGCACCACTCACATTCCCATCAAAATCACTTTTGTGAGTTACCGCCGTTTACAGCAGACGTGAGATTTTTGTTTTCTTAATTTTATGCCATGTGAAGTGCATCATCCAGTTTTGGACTAATAAATGTGAATCTATCTATGAAACATTTTAAATAAGTAAGTGTATTTTATAAATATAATTATTCCAATAATTAACCACTGTTAATAATAATTATGATCCAAAAATATATAATCGTAAAATTTAACTACCAACATATAATTATTTAAGACTATTAATTATATGTCAATGATTTGTGGTATTTAGTATCCGGTTTCATCGAGAATCGACGATGTATTAGTTATAAAATTTAGTTTATTGATGATATAAGGTTATTTAAAATTTATTATTATTATAATTTTAATTTTAGAGTCTTGAATAAAGTAGTTAACTGAATTTAAAAAATATTTACAACACTATTGGCCTTTCATTAATAATTATTAATCTAAAATTAATATTATACATTTATTTAGATCAACGATCTAGTTTCTTAGATAATAAAAATATTAATATAAATGCCCTAATGAGCGACACCTTGAATGCAGGTCAATGTTGGCCAATTTATTTGGCCACCAACATTTACTTTCGGCGACTTTCTCGATGAAATAAATCCAATCAACACCTATTTTCACGTATCAACTGACCTTTTGTTATTATATATATATTAGAATATTTTGTAGTATGTTGGAGAAATAAATACCTAATAACTAATATTATAGACAATAACACCATAAAATTATATTTAAAATATTTACTACATTATTACATAAGAATTTCTTAAGGTTATAATAATTCCATACAGGTAACAATGATTACTCACAAAGTTATAAACTCTCAACTAATCAGTATTCGAAAACGGGCGTTCATTATCCTTCACGCTGCCATAATAACGATAATTCGTCAAATTACGAATAGAAAAATTACGCAAACGCAGAAATATTTATACGCAGCACCATTTTTTTTTTTGTTTCGTTTCGCAAGCGTGTTTGTTCATGAAAAATGCATGCGACGGTGATGGCATTGTTGTTTATGATATCACTCGATTGATATTTCGTGTTGGTGCAGTGTTGCGGTTGAAAAAATCTATTCTCCGGAATTTACTCCGGGCGTTGCGTAATGCGGTATATTGTGTGCAGTAAACGCGGTGTGGTTAATTGAATATGTGCCAAGATCAGGGACGAATTTTACGCGTGCATTGTTCCAGTTTCAAATGAATCATTTAATTTTTATGGTCGGAATCTTGTTTAAACTTTGTAGAATTATTATTAAAATTCGGACGTTAAAAAAAGATTCAGGGGATAGGATCATCCATAACATTGTCTTCGTATACATTCTTCAATTTACGATGGATATTACAAGATTGCACTTTTACATTGAGAAATCGAATCATAGCCCTAACTTCATAACTCTTTATTTTCTTGAATACTCACATAAAAAGCACAGTCAATTCCAGCGAGACGTAACAAGTATAACTGGCATGTTAGCACACATCATGTGGCTATTCTATTCGCCAACGCTCCGCACGGCGCAAGCAGGTTCTACAACTACTTTCCTAACTTTCCTACTATCACTCGTAGTACGGTAGTTGCTGACCCCTACCGACTAAAACTACTCTTACAAAATCGATGTTGTGACTTATTAAGGACCATAAGCTTTTTTAGTAGAAACTAATTTGTGGGGATGACAAGGAAAACGGAATTTTACTTGAATTTTTAATCCTTCAGACATCCGTAAGGATAGATGTAACCATTAGAGTGGCATCTATTATTATATTTAACAAATAACTAATACATTTGTAGTAGATTAATACTATTCCAATTTACGACAAAACATCAAAAACGAAATGACACTTTATTTAAGGAAACATATAAGATTATTATTTAAGAATGTTTGAGATTGCTACGATGGAAACTGATTACGTTCGTATTTTACGTGGCCCAAAAGTGGGCACATTAAAACCCAGATGAATATCTTTATATCAATTAACCAGAAACAAATATGGGAATGGCGTAGGAAGTGCATTATAATTAACACGTTCGGGCCTGGCGTTATTTTGGCAGAGACCATTGCCTTTTTAATTGGGCATAATTACGACTTAGTTGTCCCACGCTACAGTGAATCTCACGACCTATTTAGCAAAATTTCACCAATTTTTCAACAATATGTTTCGCTGCCTACTAAAGATAGCAAGTGAATTAAACTAGCGCAAAAAATAGATTGTATATATGTATTTATAGCTGATTATTGAGATATCATAATGACTTTATTTTTTTTAATTCTCAAGCGCGAGCAATTTTTTACACTACCTGTTATTGGAAAAATATACGAATCCCTTCTTAAAATCAAAATCCTTTTACTAATTGTTAACCGCATCCTCAAATATCAATTTAGATTTCTTCTGCGACGTTTCACTCATCTCAAAGGTTTTATTTTTATTTCGGGATGTCCAGAAATCTTTTGATTCTGTCTTCATTACATCTGTACGTACTAACTGGTTTTGATAATCAATAGCAAACTCTATTATATCATCTGGAAATTCTATAATCCACGCGTGTATCCCGTAGCTCTAATCACAAATACCTTCAGTCACCTAATAGAGAGGCGTTACGGTTTTGTCATTTATCATTTCATCCAACTGCATAATCTCGTGATAATGTGTTGGAAAGAGGACGAAAGCTTTTATTTCTTGAACTAAATCTTCTGCAACTCCACAATCATCGTATGTTGATGTCCCTCTGCCGAGTTCATCAATTCATCAAGGGAATTCGATTTGGGACTACTGACGATTAATGCAGTTTCTACCATTTCCAGCGTGAACATGGATAATCCTTTCATTTCACAATTGATATTTCTGCTGATGTTAAGATAATGGATGTACCCATGTATGTACTCTTACCACCCATATTTGGTCCTGTAATTAAAAACACGTTCCACTCTTCCTGTTTGAAGTTCATATCATTTAGAATGAAGTTTTTCCAAACAGCCCTGTTTCAAATTTATAAGCCCAGAACCAATCAATAATAATTTGGACCTAACTTCTGCAATCGGTGTATTGGTGGCTGCTCTATTTGCAAATGCCACCAACACATCAGTGAATTTAAGTCCCTTAATGTATCTGCAACATCTAAAATCTCCTGCACAACAGCCTTCTGTTTCTTCTCGTAAGTCTTCAACAGTCTTCTGTTTATTCTCGTAAGCCTTTTTATTTAATTTTAAATAACTCGCATTAAGGCTGACCGACGAATGCACTCCTTCACTGCATCTATGGTAGTGTATTTCTTATTCGACCTTAACATTGGCTAATCTTTTAAGTTCATCCTGTTTTAAATAATTTTTGTATTTCATTAGCGTATCAGTTCAAGAAATCAGAGAAATGAAAGAAGAGGAATTTCATAGTGGATATACTTATAGTAGGATAGTTTCGGACTCCTATTTACTAGACAAACCATACTAGATTGCTTGATGAGGCGACTGATCGGAGACCATAAGTATTTTCTAGTTACAACTGAAGCAAAATTAACATTAAGATTCTAACAAGAAAACTTTTTATGATGAGAGAAAAGAATACAGAGAAACATTGCCATCAAGTTTTATATTTTAAGCTATTTGTAAATATAAATAAACTTTTAAGGTGACACCTATTGACAAAGCGTTGTACTAAATTTACATAATTTCGTGGATAATACTCAATTTTTTTATACAATATTTGGAAAGGAAACATTAAACAAACTCAAAAGTTTCCCTTCTTCCAACCACCAAAAATTGTTAGTGGATGCTTATCGAATTAGGAAAATTTAGTGCAACGCTTTAGCCAACAGATGTCAGCATAATGTTTTATCCAAATAGAAATAATTTAGTGTTTTTGATTTACCACTACTTTTGAATAATAGATGTAAAATACCCTTAAATATATTTTACAGAGTTTTAGATAACAATAGTGATTTGTCAATGCGAAAGGAAATTTTTGATTCTCACCTATTCATTTATATTCACCATTTAAAGCATCAAACTTTAAGTGAGTCTATGTATCATTGTAGATATTTCTTTTGGAATTTTTCTTAAGGTAGTGGAATCATGGGATTAAGGGGCTTATTGTCTTCCAATAATACTGAACATTGCTGTGTGCTGCTTTTGAACAAATCAAAGTGTTTTGCGAAGGTATAAGCCTTGAGGAACACCTTTCTTGGCCTCGGAAGCAAATCCATACGGCCAGCAGAGAAGAGAACGGAAACTAAAAAACTTTAATTTGGATAGATCAGTATAAGAAGAAATTTGAATCAGAAGAATACAAGGGAAAAATAAGCATCTAAATGCTAAAAAAATAAGTATCCAATGCTTGACCGTTTGGAACAGCGGAGGAGAGGAGACATGGGTCTGAATGGAAGAACTTTAATGCAAGTGAATTCCGCCATTCAGCATGCTGAGAAAATTTCAATTTTTTACATGTGTTTCCTTTTTTATGCCAATTATTGGTAATATTTTATAAAAGCATGTATGATAAAGACAAATATAATATAATATACGACCTGATAAGGGATTGCTTATCAAAGTCAGGAGCTTTTTTTGTATTAATTTCTCTCTATTTAGAATTTCTTTTATTTTTCGGCCTCTTCCTCTCTCTCTCTCTCTCTCTCTCTCTCTCTATTAATCTGTGTTTGCATGTAAATACATATTTCTCTGTATTTCTTTTCCTACCTTATTTTTTATCATTTTTTCTTTATTCTCGTTTCCTCTCTCTCTCTCTGTCTCTATCTGCCTCCCCTTCTCCCTCTCTTTCTATCTCTCTCTGTACGTTTAAGAGAGTTATAAAAACAGCACTACTCGCGTTTTGAGGTTTTTTTTATCGTCGATAAATGGCGATGTATTGTCTTTTAATAATGAAATTACCTATTTTTCGAAGGTATGAGCCTTGAGGAACACCTTATTTTATAGATTAATAAAGATTATTAAATTTTAATTTCAGTAGATCAGTATATGAAGAAATTACAAATCAGAAGATTGTGTATATAAAAGTGAGGGATTAAGAGATTTTTTTCTTTTTGTATTAATTCCTGTCTGTTTAGATTTTTATTTATTTTTCGGTCTCTCCACCTCTCTATTTATCTGTTATTGTTGTTATGTATATACATGTTTTTCTTTATCACTGTTAATATCTTATTCTTTTATCGTTTTTCATTTGTTCTCGTATTCTCTCTCTCTATATATATGTGTGTGTGTGTGTGTGTGTAAGAGAGAGACGACTTGAGTTTTGACGTTTTATCGTCGATAAATGACGATGAAACTTTAAAACTCGTTCTCTTTCTCTGTATTTATCTCTAATTGTTTGTATCTATATATTTCTCTGTATTTTTCTTTCCTACTTCACTTTTTATCGTTTCTCATTTGATTTTGTTCCTCTCTCTTTCTTTCTCTTTATCTCTCTCTATCTCCCTTTGTGTGTGTGTCTTAGAGAGACTGAGAGAAACAAAGAGAGACAACACGACTCGAGTTTCGACGTTTTAACGTTTTGCTCTAATTTATTTCTCTCCCGTTTTTTCTCTTTATTACTCTGCTACTTCTCCACCTCTCTCAGTCTCTGAGAGAGATAGCGAGGTAAAGAGAGAGGGAGAGAAAGAGAGAGGGAAAGAGAGATCGAGAAAGAGGGAAAGAGAAAGACTGTGAGAGCGAGAGAGAGGAGAAAGAGAAAGAGAGAGGCATAGATGAAAGTTAAAAACGCAGAAAAAAACATGACAATGAGTGAGAATCAAATAAGTAAAGGACAAAATAGGAGTAAAAATATAAAATGAAAATGAGAAACAGGAATGTACATAAATTTAGAGACTGGAATGACACACATACATACATATACAGAAAAAGATCGAGAGGTAGCAGAGTAATAAAGAGAAAAAAAGGAAGAGAAATAAAGAGAAAAAACGGGAAAGAAATAAATTAGAGCAAAACGATAAAACGTCGAAACTCGAGTCGTGTTATCTCTCTTGATCTCTCTCTTTTTCTCTCTTTCTCTTTCTCTTTCTCTCCCTCTCTCTCTTTCTCTTCCTCTATCTCTCTTTCTCTCCCTCTCTCTTTCTCTTTCTCTTTCTCTCCCTCTCTCTCTTTCTCTCTCTCTCTCTCTTTCTCTTTATCTCCCTCTCTCTCTTTCTCTTTCTCTCCCTCTCTCTTTCTCTCCCTCTCTCTCTCTCAGTCTCTCTCTCCTTCTCTCTCTCTCTCGCTCTCACAGTTTCTCTCTCTTTCTCTCTTTCGTTCTGAATTTTTTTCAATTTTAATATAAATAACTTTATTTCTTTCACAATTTTCATTTTCTTTTCATCAATTTCCATGTCTCTCTGCATTTATTTCCCTCCATCTTGATCGGTTTTTATAATTCATTTACTTTTTCTTTCTTCCTCTCCCTCTTTCTAAATTTATCTACATATTTCTTTTTATTTCTTTAAATTTTATTTCTTGCCCAACCTTAGTTTCCTATAAAATCACTAAATTCTCTCCCTCCTCTCTCTCTTTCTCTTTCCCTCTTTCTCTTTCTCTCTTTCTTTATCTTTCTCTCTCTCTTTTCTCTCTTTCTCTTACTTTCTCTTTTTCTCTCGTACTCTTTCTTTCTCTCTCTCTTTTCTCTTTCTCTTAATGACGTCACAGTTATCAATAATTCAGGCCAGAAGTCTTTAAAAACATTTCGAAAAAGATTTAGTAGATAACTTTCTGAAAAATTCAAATGTTCAAGAAATTTGTACTTTTACAATTTAGACGAGTAATCACTAATACAAAATGATTTTAGAATTCTTCGGCAATTTCCTAACCTATTCCTAAGTTGCGAGAATATTGTTTGAGGTAATTTAGAGATTTATAGCCAGATTTCTCCAGATTTTAAAAATGCTACTGCAATTACTCTTCTAGAATTTAAAATTTTCTAAAAATGAAGAAAAAAACATTTTACAAATTTAAGTCAGACACTTTTTGAAAATTCTATAAATTTGGAATCTGGAAGGAAAAGAAAGAGTTTTTCAACCTTTCAAAAAAAAATAATCTCGTCTTAAAGATAATGCTGGAAGATTCGATTTTTAGAAGATATTTTGCTGAAAAGATAAGAATTTTTAAAAATATATTAAATAAATAAGGCTAAAAATTATATAATACTGAAAGTGAAATTACCGAAAACAATGTCTTGAAAATTTCTGAAAAGTTTAAATACTGTGGAGATGTAGAAAACTTGACAAAGAAAATCTTTTCTAAGATCAAATTAAATTAATCATATTTAATTTTTAGAATATTATATTTTAAGTTACTTTATCAACTAGAAAATTTAATTGAAGGACTCAAAGAACCACTAAAAGAGTAAGACCAACATTCAAATCCATTCTTGTTTGCTCAATAATTGAGGAAACTTAAAAATCTCGGAAACATTCTCAAAATTTCTAAGAGAACTTTTTCCAAAATTCTAGAATCCGAAAAGAAAGTTAGATGATGAGAAACTGTTAGATAAACAATACGGAATAAAAAACGATAAATGCTCCTCCTTTCCCCTCATTCTATTAGTGATGACATAATTATGAATAATTCAGGCGTTTTCTAGAAATCTTTAAGAACATTTCGAAAAAGATTCTCACAATTTAGTAGTAGAGAACCTTCCGAAAAGTTCTAATACTCCAAAAAAACTCTATTTTTGCAATATAGACAAAACATCATTAATAGAGAATTAATAAGAAATTTAGACTCCATCGGCAATTTCCTGGCCTGTTCCCAAGTTGCGAGAATCTTTTTTGAGGTAATTTAGAGTTTTATAGCAACTTTTTCTCCATATTTTGAAAATGTTACTGCAATTGAGAAACTCTGTCATTTCCTCCCAGATTCCAAATTTATAGAATTTTCTAAAAGTGTCTGTACCAAATTTGTAAAAAAATTTAATGTTTCGAAAATTTTGAATTCTAGGAGAGCTAGACCCAAATTTGTAAAAATAAAATGTTTGCTTAATTTTTACAAATTTGGGTCAGACACTTTTAGAAAATTCTATAAATTTGGAATCTGGAAGGAAATGACAGAGATTCTAGAAGAGCTGGACCCAACTTTGTTAAAAATTGTTTTCTTAATTTTTACAAATTTGGGTCGACACTTTTAGAGAAATCTATGAATTTGGAATCTAGAAGGAAATGGCAGAGTTTTTCGAACAAAAATGAAACTGAATATTATGTTGTCTTAAAGATATTGCTGGAATATTCGATTTTTAGAAGATTCTTTGCTGGAAAATACTAGAATTTTTAAAAAATATGTTAGATAAATAAGGCTTCATACTGAAAGTGAAAAGTTTAAATTCTGTGGAGATGTAGAAAACTTGACAACAAAATCTTTTCTAAGATCAAGTTAAATTAATCATATTTAATTGTTAGAATATTAGATTTTAAGGTACTTTACCAACTAGAAAATTTAATTGAAGAACTCAAAGAACCACTAGTAAGGAGTAAGGCCAAGATTCAAATACATTCTTTTGTTGGTTTGATTTTTGCGAGTTACGTGAAAATAAACTTGATTAATTAATTTTAAAGCACTAAAAACCTTTCTTCACACTTTTTAGTGCTTTATTAATTAAATACATTCTTGTTTGCTCGATAATTGAAGGAACTTTTAAAAATCTTTATGAAAATTTCTTAGAGAACTTTTTCTAAAATTCTAAAATTCGAAAAAAAGTTAGATGAGAAATTGTTAGACAAATAAAACGGTTTATAAAGATTAAAAAAATAAGGCAAACTGAAGAAACAAAGGGAAATTCTACAACTAAAAACATTCAGAGGTAAAAGATAAAATACAAAAAACGGTGGAAAGAAGATAAGAGTCCTATGTGGTTCAGAAAAAAATCCTTTCGTGCTAACTCAAAATGGAAATCTTAAAAATATAGATAAGATAGAAGACAGAAAACAGACGTTAAAAGACGGAGGATGAAATAAATGGCAAATACGACAGCAATATATTATTGAAGACAGAAGACAAAAGATAGAGGGTGTAAGACAAATTGTATAAAAGAGATTGTAGAAGATGAAAAATAGATAGAATAAGAAACACATTTTGAAAATATCAGAAAGTAGAAAAATACATGCGAAACAAAAATAAAGAATACAAAATACAAAATATTTAAACACACATAAATAACTGGAAGAAAACTTTTAACGACCTTTTGAGAAACTATAAATAAATTAAAGAATTTTTTGATATATTCATATAATAATGTAATCTATTTCTTCTAAAAGTAAATTTATTATGACATAGCAAAAATTATTCTAGGCGAAAAACATTTTGAAATTCTTTAGTTACCTTTTATGAAATCGGCAAAAATTTTTTTCTATTATTACGCGTTGAATTATAATGATTCTCCTAAAAAAAAATATTTTTAGAATATCTGCATCACTGCATAATATTACCGCACGTAATGATATCATAAATAGTGGAATGGAAGGACGTTGAATTCTTCCTGCATTAAAGATCAAAGTTATTTACATTTTCCCATTTTAAATAACATTGTAATAAATGAACGCTTCTAGAAATGTCACTATTTCTGAAATCATCTTCATGTTTACTGGAAAGTAATTCAAAAAAATAAGCACCATTCAAGGTCATACATTAATCACGTTTTTTGGTTTTTTTATTACAGTCGGCGGTAAAGTGCATTATGATCAAAACCGTGGTCAGGCGACTAAGTTCCGATCTAACATGACGCAGCGGGATGAGGTGCAAAAATTCGAACACCAGCGCATCAAGGTCCTGCAGGAGGAGCGGTTGCACATCCAAAAGAAGACCTTTACGAAATGGATGAACTCATTTTTACAAAAGGTATGTAAATTAACTAAACAAGATTTATCCTATCTATTATTTCGATTTTGATTTTGAATTTGTAATCATTTACATGTTAATTGAATAATTTTTAGGCACGGATGGAGGTGGAAGACCTGTTCGAAGACCTGGCGGACGGTCGGAAGCTCCTGAAGCTGCTCGAGATCATCTCCGGGGAGAAGCTAGCGAGACCAAACAACGGAAGGATGCGGGTACACAAAATCGAAAACGTCAACAAGAGTTTGGCCTTTCTACACACCAAAGTCCGGCTGGAGAGTATAGGCGCCGAAGACATAGTGGACGGCAATCCGCGCCTGATCCTCGGTCTCATCTGGACCATCATTCTGCGGTTTCAAATCCAGGAAATCGAAATCGACGTCGACGAGGAGAACGAGAGCTCCGAAAAGAAGTCGGCAAAGGACGCGCTCCTGTTGTGGGCGCAGAGGAAGACGCACGGTTACGCGGGTGTCCAAATCAACGACTTCACGAACTCCTGGAGGAGCGGTTTGGGTTTCAACGCGCTCATACACGCGCATCGGCCCGACCTGTTCGATTACAACAGTTTGCAACCGCATAAGCATATCGATAATCTGAATCATGCTTTCGACGTGGCTAACAACGAGCTGGGCATTCCTAGGCTCTTGGACGCCGAAGATATTGACACGAACAGACCTGACGAGAAGAGTATTATGACGTACGTGGCTTCGTACTATCATACATTCGCTAGGATGAAGAATGAAGCTAAGAGTGGACGAAGGATAGAAAAGGTAAGATTATATAATTACACTACTGTAATTAACCCTTTCACCTGTTTTATTTCGTCCGATTGCGTGTTGCGAAACAAGTGCACAGATGCACTTTGCTTGCGACACGAGTCGTGCTCGTTCTAGATGCCTAAATTTTTAGACACGAGTCACACTCGTGGTTGTAGGTGAAATGGGTAAGGTTTTTACTTGGTAAAACCCTATAACATTACTTTTAGATCGAGTGATCAAATCATTGACCAGAGCACCTAGACCCTTTGTGCCGTGCCCCCTAACATTACTTTTATTTATTATCTACCTGAAGAAGCCACTGTATTTTGTAGTAGTACATATTTAAAAATTTCAATTAGAAATAATATTTATAAAATTTATTATTTACAGATTATAAAGCAAATGTCAGAAGCTGATAAGATGAAACTAAACTACGACACCTTAACGACGGATTTACTCGAGTGGATACAAAGGAAAGTGATCGAATTAGAAGACCGTAACTTTCCAAACAGCCTGGAGGGTATTCAGCATCTTCTAGTAGATTTCGGACAATACAGGACGCGAGAGAAACCCCCGAAATATAAAGAAAGGAGCGAGATCGAAGCGCTGTTCTTCAACATCAACACCCAGTTGAAGGAACTGCGGCAACCAACATTTACACCAACTGATGGGAAGCTGTTGCAGGATATTCATAGAGCTTGGGATCAGCTGGAAAGGGCCGAGCACAGCAGGGAAGTGGCTTTGAGGAGCGAGCTGAGGAGGCAGGAGAGGTTGGAGCAGATCAATTATAAATTCGCGAAAAAGAGCATCCTGCGTGAAAACTATCTGAAAGAGATGATTCAGGTCCTTTCGGATCCTATCTACGGTTCGAATTTGGCGAAGGTTGATGCCACGGTTAAAAAACACGAGGCTATATCTGCGGACATTTACGCTAGAGAGGAACGCATACACGATTTAACCCAAATGTGCGAGGAGTTGCAGAAGGAGAACTACCGATTTTCGGATCGTGTGAAAAAAAGGGAGGAGGAAGTTTTGACGAAGTGGAAAGAGGTGCTGGCACTTCTGGACAAACATAAGTTTAACTTAAACCAAATGGGAAACGCGATGTCCTTACTTAGGGAAATTGAAACCACGCTGACGACTATTTACCAATTGAAGACCAATGTTAGTTCTGCTGATACTGGAGGTCATCTACTAGCTGTTGAGGAGTTGTTGCATAAGCATGCACTTCAAGAGTTGCAAGTAACTTCGATTGGGGAAACTGAACGGAGATTGAAAAGACTTGGGGAACAAATGGCTGTACAGAGGCCGAAAGAGGAGGAAATTTTAAGGAGGAAGTTGGAGGAATTAGCTACGGCTTATAAGGAATTACAGGTATTTAAAAAATATATCATTTACTAATTTTTACTAATGTATTATTTATTTTAGAACGATTGTGCGAATAGAAAAGCGTTATTAGAAGACGCGAGAAATTTTTACCAATTCATTCAAGATCAGGAGGAAGAGGAAGCGTGGTTGTTGGAAAAACAAAGGATCTGCTTGGCTGGTGTGACGGCTAAAGATTTAGCCGGTGTTTTGCGTCTCCAACAAAAGCACAAACTATTCCTCGACGAAATTAAAACCAGGAAAAATAAATTCGAACAGTTGGGAAATGCGGGAAAGCAACTTTTAGAAGAGAACCATCCGAGAGCGGCGGAAATTAAACAACACATGGAGACTAATAAACAGGAATGGGCGACGCTGGAGAAGCTGGCGACGGAAAGGACGAAAAAATTGCAAGATGCCGCGGAAGCTTACCAATTCTACGCCGACGCTAATGAAGCGGATTCTTTTTTACACGAGAAGAAGTCGATTTTGGCCTCGAAGGATTACGGATCGGACGAGCCTAGTGCGCAGGCTTTACTCCAAAGACACCGCGATCTTCAAGGCGAACTAAACGCTTACAACGGTGATATTCAGAGTTTAAATAATCAAGCAGGTAAACTTATTTCTGCTGGGATTTCAAATTTGGATTTAACCGCCGAAACAGAAGTAACTGGTGAACCGGTTGAAGAAATTACTTATGAAAACAAGTAAGTTTAATGAATTATATTATTAAAAGTAGTTATTAAACTCTTTTTTAATCGTTTTAGATTAGTTCCAATGGAAGTAATCGAAGATGAACCGATCGAAAAAGTCGAACACCGAACCGTCCTGCAAGAACGCAAGGTGCCCCAAGTGAAAGCCCTGTATCCGTTTAACGATCACGGCTTGTCGATGGCTAAAGGGGAGGTGATGTACTTACTTAACAAGAGCAACCCTGATTGGTGGTGCGTGAGGAAAGCGGACGGAACTGATGGTTTTGCGCCAGCCAATTACGTCCAAGAAATCGAACCTAGGATAATCCAGATGAAGGTCAACAAGCCCGAGAAGGTGAAGGTTATGCAGAAAGTCAAAAAGACGAAGATGGTCATGCAAAAAGTCCCCGTTAAAGTGATGAAAGCCCCGAAACAACTTAAAAGAAAAGTTGATGATAGTAATAGCGTTCCGAAGAGGCAACAAAAGATTAACGATACGTATAAAGAGTGTCAGGATATGGCCAATAAAAGGCACGCGCTGTTGGAGGACGCTATTCGATTGTTTAGGTTCTACAGGGAATGCGATGATTTTGAAAGGTGGATGAAGGACAAGGAGAAGATGTTGACGTCGGATCCTGATCCTAATCAAAACGTTGAGCAAGCTTTGAGAAAACATAAGGTTTTTATAATTGTTATGTTTTTAACTTTAAATAACCAATATTATTTGTAGAAATTCGTTACTGACCTATCAGCTAGTAGTAAACGCTTAGATGCGATCCAAACAGAGGTTAAAGAGTTTGAGAAACAAAACCACTCGCAGATGGATAAGGTTAGGGCACGGTATAGGCAGATTACGACGGCGTGGGATGAACTTAATAAGTTGAGAGCTTTGAAGGAAAAAAGTCTTGAAGGTAATGAGAAGTTATAATGATATTTAATGCATTAATTAAATTTTGGCTATTTTGTTAATTACATCTAACTAAACTATTACCTTTTTGAAAGCTGTTAACAGTGGATGCTTCTACTTCTACTTTTTTGTACATACATCACTTGATCAAACATAATTTAACAATTGGTTGTACTTGTTTTTAATTGCTAATTACATTTTTTTGTACATATTTTAGGTGCAAGCATCGTGGAAATCTTCATAGGAACATGCGACGAAGCCAAGGAACGCATGAACGAAAAACTTACCCATCTGGACGTGGAAGTTTCCGGACATGACCTAAAAACGGTACAAGCTTTACAACGCAGGCACGAACAACTGGAGCGCGACATTGCTCCGATCGAGAAGACCGTGCACGACATCAGCATGTTGGCACAGTCCGTGGTTAAATCGAATCCAAACGAAAAACCGAATGTGGCCAAACGCATGGACGAAATCATCGACCTTTGGGCCCAAGTCAAAAACAAAGCTTTGGATAGAAGAGCCGGCTTGGAAGACGCCGTCGGTCAGCAGATTTTCACCAACAGCGCTAAAGCTCTGATCCTCTGGGTGGCCGATGTTAAGGATCAGCTGAACGCCGAGTGTACGGCCAGAGACGTTCAAACCGCTGAAGGACTTTTGAAGAATCATAACGATTTATATCATGATATACAAGCTCATGATGATGAGTAAGTTTTTACTTATATATACGATTCTTAATGAAAATGATAGTAGCGACCAATACTATGTGGTAGTTCATTTACCCCTTTTTATACGATTTTTAATTTCTAAAAATGTAAAAATGATGAGTAAATTTTTGCTTTTCCTTTTTATCTTAATTATTAATTTATGAGTTTAAATTTCTAATGATTATTTAATTTGTAGATTTAGACAAGTAACTGATTTGGGCAAGAAGCTTTTAAAATCCAATCCGAATCTAAACGACGTTTCCGATCATTTGAATCGCTTGGCCGAAGAACAGGCAGCCATTGATAGAGGCTGGAAGGAGAAACAGCACTGGCTAAAACAATGCTTACAACTGCAGAAGTTCAACAAAGAGGCTGATAAAATTGACGCGGCCACTTCAAGTCATCAAGCATTCTTAGAATTTTCTGATCTTGGAGTAAGTAAACCTACAAATCACCCAAATATTTTTTTAACGGGAAATTTTTATTTTAGAACTCTTTAGACGAAGTCGAAGCCCTTCTGAAACAGCACCGATCATTCGAAAACACACTAGTAGCCCAAGAAACCGGCCTTACGGCTTTCGATAAGAAAGCCGATGCGCTAATCGCGGAAAAACATTACGACAGCCAGGGAATAAACGATAAGCGCAATCACGTCCTACAGAGGAGACACGCCGTTAAGGACCTCTCGCAAAATCGCGCTCACGCTCTAGAAGCGTCCAAAAACTATCAAGAATTCTGCGCCGAGGTTTCCGACCTTAGAAGTTGGCTAGCGGAAAAATTAAAAACCGCTTCCGACGAGAGTTACCGCGATTTGAGCAATCTGGAAAGGAAATTGCAAAAACACGAGGCTTTCGAAAGAGAGTTGCGCGCCAACGAAGGCCAACTAAGATCTGTTAATAAAATGGGACAAGCTCTTATAGCACAGGATGGGTATAGAAAAGATGACGTGGCTAAAACCTTAAAGGAATTAAATGATGAATGGCAGAAATTAGTTGGAATTTCTTTAGATAAAGGAAGGAAGTTAAGGCAAGCGCAAACGCAACACACGTACAACACAGCCGTTGAGGATGTTAAGACCAAATTAGATGAAATCGAGAACGAGTTGAAGAATTCCCAAGTCGGAAACGATATGAGATCGTGCAAGGACCTCCTCAAAAAGCACGAGTTGTTAGAGAACGAGCTACAGCAGTGTTCGGTTAGAGTGCGCGAATTGGTCGACCAGAGTGATGAGATGATGCACGACGATCATTTCGATTCAGCGGCGGTTAGAAACGAGGCTTTGGTGAGTCAAAAGCGGCTTCAAAAATTGGACGCACCAGCCAAAAAACGTCGCGAGGCACTCGAAGAAGCTTTAGAATTCCACAAGTTCAATTTCGAATTGGATAACGAGTTGCAATGGATTAAGGAGCATTTACCACAAGCGTCGTCCACTGTATTAGGGCAGAATTTGCACCAGGCTCAAAATCTCTGCAAGAAGCATAAGAAGTTAGAGAACGAAATCACTGGGCACCAACCGGTGATTGATAAAACTTTAGAGTCGGGACAGATGCTGGTGGATAAAAACCATCCCGAGAAGAAAATGGTGAGTGTTGAAAAATTCAATCATAAACTCCTCCGTTGATAATCAAAGATTCTTTTTACATAGAAAATCGATTGGTTTGAACATTGGTAAGATAGGTGTTGCCGGAATTTCTTTTTTGCATGATAGCTTAATTAGATAATTATAAATTATTTTTAAAAATACGCTTGTGTGTTATTTTCTTTAAATTAAAATTACATCGTCCATTCAATAAAATGACTAATGTCATAATACGTTTTTTCATCCAAATAATCCGTTTGGCTGATGTATTTTGCTCACGTTTAATTTTGGGTTGATTATTAGGTGAAGGAATTGTGTGAGAACTTGAAGACTTCCTGGAAGGACTTGAACGAAAAGGCGAGCGAACGCGCTCAGAAATTGGAACAATCGTTGAAGGCCCAAGAGTACTTCTTTGAGGCCAATGAGGTCGAGTCGTGGTTGAATGAGAAGAAGGACGTGCTTAGCGGAACGGATTACGGACGTGATCGCGATGCTGCCACGAAATTACTTACTAAACATAAGGTAAGAATATAATTAATTTCCCTATATAGAATGAAATGGTGATGAGGCCATTATAGTATTTTTCTTGAAAACTATGAGGTTTACACGAATTGGTTATTCTTAATAATTTGCTCAATTTTGCATTCTTTACAATTACTTGTTATATAAATTTCATGTAACTCCTATAGTTTATTAGCAATAAGCAAAATTGAGCCTGTTTTATTAGTTTCTAGTCTACATCGGGTATGACTCGGTTATGCACTTGATCATGTGTTATATATTCGGATATGTTTTGTCGCACATGTTTTATACATTCAAATAAAAAGTTTTCAAAAGCATATTTGCATTCATCCCTGTAATGAAGAGAGGCTAGTATTCTGAGAGTGCGCCTATGTATAGAAAACACATGAGTTGCTCCAGAAGAATGTCTCCAGCTTAAAATCCCATATATAAGATGGGATTGTGGTAAAGAGTGGCTATGATTTCTTAGTAAGAATGTAGTTTTATTGAGCTTATCACTTAGGATATTGCAATGCGTTTGCCAATTTAGTTTTATATCTAAATGTACTCCAAGAAATTTGCAAGACCCATGTTCGAGATTGTCAGCCTTGAATAAGAATGTTAAGGTGAATAGTTTTCTCTGGATTTAAAGACAACTTATTAACAGTGAACCATTCCAATACATTGTTATTTATTAGATACTCTGGTAAGACTAGTTATAGTTAGTTGACTTGCTAACTGAAGCAGTATCGTCTGCATACATAATATTATTGCCATTATCGACATGTTCCGAAAGATCATTAAAGTAAATGAGGAACAATAGTGGCCCAAGTATTGACCCTTGAAGGACCCCATAGTTATTTGTTAAAGCATTGGACTTACTCCCATTAACACAGATAAGTTGAGTGTGATCACATAAATATGAATTTAGTAGGCGGCAACTGTGTGGATTAAAATTATAATAATATAATTTCCTAAGTAAAATGTCTCGAGGTACACAGTCAAATGCTTTAGTTGGGTCGAAAAATGACGTCACTTCATATAAACCTGACTCGAAACTCTCTACAATTTCATTAAAATATTATGCAGTATATTGTTGGACTCTAGAAACTTTATCATTTGATCGAACATAATTTTTCCAAAAGTTTTGAGAATATTGGCAGCGACCATATCCACCTGTAATTGTTAATATGATTTGATTTGTCACCTTCTTTATAAATTGGAATTTTACATGCCGCTTTAAGGCAACTAAGAAATATTCCAGATTGTAGACATGCATTTATTAATTTTGTAAGTGGCATCAGAATTACATTTACTAAATTCTTAAGAATAAATGTCTCGAGATTTGACTTTTTTTTAACTGTTAATAACTTCTCTAATCTGTATCGGACTAACTTCTTCAAATGAAAAGAAACTATTACAAAGTATATCATTTTTTACCATAAAAGAGATGGGATCAATATTGAATCAATTTTAGATATTATTTGGACTGCAATAGAATTGAAGAATATATTAAAATCTTCTGACTTAATGGGACAATTGTTATCACAATGTTTTTTCTTACTTTGGTTTATTAACGACCACATTGCTTTTTGCTTTTTTTTGTAGACATTTGCGGCTATTCGTGTTATTTGCAACTTGATTCTATATTTGTTTTTATAATTTATATAACAAGGTCTGAATTCGGGGCGTCTGGAGGCGTCTTCTTTAATCAATAGGAGTGTTTCAATTCATTTGTATACCAGATAATACCGTTATCTGATCTTTGACGGGTTTTCTTTTGTGGAAAGCAATCCAAAATATAACATTCCAAAATGTTTATAAAATAACTAAATGATTCTTGTACATTTAGAGCATCATCACAAATGGAAAAGTCGGTTATTTCTAGAGGTGAATATGGTTGACACTTTCCCCATTCTGTAATAGGGCTTGCAATTTTATTTATGCACTCTTTAAATATATGTGGTTGCTTTACTTTAACATAAATTCCATTGTGATATGATAATCCGGGATCCAATGGATAAGTTTCTATATCTTGAATAATTAAATTTGAAAAAATGTTATCAATACAATTATTTTTTCTTGTATTAAAAGTTACTTTGTTGTAAATACCGTAAGATTTTAAGAAAGCACGTGAGTAATTAGTACAAAATTGTACATTGAATTCACCGCCGATAATTATTTCTTTATCAAAACTTATTTTATATAAAACGCTGGCTAGAACAAAGATAAAGTTTTTTTTTATATCACCATCCGGTGATCTGTAGATATTAATAATATAAATATTATATGAAGGAAGGTATGATGCAGCTAAATCACATTCCTTTTCAATTGATTGATTGTTAATATTCTGCAAGTTATTAAATGTTATATTATGTTTCATTAACTCCATGACAACTCCATAAATATACAGTGTACGAGAGAATTGCAAGCCTAAACTATACTTATCTTATTTACTGAACAAATTTCATTTGGTCTAAGCCAATGTTCACATAAGCAGATGATATCAAAAGTATGTTTATGTTCGAAAAGCCTGAAATTGATTAAATTTATTTCTAATTGATAATATTGATAAAAAACAGATCTAATATTTTACTTTTTCCATTGCTTTCTGTGAAGTTGCTTGTAAACGATCCTTCAGCTCGTTCAGAACTTGACGTGGGAATAAAAAACGGCTAACGTGTGCTCCATCCGGCCAGATTATGGGGTTTTGTGCCAGTTCAAGTTCCTCGAATGGTATGGTGATTTTGAAAGATGTGTATTCATCAGGACGTCTGGACTGTAGTGTTTCACAATCAATTACAGTTATCTTATTCTCATCTAGCTGTTTTTAAGCTCCTCTTGATGTATACTCGGGTGTAGTCTATAAATATGAAGAAGTGCTCCTTTTTTAACTCCTTTAACTAATGTAGTTTCCTAGTATATGTTTCTTTTGTTTATGTTTCTTTTCTACTTTATGCCATTTCTCATTATTATCTCTATCAATCTGTTTTAATTCATTCTGTAATATTAATGTCGCTCGATTTAGATTTTTCATTAGTATTACTATTCGAATTTTATCGACGCGGGTATCTATTAGTGGAAACTGGGTTGCCTATAGCAACTGGCTGTGCAGGATTGTTCTTAGCGTGGCCTTTTTCGAAACTCCTGCTGTAACTTCTCTTATGTTATTGGCGGGAACAGAATTTGTTGCAATCTCTTCATATAAAGTCTTATATTTATTACATTTCACTTCAAGGTAGTTAACTTTTTCCATGAGTAACTCATTGGTTGTTTTGAGCTGCTCCACCAGCTTTTTTAGGTGAGTGTAAGCCTCCACTTCACCCACCCACCCTTCATATTCATATAAACTGTAATTCCTTATCGTCTTGCGGTTTCCAATAAAATTAATTACAAAACTTTTTAAAAAAAGAAGAAATTAAAAAGGTAAAATTTTTGAGTGAACAAATTAGTAAAAATTTAATGCATGATGGGTGGGCAGACTCTAAATCTAAATTAGATAAGATTAGCTCTATAAAGTCATTAATATTTAAACTTAAATTTTGATTTTGTTCCATTTTTTCTTACATAAAGGGTTTAATTGTTTTTAGAAGCTAAATCACCAACGATTCGAAATTATTATTTATTAGTTATCATGTATATATAGGGTGGGTAGGTGCCCTCTATCCTACTCTCTAATCAGTAAAACATAAGCGAGGGTTTTAGTTAAAAGTTTTAAAATGTAAACAAACACAAAATAATTGCATTTTTTTAATGATGTATTCACACAAATATTTCAAATAATTTTTGATTAATGTTTTACTGACCCTACATATACATATTAACTTTAATTACTGATGCGGTTTGCAAAACCTTAATTACAAAATTACAAAACTTAAATTTGGATTATGCTTTATTTTTTATTACATACAAAGTTTTATTTTGCAAGCAGCAAAATCATCAAAGATTAGTATTTAAAGTAATCTTGTATATGTAGGGTGGGTGGGTGGCCTCTATCCCACCCTCCAATCAGTAAAACATAAGCGAGGGTCTTAATTAAAAGTTGTAAAATATAAATAAACACAAAATAATTGCAATTTTTTTAGATTTATT
Source organism: Ontholestes murinus (assembly GCA_963969525.1). NCBI lineage: Eukaryota > Metazoa > Arthropoda > Insecta > Coleoptera > Staphylinidae > Ontholestes > Ontholestes murinus. The sequence goes on along the minus strand of OZ018397.1, from coordinate 45,512,238 downwards.
CATACCAAGTTTTCAAATAAGTTTTGATGATGTTTTAATGATTGGAAGGTGAGATAGAGGCCACCCATCCACCCTACATATAAATATAAACTTAAATTCCTTATCGTCTCGCAGTTTCCAATAAAATTAATTACAAAACTTTTTGAATAAAAAATTAAGAAGGTAACATTTTTTGAGTGAGTACATTAATAAAAATTTGATGCATGATAGGTGGACAGATTTTAAATTTAAAAGAGATAAGATTAGCTATAGAAAGTCATTTATTGAAGAAAGAAAACAGGATCCTGTTTTCTTCCATCAGTATATTCAAGATGTACCACAAAGTAAATGCCTCCACAATTAAACAAAGTAATTTATATTTAAACTTAAATTTTGATTTTGTTTTATTTTTTATTGCATAAAGGGTTTGATTGTTCTTAGCAGCACAATTATCAACGTTTAGCAATTAAAGTTATCATATATATGTAGGGTATATGGGTGGCCTCTATCCACCCTCCAATCATTAGAACATAGGCTAAGGTTGGGTTTTAATTAAATTGTTGTAAAATGTAAACAAACACAAAATAATTGAATTTTTTAATTGTTGTATTCATAAAAATATTTTAAATAATTATTTTTGATGATGTTTTACTGACTGGAGGGTGGGATACAGATCACAATACTTTCCCTATATATTCTACATACATAGGGAAAGTATTGTTGAATGAGAATACCTGTGGGTGCTGTATCTCAAAAACGAAAGATCCTATTGAGATGAAACTTTAAACCTAACGATTTAACATTAAAAAGAAGAACTGAAAAGCTTTTGGTAAACATTCATAAACGGAAATGAATTTTTTTGATTTTTCTGGATATTTTTCTAAATTTGAAAAACATTACATAACTTTTGAACTAAAAGTTAAAGGGAATGAAAAACTGAACAAGTTTTATTTAAACATGTTTTTCATAAAGTTCTTGACTTGCGAGAAAAAAATTAAAAATTAAAATTTTTGATATTTCTTGCCTAGTGCTAATAAACTCTAGGAGTTACACGAAATGTCTATAACAAATAGTTGTAAAGAACCTAAACTTGAGGAAATTGTTAAAAATAGCCTTTTTCCGTAACCTCATAGTTTTCGAGAAAAATATATTGCAAGGTAAATGATAGAAAATTATGAAACTGATTAAATTAAATTCCTAATTCACTTCTTCTGGCGTAAGTTTTGGAATTGAAGGGTGGGATAGTGGCCACCCACCCACCCTACATATGCATATTACATCACCACTGATCAGCGTTTAGTTTCCAGAGAAAAAAAAAAAACGGTGAAAGCGTTAATTAAATTAGCAAAAATCATCAGCAGTGTTACAACTAAAATAAATAAGCATATGTAGGGTGGGTGGGTAATCTCAGACACACCCTCACAACTTTAAAACAAACAGTTAATTTATAACTAACAAAAAAATCGATAAAAAATTTGTCAGATGCATAATTTCATTAGTAATTTTTTTATAAATCGTCAAGTGAGATGTATTGGTTGGAGGGTGGATTAAAATCCTATATACACTATTCCATTCTCACCTTACATATACTATTTTATTCAAGCAAAAACAGTGCTTATATTTTTAACAGCATAAACGATGGTTTAAAGGCCAAATGTATATATTTAAGGTCCATGGGTGCACTCTACTCCACCCTCCAATTAATAATATTTAGGTAAAACACGAAACATATAGAAAATTATGAAACTGATGAAATTAAATTTCTAATTCACTTCTTCTGGCGTATGTTTTGGAATTGGAGGGTGGGATAGTGGCCACCCACCCACCCTACATACACATATTAACCTCACCCACGGATCAGCGTTTAGTTTCCAGGGAAACAAAACAGTGGAAACATTGATTAACTTAGCAAAAATCATCAGCAATGTTACAACTAAAATAAATAAGTTTATGTAGTGTGGGTGGGTAGCCTCTAACACACCTTACAATCAGTAAAACATACGCGAGTGTTTTGTAATTTAATTACTTTATTACTACCAAAAATATCGATACAAATTTGGTCAGGAGTATTTCACTTAAAATTAGTAGATATATATAGGGTGGGTGGGTGTCCTGGTACCCACCCTCCTATCAATAAAACATGCGCCATGGTTTTCCTGTTTAATTAATTAATTATTACGAAAGACAATCGATAGAAACTTTTCTTAGGTGCATAATTTCATTTGTAGTGGATATTTTTGTAAACCCTTGAGACAATTGTTTTAGCTGGAGGGTGGATTAGAAGACACTGATCTAACCTATATATACCATTCCATTCCCAACCTAAATATATTATTTCATTCAAGCTAAAACATTGTATTATAATTTTTAACAGTGTTAAACGAAGTAGTGTTTGTTACCAAGTAAAAGTAAAAAATAACAGAGGCTTTAAGGCTAAATGTAATTATTTAAGTTATGCGGGTGGATTTTAACCCACCCTTCAATTAATAATATTTAGGTAAAAAATGAAAAAAATACAGAATTAGGAAACTGATTTTATAAATATTTTAATTCACATCTTCTCGCGTAAGTTTTGAAATTGGAAGGTAGAATAGTGGCCACCCACCCACCCTACATATGCATATTAACCCCACCCACTGATCAGCATTTCATTTTCGCTTCATTTTTGGAAAAACAATAGCGTTGATTAAACTAGCAAAAATCATCAGCAGTGTTGTACCTAAAATTAATAGATATATGTAGGGTGGGTGGGTGGCCTCGGACCTACCCTCCAATCAGTAAAACGGTTTTGCAGTTTAAATAATTACTACCAAAAAATGGGATACAAATTTTGTCAGATGCATAACTTCATTATGAATGGTTTCTTTTTAAGGTTAATTAAAATGTTATTCATTGGAAAGTATATTATAAGTTACGCACACACCCTACTTATTCTATTCAATTTCCACCCTACACATACTATTTTATTCATGGAAAATCAATTTTTTAACATCATTAAGAGAAAGAGTTTGTTACCTGATGATACTAAAACATATAGAAAATAATAATAATAAATAAACTTTATTTAGCACTGTTGCTATATAAAATATAGTTATAAAATTCATAACAAATTATATATATATATATATATATATATATATATATATATATATATATATGAGATGTCTTATGTTATTAACTTATATCACTTAATCTTAAAAATACAAAATATGCCACACTTATGCTAACAAAATAAAAATATAGTGTCTTAAATATAAAAATATATGACAAATTATGAAACTGATTAAATTAAATTTTTAATTCACTGGAATTGGAGGGTGGGATAGTGGCCACCCACCCACCCTAGATATACATATTAACCTCACCCACTGATCAGTGTTTAATTTCCAAGGAAACAAACAAAGAAAACGTTGATTAACTTAGCAAAAATCATTAGCAGTGTTACAACTAAAATAAAAATATATATGCAGGGTGGGTGGGTGTCCTCTGACACACCTTACAATCCGTAAAACATACGCGAGTGATTTCTAATTTAATTACTTAATTACTACCAAAAATATCGATACAAATGTCAGCTGAATTACTTTATTTTATTTAATTACAGAATTGTGAAACTGTTTAAATTTAATTCTTAATTCACTTCTTCTGGCTTAAGTTTTCGAATTCAAGGATGGGATAGAGGACACCCACCCACATTCATATACATGATACCTTTAAATACTAATAGTTCATGATTTTGCTGCAGAAAAGAGTAAAACCTTATATGTAATAAAGAATAAAGCATATTCCAAAATATAAATAATCTTGTATAGCTAATCTTATCTAATTTAGATTTAAAGTCTACCCACCCATCATGCATCAAATTTTTACTAATTTACTCACTCAAAAATTTTACCTTTTTTAATTTTGTTTATTCAAAAAGTTCTGTAATTAATTTTATTGGAAACCGCAAGACGAGAAGGAATCAAAGTTATCATGTATATGTAGGGTGGGTGGGTGAACTCTATCCCACCTTCCAATCAGTAAAACATCACCAAAATTAATTGAAAACTTTGTATGATTAAATCTCTAAAAGTTGCAATTATTTTGTGTTTATTTATATTTTACAATTTTTAATTAAAACCCTCGCTTATGTTTTACTGATTGGAGGGTGGGTTAGAGGCCACCCACCCACCCTACATAAACATGATACCTTTAAACACTAATAGTTGATGATTTTGCTGCTAAAAACAATCAAACCCTTTATGTAATAAATAATAAAACAAAATCAAGATTAAATTTTAAATATAAATGACTTTCTATAGTTAATCTTATCTTATTTAGATTTAAAGTCTGCCCACCCATCATGCATACAAATTTTATTAATTTACTCACTCAAAAATTTTACCTTTTGAATTTCTAATTTCAAAAGTTTTGTAATTAATTTTAATCCAAACCGCGAGATGATAAGGAATTGAAGTTATCTAGTATATGTAGGGTGGGTGGGTGGCCTCTATCCCACCCTTCAATCAGTAAAACATCAAAAATTATTTGAAAAATTTGTAGGAATAAACCTCTACAAATTGCAATTATTTTGTGTTTGTTCACATTTTACAACTTTTAACTAAAAACCTCGCTTATGTTTTACTGATTGAAGGGTGGGATAGAGGCCACCCACTTACCCTACAAATACATCATAACTTTAATTGCTAATCGTTGATGATTTTGCTGCTAAAACAATCAAACCCTTTATGTGATAAAAAATTAAACAAAAATCAAAATTTAAGTTTAAATATAAATGACTTTCTATAGCTAATCTTATCTAATTTAGATTTAAAGTCAGCCCACCCATCATGCATCAAGTTTTAACTTATTTACTCACTCTAAAATTATACCTTTTTAATTTATTTTTTATTCAAAAAGTTTTGTAATTAATTTTATTGGAAACTTCTAGACGATAAGGAACTAAAGTTTATATGTATATGTAGGGTGGGTGGGTGGCCTCTATCCCACCCTCCAACCAGTAAAACATCATCAAAAATTGTTAGAATAAATCTATTTTGATATTTTGAAAATGACAATTTAAGAAAACCTTGTATATTATGTGTGGTGAAATCTTCAGTTCGTTTAGAGTGTTTCTATTTTTAGGCCCTGGAGCTCGAGCTGGACACGTACAGCAGCATAATAGCGGAGATGGGAAGAGGCGCCCAGGCACTAATACAATCGGGTCATCCAGAATCGAAGGCGATTGCGGAAAGGCAATCGACTTTAGAGCATCTGGTGCGCTCGTTGCAGAGGAAGGCCGCGCTGAGGCAACACAGATTAATGGAATCGCTCTTCCGGCACGAATATTTCCTAGAGTCCGAAGAATTAGAGCACTGGATTATTGAACAGCAACAACAGGCGTCATCGGAGGATTACGGCCAGGACTATGAACATCTTTTGGTTAGTATTTGCTTGATAATCATAAAAAATTCAACTTAAAAGATTTAAAATTGACACAAAGAGATGATAATTTTAGAAAATCGATAATTTTGATAATCTTTGAAGACTAAGGAATATCGAGGTGAAAAAAGTAATCTCTGGCAAATTGCATAAAAATATTAAATATAGAAAACATTATTCAAAAATTCAAACATTTGAAATAACATACTTATCCCCCTTCGAAGTTAATTAGAAGGTTAATTAAACACTTGTTTTTTTTTTAAATTAACATTTAGAAACCTTCAAAATAGTGGAACAAAACCAAGTATTTAATTAACTCTTAATTGTTATTCGAAATTTTTGAAATTGCCTTTTACAAAGTTTTATAATGTTTATGTGATGCAATATTGATTATTTAGCAAATGATTGAAATTACAGTTATTGGAGGCCAAATTTGATGACTTCAAGCATCGCATCGAAGCCGGTTCTGAGAGGTTCAAGCAGTGCGAAGCGTTAGCCCAAAAACTCATATCAAACGAAAGCCCGTACACCACCGATATAGAGAGGAAACAACATCAACTCGAGTAAGTAATCCTTTTATTATTCATTCCAACATATCGTTAGTCTGTGTTTCCAAACTAAGCTCTTTCCCTTTAAAATATAAACGAACTTCTTTATATATTAGGACATTTAAGGTCCCTAACAAGAATAATTGCAGTAATTATTCATCACTTTAATAGAAGCACAATAGAATTTACTATTTGACTTATCTGTACAAAATCACAGTAATTTTTGGTGGTAGTACTGCATGTAGGTGTTGGACTAACTGTTTCAGAAACGACGATCTTTCTTCCGAAGATGTTGAGGCTGTTAAGAGAAGGCACGAAACCATACGGCAAGTTTAAACAAAACCATACTTTCCTATAAATAATGTTTAAAAAATTAACAGATATCATAATGTAATTATTTTTTTAGGGAACGTTGGGCTAATCTTAAAGATCAAATCAACAACCGCGAGAAGAAATTGATGGCGGCGGCCAAAATACATCGATTCCACAGAGATGTAAGTGACGCCTTATCCAGAATCCACGTCAAAACGGCATCCCTTGGTAATGAACTAGGAAGGGATTTAAATTCAGCTTTAACGTTGCTGAGGAAACAAGAGGCTTTCGAAAACGAATTGGTCGTTTTAGAAGCGCAGCTTCAGGTGTTAGTGGACGACGCTTCGAAATTGAAAGCGATTTATCCTAGCAACAAGGCTAATATACAAGAAAAGCAGGATTCTATCGTAACGGCGTGGCAAAATTTGAAGGAGGCTACGGAGGATAGAAGGGATAAACTTCAGGCGAGCGTTGATTTGCAAAAGTTCTTATCGCAGGTCAGAGATTTAACGAATTGGGCTATCGAAACTAGGCTGGCCATGAACGCCGAGGAGGTCGTTAGAAGCGCTACAAGAGCGCAGGCTCTTAAAGGTGAACACGACGCCCTAAAAGGAGAAATCGAAGCGAGAGAGGAGAGTTTTAGGACTATTGGTGAAATGGCTACGGCTATGGATCAAACAGGTAAATACTGTTTAAATTTAAGTAATAATTATTATTACCTGAAACCAACCTTATGATTTTAGAATTATTTACCATTGTGTTTAGAATTTCTTAATTATCATTAATTAATTGTTTACACACACACAAATACACAAACCACACTTCGGAAAGACCACGTGGTCGATAGCCAAATACTACTACTACTAATTGTTTATGTTTAGATCATTACGCTGCTGCTGAGGCTGTTGAAAAATGCAACGCCCTCTTCCAAGAACACGAAAAACTACACACCGCTTGGCAGATGAGGAAAGTCTATTTGGATCAACTAATCGACCTTCACGTATTCCTACGCGAGGCCAAACAACTTGAGGATATCTCCAACGCCCAGGAAGCCGCTCTGCTCAACATTGATTGTGGTGAAACGGTCGAGGAAGTAGACCGCCAGCTTAAGAAACATGACGAATTCGAAAAAATTCTGAACGCTCAGGATGAAAAATTCGACGCTTTGCTTAGCACTGGAGAAAAGTTACGCTCACAGAAACACTTTGATAGTCCTAAAATTGGAAAGAGGTTGGTGGAGGTGCAGTCTAAAAGGGAGAAGGTGAAGGAGTTGTGTTTGGCCAAGAGACACCAACTAGAACACGCTATACTGTATGCTAAATTTATAAGAGACGTCGCTGATGTTAAGAATTGGATTGCCGAGAAGGAGAAGAAGTTGCAGGCTGAGATTAAGATGGGAGAGGTTAGTAATTTGGAGGATAAGATCAAGATGTTGCAGAAGCATCAAGCGTTTGAAGCGGAAATTGCTGCCCATATTGGTAAGTTACTTTTTTTGATTTGGGGAAACAATTTAAAAATCTTTGTTTATATTTTAGGTCGTGTGAATGAAGTTAAAGATCAAGGCGAGATCCTCATCAAACGTAAGCACAAGGCGTCACAAGATATTGCGAAGCAGTTGAGTGAAATGGAGGCGGCTTGGATGAGGCTAGTCAACGAAGTCGAGTTCCGAGGTAAAGGTTTGGAAGAAGCCCAAGATATCCTAGGTTTTAACAACCAATTGGAGAAAAACGAATCCTGGATTAGAGATAAAGAAGTGATGGTGCAAGCCGCTGATACTGGAAGAGATTACGAACACTGTCAAGCTTTACAAGTAAGAATATTGTTTTAATTAAAACATTTTCAATTCAGTATAAAAATTTAATCGTTTATTTCTAAAATTGTAATTATTTTTTAAAGCGCAAACTCGATGACGTCGATAGTGACATGCGTGTGGACGATACGAGAATCCGCGTGATTGAAAAATTAGCTGATAAACTTATAAAACAAGGCCATCCTGGAGTACGCGAAAGAAGGGATAACTTCTTAAGTAAATGGAAGCGCTTACAAGGAGCTCTAAATGATTACCGCAATAAACTCAGTGGAGCTGCTGAAGTCCACCACTTCAACAGAGATGTCGCTGATACGTGTCAAAGAATTAACGAAAAAGTAGCCGCAATGGAATCGGACGATTTAGGCAGAGATCTTGCCGCGGTTGAAGCTTTACAGAGGAAGCAAGAAGTTGCCGAAATGGAGATGACTGCTGTGGATAAGAAGATTCAAGAACACGACCGCGATTCGTATAAACTGTCGCAAAAATACCCTCACAGTGCTCAGTCGATAACCGATAAAATGGAAGACTTGCAGAAGCAGTGGGTGCGCTTATTCGAAGCTAAGGAAAAAAGGAAGTAAGTGTTAAATCTTTAACATCATGAACAATTTTTAATGTTTATATTTTAGGAACGCTTTAGATTTAGCATACAGGAAGCAAAAATTCCTATCAGACACAAAAGATTTAGAAACATGGTGTAATGAAATGATCAAGCGTATGGAGGCCAGGAATAAACCGAATTCCGTGGCCGAAGCCGACGCCCAACTTGAATTCCACAACGAATTAAAGGTGGAAATCAACGGACGATCTGAAGAATTCAGAAAACTGATCGATCAGGGTAAAGATATAGCACGCGACGATCCGCAAGTAATGGAGGCCGTCAACAAACTCAAAGATATGCAATCTAATCTTTTAAGCAAGTGGAACAAGCACCTACAGGATTTAAGCCACGAATACCAGTTGCAGGAGTTTAAAGAACACGCCGATCAACTAGATGCTTGGATGGCTTCTAAAGAAGCGTTCCTTAATAACGATGACATGGGGGAGAATCCGAGAGCGGTTGAAGCTTTAATGAGGAAACATCAAGATTTTGAAGCCATGCTGGAGCAACAATTGACTAGGGTTGGGGATTTAGAGGATGCGGCTTCAAGAATTTGCCAAAATGATAAATATGATAATAGCGAGGTGGAAAATCGTCTACATGCAATTCTTAATAGGAAGAATAATTTGATTAAATCAGCAAATGATCGTAAGTTGATTGCCTTAATATTATTACTTTCTCTATATATAGGAGAAGTATTGTTTTCATGTAAGAAAATGTCTGTTTCAAAAACGAATAATCCGTTTGAGATGAAACTTTAAACTTAACGTTTTATCATTAAAAATTAGAACTGAAAAGTTTTTGGTAAACATTCCTAAACCGGAAGTGGTTGTTTACTCGAAGCGTTTTTTTGGATTTTTCTCGATATTTTTTTAAATTTTAAAAATATTACATACTCTTTAAACAAAAGTTAAACGGAATGAGAAACTGAACAAGTTTTATTAGAACATGTTTTTCATAAAGTTCTTAACTTGCGAGAAAAAAATTAAAAATGAAAATGAAAATGATGGTAGCGACCGTTACTATGTGGTAGTTCATTTTAAAAAAGGTTAAATGAAAAAAAATTTGATATTTTTTGCCTAGTACTAATAAACTATGTGAGTTACATGAAATTTGTATAACATATAATTGTAAAGAATCCAAAATTAAGTAAATTATTAACAATAGCCTTTTGCGTAAACCTCGTAGTTTTGGAGAAATTGTAAGGAAAATATTATGATGGCAATATCACAATTTTTATATTTCTTTACATTTTACAATTTCTAATTAAAACCCTCGCTTATGATTTATTGATTGGAAGGTCGGATAGAGGCCACCCACCCACCCTACATATACATGATAACCTCAAATATTAATCGTTGATGATTTTGCTGCAAAAAGCAATAAAATCTTATATCTAATAAAAAATATAGCATAATCCAAATTTACGTTTAAATATAAATGTCCTTCTATAGCTAATACTATCTATTTTAGATTTGAAGTCTGTCTACCCATCCTGCTTAAAAATTTTATTAATTTCGATATCAAAAAATTTTGAATTTTTTTTTAATTCAATTTAATTCAAGTTCTGTAAAATTAATTTACTCCAAACCACAAGACGATCAGTAATTGAAATTTATATGTATATGTGGGGCGGGTGGGTGGCCTCTATCCCACCTTCCAATCAGTAAAACATCATCAAAAATTATTTGAAAAATATGTATAAATAAATCTCAAAAAATGCAAACGTTAAAAAAAATTGTTTTTAAATCAGCAAATATCTAGAAAATAAAAAAGTAAAATTACTAGAAATTTAGAGAAATACTGATTTTAGTAAACATTTTAAGAGTTTGGAAAAGATTAGAAATTCTTTTTTGTATCGAAAAATTCGCAAAATTTGAAAGAGAAGTTACTAGAAATATAGAGAAATATTAATTTTTGGTAAAAATATTAACAGAATAGAAATTCTTTTTTGTTCGGAATTTCTGTGCTCTTCCAAACTTTTAAAATGTTCACTAAAATCAATATTTCTCCAAATTTCTGGTAACTTTACTTGCAAATTTTGAGAACAATTTTTTGTGTGCCTTTCCTTTTTTCAATTAAACGAGTACAAATTACAAATAAGCAATTTAATTTCCAACAATTTGAGTTTAAACAATCGCCATTTTGTTTCCAAGCAAAAAACTTTAATTGTTTCACCGGAATATTAAAAACGTATTAATTTCGGATGGATTGTGTCTTTTTTTTTTGAAAATCATTTAAGTGAAGATGTTAATTTTACGATCTTTTAAATCAGGGCAAGCAATTTGATTTCCAACAATTTGACTTTCAACAATCGCCATTTTGTTTCCAAGCAAGAAACTTCAATTGTTTCACGGGAATATTAAAAACTTATTAATTTCGGATGGATTGTGTCATTTTTGAAGATTATTTAAATGAAGATGTTAATTTTACGATGTTTTAAATCACCGAAAGAAATTTGATTCCCAACAATTTGAATTTCAACAATCGCCATTTTGTTTCCAAGCAAAAAACTTCGTTTCACCGGAATATTAAAAACTTATTAATTTCGGATGGATTGTGTCATTTTTGAAGATTATTTAAGTGAAGATGTTAATTTTACGATGTTTTAAATCACCGAAAGCAATTTGATTTCCAACAATTTGACTTTCAACAATTGCCATTTTGTTTCCAAGCAAGAAACTTCAATTGTTTCACCGGAATATTAAAAACGTATTAATTTCGGATGGATTGTGTGTTTTTTGAAGATTATTTAAATGAAGATGTTAATTTTACGATGTTTTAAACCACCGAAAGCAATTTGATTTCTAACAATTTGAATTTCAACAATCGCCATTTTGTTTCCAAGCAAAAAACTTCAATTGTTTCACCGGAATATTAAAAACTTATTAATTTCGGATGGATTGTGTCATTTTTGAAGATTATTTAAATGAAGATGTTAATTTTACGATGTTTTAAATCACCGAAAGCAATTTGATTTCCAACAATTTGACTTTCAACAATCGCCATTTTGTTTCCGAGCAAAAAACTTCAATTGTTTCACCGGAATATTAAAAACTTATTAATTTCGGATGGATTGTGTCATTTTTGAAGATTATTTAATTGAAGATGTTATTTTTTTTTTGTTCTTTTCATTTAATTTTTCAGCAATGTTTCAAAATGCTACGAAAAAGTGCTGCTTTCGTCATTTTTTTGATAGTGACCAACATTTTAAGAGTTTGGTAAAGATTAGAAATTCTTTTTTGTATCGAAAAATTCGCAAAATTTGAAAGAGAAGTTAATAGAAATTTAGAGAAATATTAATTTTAGTAAAAATTTTAACAGAATAGAAATTATTTTTTGTTCGGAATTTCTGTTCTCTTCCAAACTTTTAAAATGTTCACTAAAATCAATATTTTCCAAATTTCTGGTAACTTTACTTGCAAATTTTGAGAACAATTTTGTGTGTGCCTTTCCTTTTTTCTAAATCAAATTCTACAGCGCCAATTAAACGAGTACAAATTACAAATAAGCAATTTTATTTCCACCAATTTGAGTTTAAACAATCGCCATTTTGTTTCCAAGCAAAAAACTTCAATTGTTTTTTTGAAGAATATTTAAATGAAGATGTTAATTTTACGATGTTTTAAATCACCGAAAGCAATTTGATTTCTAACAATTTGAATTTCAACAATCGCCATTTTGTTTCCAAGCAAGAAACTTCAATTGTTTCACCGGAATATTAAAAACTTATTAATTTCGGGTGGATTGTGTCATTTTTGAAGATTATTTAAATGAAGATGTTAATTTTACGATGTTTTAAATCACCGAAAGCAATTTGATTTCCAACAATTTGACTTTCAACAATCGCCATTTTGTTTCCAAGCAAGAAACTTCAATTGTTTCACCGGAATATTAAAAACTTATTAATTTCGGATGGATTGTGTCATTTTTGAAGATTATTTAAATGAAGATGTTAATTTTACGATCTTTTAAATCACCGCAAGCAATTTGATTTCTAACAATTTGAATTTCAACAATCGCCATTTTGTTTCCAAGCAAGAAACTTCAATTGTTTCACCGGAATATTAAAAACTTATTAATTTCGGATGGATTGTGTCATTTTTGAAGATTATTTAAATGAAGATGTTAATTTTACGATGTTTTAAATCACCGAAAGCAATTTGATTTCCAACAATTTGAATTTCAACAATCGCCATTTTGTTTCCAAGCAAAAAACTTCAATTGTTTCACCGGAATATTAAAAACTTATTAATTTCGGATGGATTGTGTCATTTTTGAAGATTATTTAAATGAAGATGTTAATTTTACGATGTTTTAAATCACCGAAAGCAATTTGATTTCTAACAATTTGAATTTCAACAATCGCCCTTTTGTTTCCAAGCAAAAAACTTCAATTGTTTCACCGGAATAGTAAAAACTTATTAATTTCGGATGGATTGTGTCATTTTTGAAGATTATTTAAATGAAGATGTTAATTTTACGATGTTTTAAATCACCGCAAGCAATTTGATTTCCAACAATTTGAATTTCAACAATCGCCATTTTGTTTCCAAGCAAGAAACTTCAATTGTTTCACCGGAATATTAAAAACTTATTAATTTCGGATGGATTGTGTCATTTTTGAAGATTATTTAAATGAAGATGTTAATTTTACGATCTTTTAAATCACCGCAAGCAATTTGATTTCTAACAATTTGAATTTCAACAATCGCCATTTTGTTTCCAAGCAAGAAACTTCAATTGTTTCACCGGAATATTAAAAACTTATTAATTTCGGATGGATTGTGTCATTTTTGAAGATTATTTAAATGAAGATGTTAATTTTACGATGTTTTAAATCACCGAAAGCAATTTGATTTCCAACAATTTGAATTTCAACAATCGCCATTTTGTTTCCAAGCAAAAAACTTCAATTGTTTCACCGGAATATTAAAAACTTATTAATTTCGGATGGATTGTGTCATTTTTGAAGATTATTTAAATGAAGATGTTAATTTTACGATGTTTTAAATCACCGAAAGCAATTTGATTTCTAACAATTTGAATTTCAACAATCGCCCTTTTGTTTCCAAGCAAAAAACTTCAATTGTTTCACCGGAATAGTAAAAACTTATTAATTTCGGATGGATTGTGTCATTTTTGAAGATTATTTAAATGAAGATGTTAATTTTACGATGTTTTAAATCACCGCAAGCAATTTGATTTCCAACAATTTGAATTTCAACAATCGCCATTTTGTTTCCAAGCAAGAAACTTCAATTGTTTCACCGGAATATTAAAAACTTATTAATTTCGGATGGATTGTGTCATTTTTGAAGATTATTTAAATGAAGATGTTAATTTTACGATCTTTTAAATCACCGCAAGCAATTTGATTTCTAACAATTTGAATTTCAACAATCGCCATTTTGTTTCCAAGCAAGAAACTTCAATTGTTTCACGGGAATATTAAAAACTTATTAATTTCGGATGGATTGTGTCATTTTTGAAGATTATTTAAATGAAGATGTTAATTTTACGATGTTTTAAATCACCGAAAGCAATTTGATTTCCAACAATTTGAATTTCAACAATCGCCATTTTGTTTCCAAGCAAAAAACTTCAATTGTTTCACCGGAATATTAAAAACTTATTAATTTCGGATGGATTGTGTCATTTTTGAAGATTATTTAAATGAAGATGTTAATTTTACGATGTTTTAAATCACCGAAAGCAATTTGATTTCTAACAATTTGAATTTCAACAATCGCCCTTTTGTTTCCAAGCAAAAAACTTCAATTGTTTCACCGGAATTTTAAAAACTTATTAATTTCGGATGGATTGTGTCATTTTTGAAGATTATTTAAATGAAGATGTTAATTTTACGATGTTTTAAATCACCGAAAGCAATTTGATTTCCAACAATTTGAATTTCAACAATCGCCATTTTGTTTCCAAGCAAAAAACTTCAATTGTTTCACCGGAATATTAAAAACATATTCATTGCGGATGGATTGTGTGTTTTTTGAAGAATATTCAAGTGAAGATGTTAATTTTACGATGTTTTAAATCACCGAAAGCAATTTGATTTCCAACAATTTGACTTTCAACCATCGCCATTTTGTTTCGAAGCAAAAAACTTCAATTCTTTCACCAGAATATTAAAAACGTATTAATTTCGGATGGATTGTGTCCTTTTTTTTGAAGAATATTTAAGTGAAGATGTTAATTTTACGATGTTTTAAACCACCCCAAGCAATTCAATTTCCAACAATTTGAATTTCAACAATCGCCATTTTGTTTCCGAGCAAAAAACTTCAATTGTTTCACCGGAATATTAAAAACTTATTATTTATTGAAGATTATTTAATTGAAGATGTTATTTTTTGTTTTGTTCTTTTCATTTAATTTTTCAGCAATGTTTCAAAATGCTACGAAAAAGTGCTGCTTTCGTCATTTTTTTTTTGACAGTGACCAACTGCTTTTATCGTTTGTCAATTGTTTTATCTTAACAATTTCCGAACATTCGCTTAATTTTGTTTGTTTTTAACATAATATTAATTTTTATTTATTGATTTAGTTTATTAATTTATCGTACTTATTTGTTTATTTATTTAGCTCATTTAACTGATTTTATCAATTGCTTATTGCTTTTTGAAAAAGAAAAAAACGTTTTCAATTGTTTTCTATAGAGACATATTTTGAATAATAATGTTCAATTGTTTTCGCTAATATTCACCTGATTTTATTCGTTTTCAATTCAATTTTTTTTAAACAAATTTAATGCAGCTGTGATAAAATATTTTTTAAATTTTAACAAATGTCATTTTTTATTTTTATTTTCTGATAAATTTTTACTTTAGAAAAGCTTTCCAATAATTTAAACTATTTTTTTCTAATTTTCAATTGGTTTTCGTTCGTCAAGATTTAATTGATCGTCCGTTGTTTCTAGAGATTATCAATTGTTTCTATTCTACAAACTTCTAATACATTTTTTAGTGTATTTAACTATTTTTATCATTTTTCAATTGTCTTCGTTCGTGGAGCTTTAATGGCCACATCACCATTTTTGGTTTTGATCTGAATATTTTTTTTAGGAAAGAAAATGCTTGAAGAATCTAAAGCCCTTTACGAATTCTTACGTAACATGCACGAGGTGGAAAATTGGTTGGCGGAAAAGATCCAGGTCGCCTGTGATGAGAACTACCAGGATCCGAGCAACTTGCAAAGTAAAATCCAACGTCATACCGCTTTTGAGGCTGAAATCCTTAAAAACACCGACCTAATACAATCCGTATTGAACAACGGTCAACAATTGATTGAAAATAAACACTTTGCTAGTGATGAAATTGGAAAACAACTCGATGATCTCGAAGCGGATTGGAAGTACCTTCAAGAATCATCACAGTTGAAGAAGGATAGGTTGAATGACGCTTATCAAGCGCTACTCTTCAATAGATCAATGGATGAATTCGAGGCGTGGTTGAGTGAGGTTGAAATACAACTGCAGTCGAATGATTATGGAAAGGATTTGGCTTCGGTTAATAATTTGTTGAAGAAGCATTCGATTTTGGAAAATGACATACAGCAGCATAGGGAGAATTGCGAGGCTATTAACGAGCACGCGGAGATTTTCGCCAAGAATGGGCATTTTATGGGATATGAACTACAGGAGAGGGCGCAGGATGCTATTAAAAGATACCACCAACTACAAGAGCCTATGCAGGCTAGAAGAGATTTATTGGAGGCGTCTAGTATGCTGCAACAGTTTACCAGGGATGTTGATGATGAATTACAATGGCTTACTGATAGGGAGCCATTAGCGGCTTCAAAAGATCTTGGTACGTTTTTGATGAAGTATTAATTCTTTCATTCATTCATTAATGGTTACAATAATTAAATTAATAAAAATCTTTTCAGGTAATAGTTTGACAACAGTTCAAAGCCTTCAGAAGAAACATCAAGCTCTTGAAGCCGAATTAATTTCGAGGGAACCCATCGTCGGCGGATTAGTGTCGAGGGCGACACACCTCACTAGATCGGGACACAACGCGGCAAATCTCATCAACGACAAAGCCGCTCAGGTCAAGACCAAATTGAACGAAATTAGAGATCTGGCCAGTATACGAAGGTTGCGATTGCAAGATGCTCTTGAAGCAGAACTGGTACGTTTCTACATTACTTAAAATAGTAGTACAAATAACAGCAATTCAATTTTACAGTTCTACGCCGAAGCTGCTGAAGCTGAAGCTTGGTACAACGACAAAAAGCCGTTAATGGAATCGGGAGAGATCGGAAAGGACGAAGACTCGACGCAATCCTTACAGAGGAAGCTGGAAGCTTTAGGCTGTGAAATTGAGGCTTACAAGGCCGTCATTCATAAGCTCTCGGTTATGTCCAGCGGTTTGTTGGATAGAAATCATTACGACGCTGAGAATATTAAAAAGAAACAGGTAAAAATTATAAAATGTTAATATTTTTAAGGATGTGAGAAAACACTTTATATAGGTGTAATAAATATAATAGATTATCTACCTGATGAAGCTACGAAAACATGTTTTAGTACAATATTCAAAAACCATACATTGCGTCAGTATTTCTTACAAATTATCGAAATTAATTTCTCAAAACCTTAATCTAAAAATTTACCATTCAGAATTAATGATTTTTTTTTTTAAATTAGGAAAATGTAGAGATGAAATTCAAACAACTACAAACGTTATTCTCCGAAAGGGAATCCCGATTATCAGAAGCCCTTTTATACTTCATATTTATCCGAGAGTGCAACGAGGTTTTGGAATGGATGACCGACCAACAGGCGAAAGCAGCGTCTGAAGATTACGGAACCGATGTCGAACACGTGGAACTTTTAATCCAAGCTTTCGAAACGTTTTACGTAAGCCTAACCAATAGCAAATCTCGCGTGCAAGCTTGTATTGAAGAGGGCAAACAAATCGCCTCTAGATCTCGTCACACCGATAATGTACTACAAAAAGTGGACGAAATCAAGATGGAATGGGAGGATTTGATGGAGTTAGCACAGGCCAGAAAAGACGCACTAGCTGGAGCTAAACAGGTCCACATGTTCGACCGCACGGCTGATGAAACGATCACTTGGATCCAGGAGAAGGAGGCCATCTTAGGTTTGGATAATTACGGCCAAGATTTGGAGAGCATTCAAGCTTTGCTCAGAAAGCACGTGGCTTTCGAGAGCGACATTCTTGCCGTTAAAGAACAAGTGGATTGTGTAGAGACTGAGGGCTTGAAGTTGATTGAGATGTATCCTGATGCTGAGGAGCATATTCAGGTGAAGAGAAAGGATACACAGGAGGTGTGGCAGAGTTTACAAGAGGCTGCGGAGAGGAGGAAAGAGAATTTACATCAGGCCGAACACTTACAGACTTATTATGATGAACATCAGAAACTTTTGTAAGTACCTTAACGATTTTATTCTTTATAACTTTGTTCTTGCTTAATTAATCTACATTTTGAATCATCTGCATTTATTTTAGCTGTTATATTAATTAATTAATTATATTTTAGAGCTTGGATTAATGAAATGGTGGCGAAAATAACAGCACCCGAACTACCGCAAGACGTTACGGCGGCTGAACTCCTAATCGAACGTCATAAGGAACACAAAGTGGAAATCGACGCCAGGGCGGATGTCTTCAAACAATTTTTCAGCACCGGAAACAGGCTGATCAATCAAGGTCATTTCCTCTCGCACGAAATCGACAACAAAATCCGCGTGCTGGAACAGCGTTACGATCTGCTTTTACGCACGTGGGAAAGCAGGAACAGAATCTACGAGCAGAATTTGGACGTGCAGCTGTTTAAACGGGAAGCGAACACGCTAGAAAACTGGCTGATTGTCCGCGAGGGAACGCTTAGGGATGGTAAAGTTGGAGATACCATCAATCAAGTAGAAGATTTGATTAGGAAGCATGAAGATTTTGAAAACACCATTCGCGCTCAGGAGGAGAAGTTTGCCGCTTTGAAGAGGATAACGTTGCTCGAGGAAGCTTTTATCGTGCAGAAGGAGCACGAGGCTAAGGCGAAAAAAGCGGAGCGCGAGAGACAGGAGCAGGAGAGGTTAGCGCATAGGAAGAAGGTCGAAATGCAAAGGATTACGGAACTTAGAAGGCATGAGGATAACGACTGGTCACCAGAGGTTAATGGGAATGGTAATAAGTACATCCAGAATGAAGATAATGATAAGCCTACGATTACTGTAACGCCAGCAACATCTTTAACAAAATCCAATTCAGTTGCTCATATGTTTGGCGATCGTATTCGACGTGTATCTGAAGGTAACGTTAAAAGGGCCGAATCCATGAAGGTGCAAGGTCCTGCCAGGCTACCGAAGAGGACTCCATCATTTACAACTAGAAGGAGAGGATCTTTTAGGAATAGAGTCCCAGGTATTATAATTATTATTCTTACTTAATCCATGGTGATCTTTTAATTGTTATTATATTTTTGATCAGAAGTTAATTAATATTTTTTTTAGGACAAAATGATAATGAAATTCAACCCCTTGTTGAAATGGAAGGTTTCCTCGATCGCAAACAAGTGTTAAATTCAGGTGGTAAGAAAGCGCAGAATCGTACGTGGAAAAACCTATATACGGTATTGTGTGGACAACTACTGTGCTTCTTTAAAAATCGCGATGATTTCTTAGCAAGTAAGGCCCTCTATCCACCGATGGGAATACACAACGCCGTCTGTCGAGTGGCCGATGATTACATCAAGAAGCGTTACACGTTCAGGTTGATTTCCAGCGATCAATCGGAATACCTATTCGCCTGCTTATCAGAAATCGACATGGATGCGTGGGTCAATAAGATTTCATTCAGAGCTAAACTCCCACCGAGTCAACAACTGTTACACTTTGAAGTTCAAAAAGTATGTTTAAAATTAGTTGCTCTAATTGTATTATAACATCATTATATTTATTACAGCAAGACTTTCATGATGTTGAACTGAGTTCGCAATCTAGTAGAACTTCAAGTCCTGACGTTACCGATAACGTAGTTCTAAGGCACGACCCTCAATATTCCAACGGAAACTCGCAACCGGCAAGGCATTCCATTTCAGGTAGCGTTATCAAATAATCCCAATTCAATCATCTGTATCATTCACCTGTATATGTATTGTTTTAATCAGTGTTTCTTATATTATTTCAAAACTAAACTTAAATTTAACAAACGGTGGTAAAACAATAATGCTTGTATAACTAATAGGAGAGAGCCCACCGCCGTTACCAATGAGTCAGCCACCGAATAACGTTGTGATGCGTCGTCATAACACAATTGATAATAACGGAGACAGTCACGGTTAGTTTAATGCAACTAAAATCTCTATTATTTTTCTCTCCTCTCTCAATTCTGACTAACAGGGTTCCTTCATCTTTCACACTAACATTTCCCTACTCGAACAATAACCGATTAGCACGCACATTTAACTAATCGTGTGCTTTTAGGATACAGCAACGATACGACGAGATTGGATTGGTCGCCCAATCGACCCGTCTCGCAGAACATGGGCGAAAGGAAGTCTTCGAGAATCATGGACCTGTTCAGAAAAAAGAGGCAACCCTCGTCACACATGTAGAGTCTATTTATACCTGTGTACATTAAGTTATGAAATTCGTACATTTTTTTTATTATATTATATAATTATTGACTAGTTATTAAGATACCAGTATTGTTAAAAGTTTATAAGAAATTATTTTATTTCAATTGTATATAGTTTTTAGGGTAATTATATAGTTGTTTCATCTACTTCCCTGAATGTGGTTTTTAAATATTTATAAGTAACAGAAAATATGAACCCTTCCACTTTAGTCATTCACAAATTATTTACACGTAATTTATCCAGATATATATATGTTATATACGTATGCTTGGCTAAAGTTGTTTCATTACGTAATTGTTTTTCTTTATTTTCTGTAAAATGTACCAAATAATTGTTGCAATCGTATATTTTATTTAAATTTAGAAATATATTGTCAAATGAGATATGTTGTCTTAAAAAATATACATTAGAAAAATCATTTGTTTATTTTTTTATTATATTACCTTATCTAATTAATATTTAATATACAATATTTGCTGAAGATAATTAAAAATAAAAATCAAGATCGCCCAACTGAGAAATTTTACACAAATTATCGTTAATAGTATCAGAATCGCCGAAATGAGAAGAGTAATTTGGCGGGAAAATATTTCTGCGTTTACTGTGGTTGAAATTTAGTACGAATTTTCGTTGATTGTATTAGGATCGCAAAAGTGAGAAGAGTAATTTGGCGGGAATATTTCTCTGCTTTTACTGTTCTTAAAATTTTACACAAATTTTCGTTGATAGTATCAGGATCGTAGAAATGAGAAGAGTAATTTGGCGGGAAAATATTTCTGCGTTTAGTGTGGTTGAAATTTAGTACGATTTTTCGTTGATTGTATTAGGAACGCAAAAGTGAGAAGAGTAATTTGGCAGGAATATTTCTCTGCTTTTACTGTTCTTAAAATTTTACACAGATTTTCGTTGATAGTATCAGGATCGCAGAAGTGAGAAGAGTAATTTGGCGGGAATATTTCTCTGCTTTTACTGTTCTTAAAATTTTACACAAATTTTCGTTGATAGTATCAGGATCGCAGAAGTGAGAAGAGTAATTTGGCGGGAAATTATTATTGATTTCACTGTGGTTGAAATTTTTTTTACTAATTTTCGTTGATAGTATCAGGATTGCAGATGTGAGAAGAGTAATTTGGCGGGAAAATATTTCTGCGTTTACTGTGGTTGAAATTACGGGAATAAAATTTTTCACCAATTTTCGTTACTAGTATCGCAGAAATGAGAAGAGCAATTTGGTGGGAAAATCAATCGAATTTTACGATGGTTGAAATTTTTCACAAATTTTCTTTGATAGTATCGGGAAGTAAGAAGAGTAATTTGGTGTGAAAATATTTCTGCTTTTATTGTATTTGACATCTTGCACTATGTTACTGAAAGACTATCAGGATTATAGAAAGGTGAAGAGTTATTTAAAACAAGTAATATATTATATTTTATTTGTTTTTATCATACAAGTTTCTATAAAATAATATTTACAGAAAATATTTACATATAAAAGAATACAAATATTGTCAGGGTGTAGTTCATTTGCGTTAATTGTTCTTCCACTTCAATCCACAGGTTCTTTCCTCCGCTGTTCCAAACTTAATGATCCAGCATTGGAGACCTTTTTTATCTACCAGATTCTCGTCGTTTGATACTTATTAAAATTCCATTGGATGATTTTAATGTAGTCTCACTGACTAAATTCAATTTGTGTTCTGGCACCACAGGGTGAAGTTCGTATTTCCACAGGACCATGGATATGATAGCCTTCATCTCAAGCATGGCAAATTTTTGGCCTGAAAATAAAACAAAACATTAGTATTTGGTAATTATTATACTATAATATGATTAATTTTATAAATATAGTTAATATTTAATTAAAACCAATCACAAGCAAGTTGTTTGAATTTCAATTTTTTAATATTTTACATTGTTTACCAACAATTTAATTTATTGACGAAATTGAAATTATCATCTTCCTGTCGTAAAACAGGTATTATTTAATGATACAGCTTTGGTAGAATAACAATGATGAGACTCTAACAGGACAAAACGTTGTTCTTGAACGAAAAACAAAAATTATAATAATTGTTGCAAGTTACTCACCTATACAATTTCTCGGTCCCGCACTGAATGGTAAGTATGAGAAGGGCTTGAGTATTTTTCCATCTGTGAAACGGTCAGGATCGAACTTTTCCGGTTCTTGGAAATTTTCCGGATCTCTGTGAATGACGAAAGCGGGGAACAAGACGGCTGTATATTTAGGCAGGTTGACTTCTTTAGCTGCAAATTTAAGCAAACAAAACGTAGGTGCTTAAATGATCAACATATATTTTGACGAATAAAAACACTTGTTATGTTCCATATTGTTAATTCTATTTTCAGTTTCCTGACACGTGTTTCGGTCATACCCAATGATTTTCAAAGGTTAAACACGTGCCAGGAAAGTGAAAATAAAGGTAATAATATGGAGCATAACAAGTCATCAACAAATATCAACTAGATCAACATAAACTTTACTAATAATTATAGTTTTAATCGTTACATAAATTAATTTAATAAAAAATGTGGTTTTGAAATTTTGATAAAGACTCGACATAACTTAAATATTTCTAATAAAATGTATTACAACATTTCTACTAAACAATTATAGGTAAAATCAAATTATTTTAATTGTGAATTTATCCTATCGTTAAATTATGCTTTACTGTGTGATGTATGAGGAAAAAATGTGTAGTTTAAATACTTACAGAAATTTACCTCCTCGTTTAATTGTCTAATATAGATTGGAACAGATGGATACAACCTTAAAGTCTCTTTGATGACGGCCTCTAAATATCTCATATTATTAAAATCGTGGACTGTATAAAAACGATTGGAATTATCATGTAATGACTTGAGCTCTTCTAAAATTTTCTTTTGGACGTCTTGATGTTTGGCTATCATATATAATGCAAAGCTTATTGCTGATGTCGTTGTATCATGCCCCTAAAATATACAATTCAGTTTATTTACATGAATAAAACATTGTTAAGTATAAAAAGTTGTCAAATTATTTATTTTCTTCATCCTAATAGTTAAAAATGTTCCACGAAATGGACGTCTCCAAGTTTGAAGAAAAATAAATAAGTTATACAAACAAAATCAACAAATGATTCATTACATGATGAAAACATATATGAAAATATACGCATCACGAATTTATGATAATGGAAAACACAAATTCATTTATAGATAGTTAGTAATTAATATTAATAATAGGTAAATGAAGTAAAAAGCAATGAATTGCAAGAACATCAAAATATAGAATTTTTATAATATTTGAAAATACCTTTAATGGCTATACTAAATATTCACTAAGAACGAAGCCTTGAGGAATACCATTTTTCTGAATGTGCCAATCTGATAAGTTCGAATCTATTTCCAAATCTTACAATGCCACGACAAATTGTTACTTTGTGAAGGTATTTTATACTACAACTAACTAAAAATTTGTAACGGTATATTGATTTTTCACCAACGAACTATAAAAGCCACTTAGAGCATTATTTAATAATAAAAATGTAGTAAAGTCTTTTAAGTTTTAGAAATTTAAGAGTGTTCGCGACAGATATTGAATGATTCAAACTAGTGTTGCTTTGACCTTGCTATTTTGTAACACGCAAATTACTTTTGTATCATTCAATGTTTGTCGAGAACTGTAAAACGTTTATCTGTGAAAAATGCTTTAAAAAATGTTTGCTTGTAAATTGCTCGTTAATTCCAGAAACTACGAAAGTCTGAGATTTATCATCTGTTAAGCCACTATTATAATAGTGAAACAGTGTTAATTAAATTATTATTATACAATTAAACACTTCAAAAACTTTCAAATTAACATTGATTAAATCTTAATGATTCTAAAACCTGATAGTATAGAAGATAATTATTTTTCTAGAAACATTTATGAAAAAAGATTTAATTCGAGAGTGTGATAAAGGATACTCACTTACTCTGCGTATATTTTGTTAATTCAAGTTAAAACCCTATTTATAAATTCTGCGCCAACTCCAGCAATTTCGTTAATTGGGTAATTACCTTTGCACAGGGGGTTCCCTTTTGTAATAATTCTCTACATATATTGAAACTATTCGCCTCTTTGGTACCGTTAATTGTTACATTGTTTTACATTAAGAGAGCGCGAATCACATTTCTTTGTTCAATTTATAATATTTCTTGTCTTGGTTTAAATGTAAAAGATATAAACCGAAAATGTTTGCACATCGCATATAAAACCTAAATTTTTAATGATTACTGACTAATTACCAATTTATTATAATTCAATCAATTATACATACAGTATTTTTTTGATTATAGGAATATTATATGCATTCTTTTAAATGAATTTATTCCTAATTTTTGTACAATATATAATCTAATAAAGTTCAAATTTACATTGATATAGTTAAATTTAGTAATGTAACTTGTAAATGGAAACAAAATAATATATTTGTGTTACCCTATTCTGTACATAAAAAAAGGGAAAATGATGTTAAATTACTTGTCTGAAAACATTATAAACAATTTAATTGGTTAATGTTTTCTAATCATTTAAACGGAATCTTTTGCAAATATTGCTTCTTTTTTACAAAATTTGGTGGGCTGCACCAACAAGTGCCATTGCAAAAATTAGTATCTTAGCCAGTATCTCAATATTCTAAATTATCAGGTAAAGATGATGTTTCGATAAGTCATAAAAATACTAAGTGCCATCAAAATTCAATTGTTTATGTGAAACATTTTATAAAATCATTCAAATCATTGGACAAACTGAAGAAAATAGAAATAGATTAAAACTAATAATCAAAAGTATATTTTTTTTGAGGGAAACCTTACGATATCTTCGTGACGCTGGTTTTCTCTTAAATATAAAATCTATTACAAACGAGGGCAATTTTCGTGAAATTCTACGTTTCGAATTGCAGCTGGTGACATAACTTTAAAAAAATCATTTGGAAAACAGTTAAACATATTTCACAAATGTCTCTTGAAATATGATAATTATAATAATGTTACTCATCAGCCTATACTTCAATTGGAATAGATTGATGTTCCGTTATGATGGAAGAATTGAAGGGTGCTGTATCTACGAGTATATTGCATTCAACCTTGTCCAATTTAAGTTAATGGATAAATCTTACGCTAATAAATTTATCTTTATCCATTATCTTTATCCAATTTATAATGATGCAGTCAATATTTTAAACGAATTGCAAATTGAAATGACGAAACATCGAATTACCAAACACCAGAGAAATGGTCCAAATGTTTATCAACCTATTATAGAGGATTCTTTTTATTTATCTTTTCCCCTTTTATACATTACGTGTGTCAGACTTATTCTCTAAAATATGTCTCAGTTATTTTCTTTTATACTTCTTTACCACTGTTGCCTACTTTGTGCCATTTTTCTTAATTCTTACCATTCTATTCCTCTTCTTTCCGCTCCTTGATGTACTTGCTCGATCTAACCCTTTCTTGGTCTTCCTGATTAATTTTTAATCTAACCATCCTAGTTATTTCTCTTTTAATAAAATCAGTAATATTTTATTGGTTTAATATTGAGCTGTTGAGAGGTTTTCTTACTTCTATATTTCGTACTTTGTCTCTTCTTGTAATTCCCTCTATCTTTCTTAGGTTTCACACAGTACTATGATGGCCACATCACCATTTTCCACTTTTTTTCCAGGTTGTCGATTCTTTTTATCATCTCTTGCTTTTCAAGCTCGCACTTCTCTTCCATATTACTAATTTCATTCTTTAGTTTTCTGATCTCTTCTTTTATTTTAGATCTTCTGGATTTCTTGCCATTTCTCTCATCAAGTCTTTAAACATGCTCTTTAGTTTCTCCATTTCCACATCGTTCTTAGTTATATTTAGATTTGCCTTCTCCGTGAGTTATGTCCTTGTTTTCATCTTCCTTTGTTCTATTTTTTGATTCTGTTGTTACAACGTTTTGTTTTGCTGCTTCTGTTCCTCTATCTTTTTCTATTCTCTATTGCTCATTTGGAAACCTTGGAATCCATATTCAGAGCTGTCGATATCTCTTTCTCTTTTTGTACTAATTTATTTCTTTATTTCCCACTTCTTTTTAGCTTTATATATTTTAACATTACATATTTACTTTTTTATTGACTTTTGCATGTACGTGGTTCGCTGTTTTAGGTTCCTCTGAACTGAACAGAGGATTATTATCGAAGTAATATATATTTACCGCTCCTGAATAATATTGTTGCATATCCGCAATACAGATTTATTAAAAACACGATGAATTTGTTCAATTTTAACACAATAATACCTAGTTTTTTATTGACAACAAACTGGCGAAGATTTAGATGTTACTTTAAAATCGTGTTTTTAATAATATTGGTTAGACAAATATGTAGAAATTTTATAGAATATTTTATTATGTTTTATATTTATTTGTTGTGTGAATTATTTTGTTTTAATTTAAAAATAATATAATTATATTTTATTATTATATAATAGTTGTTTTATATAAATTATATTTTATGATGTTGATTGCATTGTATTTATGGAATAATAAAAATATTTAAGTTTTTTCTCTTCTTAAAATTACCCCCTCTAAGCCAGTTGGCTGGAAACGCTCTTGCTGGAACTAAAGCAACATATTTCAGTTTTTTAAACTAAAACTTACTCAGTAGTTTTAGTTTACGTGCACGTGTAGGGTGGATGGTTGTTTTCCAACATACAATCTAATCTAAAAACTATTCAAACTAATCTTCAATTTTTTTTTTATTAACCACACTTCTAAACAATTTGATCTCTATATCTTAAACGATAGATTTAATTTGATCCCTCGAAATACTCTTCGAAAATAAAATAATTGTAAGATGTATTAGGGGACACCCATCCACCCTACATATACCTTCTAATTTTGAGCTGGAATCCCGTTTTTAAATCTTGCCTCAACAAGGACAAGAATTGTGATTTCTAGTAGGAATATATTAATGAACTAAATCGTGGGCGTCGTTAGTGAGTACAACAAATATTTAAAAAAATAAACAGGTTGAAAATAAAATTAAAAAAACATACAGCTTAAACGACTATTTCAGTGAAGATGATTCTTTAATATTCTATAAAATAGACGTGTTTTTATCTTTTGTCAGATGTTTTCACCGCAACCCAATAAACCAAGTTTTTTGAGTATGACAGGTCAGAATTATGGTAGGCCAAAAAATTCTTTTTGTGGTATAAAAATAATATAAATTATTAAGGTAGGTCAATAGTACGTAAAGGCTATTTGATGGTATTTAAGGCAGGTGAGGAGTACGCTAGGTAGGTGCATTGTTCTTTAAGGTAAATCAAGAGTACGCTTCGCTGGACCAATGCACAAATTATTAAGGTAGATCAAGTATTAGGCCGATGCATTGTTCTTCGAAGTAGGTCAAGAGTACGCCAAGTCAATGCATAATTTTTTAAGTAGATCAAGAGTACGCTGTGATATGACAGGTTAATTCATTGTGTACGATAGGTTAATTCACAAATTATCAAAGTATGTCAAGAGTACGTTAGGCGAATTTGGAGATATTTAAGGTAAGTCAGGAGTACGCTACTCCAATGCAATGTTCATTATGGTACGGCATTTATTGTCTAAAGATAATGTAACCATAATTTAGTTTGGGTCGAAACAATGAACGATAAAGCTGAAGCATTGCTAAATCATTTCAAGGCTATTCATCTAACTTCGCCCTTTGGGTCCCAAAAACTTAACCAAATTTGCTTGAATTGCTCCCAAGACGATGAAAATGTACAAATTTGGTTTTGGTCCTGTTGATTTTAAGGCCATTTCTGAGTTCTCAGCTGTGTATTTTATCAATCGCACGTTAAAGTTGCCTCTCTACTACAAATAGTGTACTTGATGAATAACAGATAGTTAAATCATTAACATATAAAGAACCATAAGGGAAACCACACCATTAATAAGTATGTTAAGGAAAGACTGATACTAAGTGGTAGCATGGACTATAGAAAATCCTGTACAGATGTGAGATTTTAGAATATATTAACTACTGTTCTAAGCTTTAATTTGATCTGTGGAAAATTAATTAATTGGAGGGTAACATAAAGGCCACCCAACCAAAACTATAACTGAAACACTATTTCTAAATTCTGCACCAATCCAGAAATTCTGTTATTGCTATTTATAACTAAATCAAGTGGGTGTCCTCTAACGTATAATTCAATCTGAAAACTGTGTTTTACTAATTTGCTTTAATCAAATCTCTAGAACTTAAGCAACATATTTCAGTTTTTCCCTCTAAACACTAATCGACAATTAATTAATTGTAGGGTGGAATAGAGTTACCCAACCAACCTACATATATTTTGTTAATTCAAGATGAAACCCTGTTTTTAAATCTTGCACTAACCCTAACACTAAGCAATTTACGATTGTTTTTGTTCAAACTAAAACCCACTCAGTAGTTTAAGTTTACGTGCACGCGTAGAGTGGGTGGGTGTTTTCTAACCTACAAATTAATCTAAAAACTATTCAAACTAATTTTCTATTTTTTAAACGATAGATTTGATTTGATCTCTCGAAATACTCGTCGAAAATAAAATAATTGTAAGGTGGGATAAGAGACACCCATTCACCCTGCATATACTTTCTAATTTTGAGCTGGAATAAATTATTGAAGGGTAGGATTGAGAACACCCACTTACCTAAACATTTTTTAAATCATGCATTAATCCCATCTTCCATTGTTGTTACTTAAAATTAATTTTACTAGCTTAAAAGTGTGCATGTAGGGCGGGTGGGTGACCTACAAACCAGTCTGAGAAATGATATTAATGATAATTATAATATTTTTTGAAAACACTCTCCTAGGATTTGATTGTAGGTTTACAATCAAATCTAAAAACTATTCACGACAATTTAATACTTTTTTCAATAACCCTTCTTTTATGCCTCAAGACAAATTGTAGAAATTAAACGATATATTTGATTTGTTTCCCTACATATATATTATTATATTAAACTGGAATACTTTTTTTCAATCCTGCATCAATTTCACCTATTCCGTTGTTATTCAAAACTAAATAAAATCGAAAATAAATTAATTGGAGGGTGGATAATGGGCACCTACCCACCTTACATATTTATTTTTAAATTTCAACCTGTAACACTATATTTAAATACTGCATCAACGCCAACTAGTTGATGTTATTTAAAACTTAAACTTCCTTACTCCATCAGTTTATAAATTTCAAGTATTTTTGTGATGGATTATTTTTTAAAAATACTCGTCGAATATAAATTAGTTGTGGAATGGGATAGAAGCTAAAACCCTGCTTTAAATACTGCATTAAGCGTAGCAATTCCGTGGTTGTTGTTGTTCAAAATTTAAAAGCTTTTAGTAGTTTAAGTTTAATTGTATATTGAATGGACTTGAATGTATACTTGATAAAACTCCATTTAAAAAACACACACACAAATAAAGCACACAGTTTAGGGTTTTACTAATGCTGGTGAAATGGGTAAAAATTTAATACTGAGTACTGGTTAGTAGAGTATTAAGTATTTGAAAATGCCTGTAATAAATCAAACACTTGTCAGGAAACTTCTAATAAAGCTATGAAACAAAACACGTGTTATTTTAATAACCTTTGAAAAAATCTTAAAAAGTTAAACTGTGGAAATGTTAAAATAGGAAAACGTTGTGAACAAGAATTGTGATTTCTAGTAGGAATATATTAATGAACTCAATCGTAGAAGGCGTGAGTGAGTACAACAAATATTTTAACAGAATGAAAATAAAATATACCGATTAAACGACTATTTTAGTGAGGATGATTCTTCAATATTCTATAAAACAGACGTGTTTTTATCTTTTGTTAGATATTTTCACTACAACCGTACAAACTAAGCTCGATTTTTGAGTATAACCGGCCAGAAGTATGGTAGACCAAAACAATTATTTTTATGGTACGTCAAAAGTACGAAGTACGGTTAATGCACAAATTATTATTTTGTTTTCATCAACAATACATTAATTAGATAGTAGATTAAGAGTACGTTAGGGCTATTTGAATGTATTTAAGGTAGTTCAGGAGTGCGCTAGGTCGATGCATTCTTCTTTAAGGTAGATCAAGAGTACGCTAGGTCAATGCACAAATTATTATTTTGTTTTCATCAAAACTACTTGTTACTAAACAAAAATTTTGATTGATAATCCATAAAGCTATACTAGTTATTGATTATCTGGCATAATTTTATTCATTTTTTCCATTAATATGGAAATTACATCGATGTTTCTGCAAAAACGTCAGATATTATTCATCAAATTTAGGTTTTCATCAACACTACTTTTTACTAAACAACGTTGGAAATATTTTGATTAATAATTCATTCAGCTATACTAGTTGTCGATTGTCTGGAATAATTGTATTCATTTGTTTTCATCAACATGGAAATTACAACGGTGTTTCTGCAAAAAAAGTCAGATTTTATTCATCAAATTTTGGTTTTCATCAACACTATTTTTTTTACTAAACAACGTTGGGAAAATGTTTATTGATAATTCATGGAACTATAATAGTTTTTGATTGTCTGGCATAATTTTATTCCTTTGTTTTCATCAACATGGAAATTACAACGGTGTTTCTGCAAAAAAAGTCAGATTTTATTCATCAAATTTTGTTTTCATTAACACAATTTTTTTACTAAACAACGTGGGAAAAATTTTAATTGATAATCGATGAAGCTATACTAGTTGTTGATTGTTTGGTATAATTTTATTAATTTGTTTTCATTGGCATGTAAATTACTACGGCGTTTCTGCAAAAAAGTCAGATTTCATTAATCAAATTTTTGATTTCATCAACACTATTTTTTACTAAAAAACGTTGGAAATGTTTTGATTAATAATCCATGATTCTATAATAGTTTTTGATTGTCTGGCATAATGTTTTTCATTTGATTCTATCAACATAGAAATTATAACGATGTTTCTGCAAAATCATCAGATATCATTCATCAAAGAGTTGGTTTTCATTAACACTATTTTTTACTAAACAACGTTGAAATATTTTGATTGATAATCCATGAAACTATACTAGTTGTTGATTGTCTCGCATAATTTTCTTCATTTGTTTCTATTAACATGGAAATTACAACTGTGTTTCTGCAAAAAAGTCAAATTTTATTCATCAAATTTTGGTTTTCCTTAACAATATTTTTTACTAATAAGCGTTGGAAAGATTTTGATTGATAATCCATGAAGCTATACTAGTTGTTGATTGTCTGGCATAATTTTATTCATTTGTATTTATTAACATAGAAATTACAACGGCGTTTCTGCAAAAACGTCAGATTTCATTCATCAAATTTTGGTTTACATCAACACTATTTTTTACTAAACCTTAGGGCGCTGCATCGTTCTTTGAGATATGTCAAGAGTATGCCAAGTCAATGCATAAGTTATTAAGGTAGACCAAGAGTACGTTAGGTCAATGTATTGTTCATAGTGGTACGTCAGGTCAGAAGTACAATCAGCCAATTCATTCATTTTGTAGTAGGTCTAAAGTACGATAGGTTGAAGCATAAATAATCATTTGAAGATATTTAAGGCAGGTCAAAAGTACTCTACTTCAAATCTTTGTTCATTACGGTAAAGCATAATTTATTAAGATACGTCAAGTGATCGTTACGTCAATATGAAGGTATTAAGGTACGTCAAGAGTACGCTAAGACAACATGGACGTGTTTAAGGAAGGTCGGGAATACGCTACATTGATGAATTGTTCTTTGAGGTAGGTCAAGAGTACACTAGGTCAATACATTATTTATTAAGGTAGGTCAAGTAAACGCAAGGGCAATATGAAGGTATTTAGGTAGATCAAGAGTATGAAAGGACAATATGAAGGAATTTAAGGTAGGTCAGGAGTACGCTGGGCCGATGCATTATTCTTTGAAGTAGGTCAAGAGTAGACTTGATCAATACATTATTCATTAAGGTAGGTCAAGTATACGCTAAGACAATATGAAGGTATTTATGTTACACAATTGTACGTTTAATTATTTGTATGTGTAGCCACTATACCACTCTCAAATCCAATCTGAAAAGTATTCACGATAATTTTACTGATTTTTTTCAATAACTTCAATTAAAACTGTAAAACTTAAACGAGAGATTTTGAAGACAAACTACAAAAATGTATTCCATTTAAAAGGTATTAAGTAAATATATTTTTCTTAAAATGTAAGCGTTCTCAGATCTAAGCTTAATAATACTCGCAATATTGTTAACCGTTGCATTTATGTTGTAATTGTTATAATCGAAACTTGGCTTGATGACTCTTTTAATGCTGTTAATTTAAATTTAAAAGGCTACAATGTATTTAGACTAGATGGGTCACCCTTAACAAGTACAAAATTAAAGAGCGGAGGTGTTCTTATTGCAGTTAAATCAACACTTACTGCTCTCAAATTCACACTTTAGAAACCAAAGTTTAACTTTGTTTTACCACTATATTTTAAACAATTACAGTGACTATAGTATACTTTAAGTTTGATAATGAATAGCTTATAATCGAAACTATAGTCACTGTAATTGTTTAAAATATAGTGGTAAAATAAAGTTATTGTGTCTCATTTACAAATTTGGAATTCACCTGTTCTAGAAAATTCATCTCGGATATATGTGTACAGTTAACATCTGGGGCGCAGTTCAAATAAAAACTGTGAACAGGCTTAATTAAAATATAGTATGGCACTTTATATAGCAGGATCCCACAAT
Organism: Ontholestes murinus; assembly: GCA_963969525.1. Taxonomy (NCBI): domain Eukaryota; kingdom Metazoa; phylum Arthropoda; class Insecta; order Coleoptera; family Staphylinidae; genus Ontholestes; species Ontholestes murinus. The sequence continues at coordinate 45,479,160 of OZ018397.1, read as the reverse complement.
TATCAGTGAAAGTAGGTTGAACCTCAATAAAAGTCCTATAGCATTCCACTAAGATTTGAGTTTTTTTTTATAATCCAATATATCGAAGATAAATCTAGTATATTTAGTGATATAATGTTCTTTGCTAGTCGAGATCTTTTTGGCATTCAATTTATAAGAACGTTAAAGGCTAATTGTTTACGTCTGATAGCTAAAGGTCTTTCATTCATAGTAAATTTATTGGTAAACTACGCAAAACACCTATATAGAGACGTAAACATTTATATTGAAAATGTCTAATTTCTTGCAATTGCATAGAACATAGAGCCAAAATCAATCACAGACCGAATAAATGTTTTGTATATGAGTAAAGAAAATACAGGGTCGGACCCCCAATTACATGAAGAAAACATTCTGAAATACCGACCATATTCACACCAGGGATTTTAAGAGTGGTAAGGCTCATATGGTATATTCTTACTTAAAAGAATGCATGCGCCAGTTTTTCCATTATTATTCTCTTTATAGATGACAATAGTAATAATGTTAAAACCAGGAAAAATAAATTTACTCTAAGGATGAAGCCACGATTCGCTAATCAAGCATAGTTGTACTCGTTGTTCGAATATGAAATGTTCTAAACTACCTTTTTTACTTCTAATCTAAAATGTTCAAGTTGTGTACGTTGAATTTTTTTAATATAGCTCCCAATTGACCACGAATTTGACACGATAAATTGAATCGTGTCAAATTCGTGCTCAATTGGAGGCTATAAGGGCTAATCCGCTCGCCACCACTTAAGGTGTAAAATACCTTTCTTCGCCCAAACGCCAGACCTGAAAACCCTCGGAAATTTCCACTTGGCAATCTACGATCCTTTTTTTTATTCAATAAAATATTATATCTATTTCCTTCCACAAAATCCCTCTTACCTCTAATCTGACAAGTCCTGGCATTTTTTCCTCAAACCTCAAGCTTTAAACTTTTTGCTCATTAATTGTACTCCCAATCTGCAGAGGGATCTTTGTGAATAATTTTAACGATTATTTATGTGTGTTAAATTGAATACTGTTCTACATCCAAATCTTTAAAATCTAAGAATTTATCATTAAAAAAATAAGCACTAAAAACCGTTCGATACATCGAAAACTTATATTTTATTCTTACCGCAAACATGAAAGTATTCACCTCCTCCCTAACATCGTCATCACTCAGCGGCTTCCCATCGATGGTCGACTGCAGGAGAAGATCGAGGAAAGCAACGCGCTTCTTCAATCCGACACCATCATCCTCCTCTACTCTCTTATTCTTGAGAACCTCTTTCCTAGCAGTTATTATTGAAGTCGTGTAATCGTGCAAAATCTTCAAACACCTTTTTTCCTCTTGGTAATATTTTGTAAAGCGGTAGAAAAATTTGAAGTGCGACAAAGGACTCATCGTTCTGTAAACGATTATCTCGCACATCTTCTTCACCGAATCGACGTAGTCGTTTTCTTTCACCGCCTGAGCGTTAATTGAAGTTCCCATCGCGGACTCTAAAAAAATACATTATTATAATAATGATGAAAATAAATGTTTTAATATGAATTTTCATGTATTATTATGTATCAATTGAGAATAATAAAATCTAAATATCTAATCCAATAATTAAATTAAAAATAGAAAGACATATACAAGAAGAGAGGCTGGTAGGTACTTGGGAGGAGGCCAAGGTACTTAGAGGAAAAACGTTTTAGAAGAGAGAAGAACGCGTGATGTGTGAAGACGGGAAGGATGTTTAGAGTTATCTGGTAGAGGAATGCAAGGTAGTAGAAGAGGATTGGGTGGATGGATGTAGAAAAAGATGCTGACGAGACGAAATATGAAGAAGACAGAAGTATCAGTGTATAGTTTTAAGTCATGTATTGTAATAGAGAAAATGCCGAATAAAGACTTAATTAAAACACTTTTCTTCACTATTTTGATTGTAACCAGAAGTACATTCCTCCATTTCTAATCTTCACTTTACTTACCACATATAATATCAAGTGTACACAACGTAATATATCTGTAAATATCCGTCGAGCCTTTATCAACTTCTTTTTCCAATTCTCTGATGAGTATTTCTGAATTTTCGTGAAAGACGCTCATGAATTGCGATAAGATGTTGAAGTGGAACGCCGGAGTGATCATCTTCCTTCGCCGGTGCCACTTCTCACCGGTTGCAGTGAGAAGACCCGTGTGGAGCCAGTCGCTCAGAAAACTGTACATCACGCCCTTTCTTATGTGCTTATTGCTCGTCAGGAGAAACTCTAGTAATTTTCGGTCCACCACTGAAACACCTATGAAAAATCCGGCCATCATCTTCGCAATGCCTCCATATTTTTTGTGGTAGTTGGTCAGAATTGTGATAGGACCTGTAATAATTATAAATATGTATTATAAATATAATAAAGATGATGGCGACGACCGTTACTATCGTTCATAGTAACAAAAGTTTTAAAGAAGTTATTGCCTGATATCTTATTGATTTATGACCAATTTGTCCATGGTATAATAGCAGCTATGGCTCCCCTCTTTCTGCAGGTTTTTAGTCGCGTGTATAACCCAAACTAGCAAAACATCTACAAAGCTTTATTAAAAGCAACAACTCCCTTCCTACTGCAGGGTTTCAATCACGTGTATATTATAAAGTAGAAAAAATAATCAAACAAAAGTTGTGTTTACTGGAAATGAACGTTTAACCGAGTTAATTTTATTTTATATATATATGAAACATTTAATAATGTTAAAAGGATTACACTTACAAATAATGATTAATTAATGATACTCACTGGTTGTGTCCTTACATTCCAGAAGATTTCCAACTAGAGGCAACGGTACAGGTCCTCTAATACCCCACATATAGATATAATAATACCGTATACATATATAAAACCATAACGCCAAAATTACACCAAATATCGCAGATATACAGACGAGCATTACTCGATGTGACGGATTATTTTTTTAACATAAATTTTTAATTGACAATTGAAATAATGATTTCCGATGCAGCTTAATGCAAGGGCAACGTGCGGTTTGTTTGTAACCTGCACGATTATATAACCGGTCTAATTGCATTCACATTAATGGTTATTTAAGAAAAAAATTAAATGCGCCTAAACAGTACGAAACTTTTTTTATAATCGAAATGAGAGTGAGCTTAAAATATAAGAGGTCAGTGATAAATTTAGATTTCATTCGAAATTGGTATATAATTGAGTAAATATCTAATAAAAATATATAATAAAAATAGTGTTACCAATAAGTAGAAGCTGGAATGTTGTCGGCTTATTGTTGTAAATGCAAGATTTAAAAAATAAACAAATTTGTGATGAGTGCAACCTCTATGATAAAAATATTGAACTTATTAAATAAGGAAACTGCGGGGAATAAACAATTTGTGATGTAAGCGCACCCTCTATCATTAAAATACAGAACGTAAATTGTTGAGTTGCAAGGAAACTGTATGGAAATGAATAAAACCTATTTATAAATAGCGTATGCGCCCTCTCTTATTTAAATACTAAAATTGTATTAAAATATGAATTCAAAATGGCTCGGTTTGTTTCATAGATAAATACAAAAGAGAAGTAATTTTTTGTTAAAAATAATAATACGCTTAAACAATGTTTCATCGCGGTTTAAACGAGCAGTTGTAACAGGTGGTAATCTAATAAGGTAAATCAGTAATTAAAGCACTTGGTTTTACTTGTTTAACAATTTAAACGAGCAGTTGTAGCAGGTGGTAATCTAATAAGGTAAATCAGTAATTAAAGCACTTGGTTTTACTTGTTTAACAATTTATGTCACCATTTTAAATGTTAAATTAACTTTCACCAAGTGATGGATGAACAAACAGTTTTTAGTTTTGTAGATTAAAGATAGTGAATGTTTTAATCTGTGCTTAATGTGATATCTTATTGAACACTGAACACTTACTATGTTTTTAACCACTAAAATAATAAACATAGTAAGTGTTTTATTCAGTGTTCATTGTGAATTATCACGTAGTAGCAGTCGCAACCATCATTATGATGATATCTTATTGATAAATATTCTTTTTAGGCTAGAATTTCCATTTGTGTAGTTCATCATCATGGTTTTGGCTGATGGCGAGAAGTCCAGAAGTTGGACAATCTTATGATGTTACCTAAACAACAAGTTGAAAAAAATGGATCATAACTCTTAAACAGGTATATGTAAGTAAACCAAAGACTTCAAATGAAATTGTTGTCAAGTTCTACTAAGATTACACTTGTAATAAAAATTTTACAACATAACTAACAATTTATATTTTCTTAATGGTAGAGGCGTTAGACTCCTGTTTAAATTCTAAACAAATTATATTTTCGCTGTCTCAGAGTAGTCGATTTCAGCTAGTACAAAATAAGTAAATAATGCTTTCAAATATTTTTTTTTCAGGTAGCGTAAAATTTATCAATTGCAATAAACTATTTATTGAAACTTGCCAAAATGGACAACAGCTTTAATGTACTCATAACCTACCACGACGAATAATAGCCCTACTACAATTCCTTGTTTATTGAGGTAAGTCAAAAGTACGAAATGCGAGCAGCAATGTATAGCGATATTGATAAAAATGTTACATTTGTGAATGAACTTTAAATATGCCTAGGTAATTTATTGTTTTGAATATTTATTACACATCCAATTCAAGATCAAGGAAATTAAACAAAATTGAGCAAAAATTTTTATTTATCATTAGGAAAAAAGCTTCAAGACAGTTGAATTTTATCTTTCTTCCCTATCTGTCATAATGAAATATTCAATACGCCCTTCGGTGACTTACCGTCATAATCTGTTTCTATTTTCTGCAAAATGTATAAAATGATTGTTTTGGGGTTTTACCTTCCCTACACCGCGTTTTTCTTAGGTCAAATTTATAATTTTGCGTGATAGAAAACGCAACAATTAGTTTTTTAAATCAAAATGTTGTTTCATTTTTTCTTTTGTTCTCGTGAATATTTTTTTGAATTTTTTTTATGTAAAAATCCGGTTTGAGGTCCCCTGAGACCTAGTGGAAGGGTCTGGAAAATAAGTCATTTGTCGTTAGTCATTAATTATTTGGCCTTTGTTAATTGTCAATAATAATTGATATATAATAATATGTAATTTATCACTTGTCAATTGGCAATTGGCAATTGTCATTTGCCATTAGTCATTTGTTATTTGCCATTTCCGTCATTTTTCATTTGCTATCTGCTGTACGTGAAATGTCACCTATCATTTGTAATTGCCATTCTCCAATCTTTTGCCTGTAATCTATTCTTGATTATCAATGATCTGTCACCTATAATACATTGTTTTTTTTTAAATTCACATTATTTTCCATGTATAATAAGCGATGATTTAATTTGTCATTTATCATTTGTCTTTTGCTATTTACAATTGTAATTTGTCATTTGTCTTTTGCCATTTACAATTGTGATTTGTCATATCTCATTTACCATCTAACAATAAAAAATTCTTAGATTATACTTTTCGAGCAAATTTAGCAGAATTATTATTTTTGAAAGTAATTTTTATTTTCGGTACTAATAAATTTAAATTAATTTTGTCATTTGTCATTTGTCATTTGTCAATTGTCATTTGTCATTTGTCATTGGCCATTAGTCATTTGTCATTTGTCAATTTTCATTTGTCTTGCAATTTACAATTGTCATTTGTCATATGTTATTCGCCATCTAACAATAACATTTTCTTTAGATTATACTATTTGAACATTTGTCGTTTATCATTTGTCATTTGCTATTTGCCATTTACAATTGTCATTTGTCATAAGTCATTTCCCATCTAACAATAATATTTTTTTAGATTATACTTTTTGAGCAAATTTAGCAGAATTATTATTTTTGAAAGTAAAATTTTTTGAAATTATTTGTCAATTTTCATTTATCTTGTAATTTACAATTGTCATTTGTCATATGTCATTCGCTATCACACAATAACATTTTCTTTAGATTATACTATTTGATCATTTGTCGTTTATCACTTGTCATTTGTCATTTGTCATTTGTCATTTATATTTATCATTTGCCATTTGTCATTTGTCATTTGTCATTTGTCATTTGTCATTTGTCATTTGTCATTTGTCATTTGTCATTTGTCATTTGTCATTTGTCATTTGTCATTTGCCATTTGTCATTTGTCATTAATCATTAGTCATTTGTCACTTGAAATTTGACATTTGTAAGTTGTCATTTGCCATTACATTTTTTTAGATTATACTTTTTGGGCAAATTTAGCAGAATTATTATTTTTGAAAGTACATTTTTTTGAAATTATTTGTCAATTTTCATGTGTCTTGTAATTTACAATTGTTATATGTCATTCGCTATCTTACAATAACATTTTCTTCCGATTATACTTTTTGAGCATTTGTCGTTTGTCATTTGTAATTTGTCATTTGTCATTTGTAATTTGTCATTTGTATTTTGTCATTTGCCATTTGTCATTTGTCTTTTGCCATTTACAATTGTCATTTGTCATAAGTCATTTGCATCTAACAATATCATTTTTTTTAGATTATACTTTTTGATCAAATTTAGCAGAATTATTATTTTTGAAAGTAATTTTTACTTTCGGTATTAATAAATTTAAATTAATTTTGTTATTTGCCATTTGTCAGTTGCCATTTGTCATTTGTTTTTTTAAAATTTGTCATTTGTCATTGGCGATTAGTCATTTATTATGTGTCATGTGTCATTTGTCATTTGTCATATGCCATTCGCCATTTCACAATAACATTTTCTTTAGAGTATACTATTTGTCGTTTATCATTTGTTATTTGACATTTGTAATTTGTCATTTTTCATTTGCCATTTGTCTTTTGCCATTTACAATTGTCATTTGTCATAAGTCATTTGCCATCTAACAATAACATTTTTTTAGATTATACTTTTTGGGCAAATTTAGCAGAATAATTATTTTTGAAAGTAAATTTTTTTGAAATTATTTGTCAATTTTCATGTGTCTTGTAATTTACAATTGCCATATGTCATTCGCCATCTCACAATAACATTTTCTTCCGATTATACTTTTTGAGCATTTGTCGTTTATCATTTGTCATTTGTCATTTGTCATTTGTAATTTGTCATTTGTATTTTGTCATTTGCCATTTGTCATTTGTCTTTTGCCAATTACAATTGTCATTTGTCATAAGTCATTTGCATCTAATAATAACATTTTTTTTAGATTATACTTTTTGATCAAATTTAGCAGAATTATTATTTTTGAAAGTAATTTTTACTTTCGGTACTAATAAATTTAAATTAATTTTGTTATTTGCCATTTATCAGTTGCCATTTGTCATTGGCCATTATTCATTTGTCATTTGTTATTTGTTATTTGTCAATTGTCATTTGTTTTGCAATTTACAATTGTCATTTTTCATATGTCATTCGTCATTTCACAATAACATTTTCTTTAGATTATACTATTTGAGCATTTGTCATTTATCATTTGTCATTTGTCATTTGACATATGTAATTTGCCATTTGTCATTTTTCATTTGTCTTTTGCCATTTACAATTGTCATTTGTCATAAGCCATTTGCCATCTAACAATAACATTTGTTTTAGATTATACTTTTTGGGCAAATTTAGAAGAATAATTCTTTTTGAAAGTAAATTTTTTTGAAATTATTTGTCAATTTTCATGTGTCTTGTAATTTACAATTGCCATATGTCATTTGCCATCTCACAATAACATTTTCTTCCGATTATACTTTTTGAGCATTTGTCGTTTATCATTTGTCATTTGTCATTTGTCATTTGTCACTTATCATTTGTCATTTGACATTCGTAATTTATCATTTGCCATTTGTATTTTGTCATTTGCCATTTGTCATTTGTCTTTTGCCATTTACAATTGTCATTTGTCATAAGTCATTTGCATCTAACAATAACATTTTTTTAGATTATACTTTTTGATCAAATTTAGCAGAATTATTATTTTTGAAAATATTTTTTATTTTCGGTACTAATAAATTTATATTAATTTTGTCATTTGTCATTTGATTTTTGTCATTTGTCATTTGTCATTGGCCATTAGTCATTTGTCATGTGCCATTTGTCATTTGTCATTTGTTATTTGTCATTTGTCTTTTGTCATCTCACAATAATATTTTCTTTAGATTATACTATTTGAGCATTTGTCGTTTATTATTTGTCATTTGTCATTTGTCTTTTGCCATTTACAATTGTCATTTGTCATAAGTCATTTGCCATCTAACAATAATATTCTTTTTTAGATTATACCTTTTGAGCAAATTTAGCAGAATTATTATTTTTGAAAGTAATTTTTATATTCGTTGATATTAAATATTTGAATTAAATAATAAATCATTTGTTTTTGGTTTATTTTAATAATCATGTGTCGTTTTCTTATACTATATTTATGATTTAACATCTGTCGTAAAGTTTATTTGTAATTTATGATCTGTCTTCATTTATTTTATTATTTAACATTCTGAAAAATTCAGTCGTTTTTCATTTGTCATTTTTCACATGTGACCTGTCAACTTTTATTTTTAATTGTCATCTAACAGATTTGTGTTATCTGTTATCTGTAATCTCGTCTTTGTCATCTTTCTTTTATATTAGTACATTTTTTGATATCCGTTTGTCGCATTATTTTCTATGTATAATAAGCGATCTTTGGATTTACCATTTGTTATTTGTCTTTTGTCATTTTTTCATTTGTCATTTGTCATTTTCCATATGTGAGCTGTCGTCTCTTATTTGCAATTGTCATATTCTATCTTCAATCTGTTATCTGTAATCTATTCCTTATCATGTTTCTTTGATCATATGTCATCTCTCAACTGTTATCAATCATCTGTCACCTGCAGTACATTTTTTGATATCCGATTGTCGCATTATTTTCTATGTATAATAAGCGATCGTTTGATTTGCCATTTGTCATTTGTCAATTATCATTTATCATTTGTCATTTGTAATTTGCCATTTGTTAACAGTCTTTTATAATTTATCATTTGCCATTGTCATTTTCATTTTTCATTTGTCAATTGTCAGGAAAATAGTAAGTAGAGATAGTAACCCATCAACCTCAAGACCCTGCTACAAGGAGACGCCGGACAGTGTCAATTCCATTTTCGATCGATGGCTGTACTACCCCGCAAAGATTCTCATGATCTGTGCGAATCAACCATCTCTTGACTGGCTTTCGAGGTCAGTCGATAAACTAGGCTACCCTAACTACACAAAGGCTACCCTATGGTTGCCCGGTCAGCCTCTGGGTATGGAGAGGACAATTAAGCTCCTGGCTGGTCAGAATCAAGAGCTGACGATAGATCGGTAGTGTCTGAAGAAAAACGCGAGGGTAGATTGGTCGTGATGGGAATTCCAAACGAAGAAATCACCCTCCAACAACAGCGTGGCAAGTAAATTAGGCAATGACAAAGAGAATCCTCGAGAAAAAATCACAACCGCAAGGCTGAAAAATCTCCAAAGGCTACAGTGTAAATATGAAATCTCGTGAGAGAATTGTAATAATATTTTCGACATCAGCTGTAATCCAACCATCGTTCTGTGATACAAGAACTTCGTTAGCTTTTCCTGATATACAAAATAACAATCTGCGAATTGGTTTGAGTAAACCAGATGTTTAGTTTATCGGAACAAAAAGGAGCAGTTAATTTTCCGTAAAAAAAACACCCTTTTGAGGTCTAATTTCTGGTATCTGGGTATCTTCTGGTGATAAGTTCGTAGTGATGTTTTCGAATTCAATTGTAACCCGTGCACGAAACTGTGATACAACGTAGTGGAACGCTTTTATCCCTTTTTTAATGTTAGTAATAGCGATCTGTAAGTCGTCTTGAGTAAAACAGATGTTTAGTTTTCGGTCCAAAACAATGGCTGATAATTTGCGACTGTTAGCTCCTAGTTTTAAATAATGTCTTCGATTTCGTTAGATCTTACCTTACGTTCGAGATAGCGATCTGTGAGTCGACTTGAGTAAATCAGGGATTTTTTCGGTCTAAAACGGTGGCAAGTTCTTGCTTTGTTAAGAATTGATTGCCCTTTCGAGGTAGAAAAAAATGGTCGCATTTCTGGTGGTTATATTTTGGGGGTTTGTAATTATGTCTTTGACTTCAGCTTTAATACATATATCGAGCTACAGCGTAGTAAAACTTCCTTTATCTCTTTTCTGATGTTATATAAAGCTGTTTATGAGTCAATATGTGTAAACCAGAGATATAATTTGTCGGCAGGCAGAGTGTGAATTTCTTGCTTTTCCTTTATTAAAGGTTAATCAACATTTATGTCTTTTGAAGTGGAAAACCATCTCACGCCATTCCTGAAAATATGTCTAGTATTGGAAATATTCTGAAGTATTCATTATAATGTCTGAAGTCTTCAACTTCATTAGGATGTAATTCATGTATTTAGCTGTGTTATTACGTAGATGAACTTCGTTAGATCTTTTCTAGTCTTCAGAAGAGGGATCTACGAGTGGCTCGAGTAAACCAGAGATATAATTTGTTAGTCCAAAACAGTGGCAGACCTTCTGTGATTTCTTAGCTCTTCCTTCATTAAGAGTTTTTTTCTTCCGAGGTGAATAAATGGTCATGCATCTAGTAAACCAGAAAATTAGTTTTTCTTCCTTTATTAAGAGTTAATGACGTTAAATTTTCTTATGTCTACTAAGTTGTTATTAAAGTGTCAGGCTGATCAGTTAAATAAGTTGATTGAGGTGGAAAACTGGTCACGTTTGTGCAAATATGTGTAGTATTGAATATCTTCTGTGGGTGTTTTAGACTTCAACTGTAATCCGTGTATTGTAATTCAACGTAGAGGAACTTCATTAGACTTATGAATAGCTTGAGTAAACCAGAGATTTAGTTTGTTGATCCAAAGAAGTGGCAGACAATGTGTGATTTAATGAACAATTTTTTCTTCTGATGTGTGGTCGCTTATCTAGTAAACCAAAAATTTGGTGTTTCGTTCCAAAACAGTAACATATATGTTATTCTATTGTCTCCTAGCTTTTCATTTATTAAGAATTATTGAACAACATCTTTTTTATCCTTGGTAAACCAGAAAGTTGTTTATAGGTACAAAACATTGGCAGACAGCCTGTGATTTTCTTGCTCTTTCTTTGTTCAAAGTGAATGAACCGTTTTCCTTTTCGAGGTGGAAAAACGGTCGTGTATCTAGTGCGAATATGTGTAATATTAGTTATCTTGTGAAAGTTTCGAAATCAGCTGTAATTTGTTCGATTTTTCTTAGTTTTCGAAACCAGAGATTAAGTATATCGGCCCAAAACGCAGATAGACAACCTGCCAGAAGAGTTTCTCTTCGAGTTGATAAACACTTTTAACAGGTAACAATCTCATAAAACTTGCATCATCTTACGTTCTAAATGAGACCGCAGAAGTTTGGTTTGTCGGACCAAATCGAAAGCGTAAATGGAAGTAACGTAATTTATGGATGATTGAAGATGGAATACTGAAGTCCAAAACGCTGACTGACAACCTGCAATCTTCTAGCTTCTCTTCGATTAAGAGTTGATGATCACTTGCTATGCTGAAGTAGATGATAGAGTTTCTGGTGCAAATATAGGTAATTTTGGTTATCTTCTAGAAGGTTATCGACAACAGCTGTAATTTAAGTATCGAGTTGTGCTACATCGTATCGGAATTTCATAAGCTCTATCCTTATATTCCACATGAGGCCGCAGAAGTTTGGGTTATTGTCCCAAATTGAAGACTGAAGGTGAAATAATTTGATATAGGGTTGGTTGAACGTACAATTTCTCCTGATATGGTCGCTGATGTGCAAATACATTTTGCTGATGTTGATTCGAATATTTCGATTCGAAGCCTTGAAGGATTGAAGAAACAAGAATTGAATATTTAAATAGTCTAGAACATAAAATAAACGTTCTGTTCAGTTTTTAATATATGAATTAATAAATCACTTATATATGATTACATAATGTATAATAAACATGTTTAATGTATAATCTAACTCCTTCGTTTAATACTTATCAGGATTCCGTTGGATGATTTCAATGTGATCTCGCTGACTAGATTTAATTTGTGTTCGGGAACTACTGGAAGAAGTTCGTATTTCCACAGAATTTTAGAAATTACAACCTTCATCTCCAACATCGCAAATTTCTGACCTAAAATTGTAACAGTTGTATTAATTCTAGAATTTGATTATTTCAAAGAATTAAAACCACTCTGAATTTAAATAAATTAGAAATTAAAATGATCGCACTTTTATAGATAAATTTAAGTCTTTTATAAACTAGTATCCAGAATTTACCTATGCAGTTTCTTGGTCCTGCACTGAAAGGTAAAAACGATAAGGGTTTGTGCATGTTTCCATCTGTAAACCTGTCGGGATCGAATTTTTCCGGATCAGCGAAATTCCGTGGATCTCTATGGATGACGAAAGGGGAGAGAAAAATTGATGTGTTGTTAGGTAAATTGACATCTTTAGCTATAAAAATAATAAGGCTTTCACTTGGTAAAATTTCACATATGTATAGAAAATAATACTCTTGGGTTGAGAACTTCTACAGGTCACTGCATCAATCATATGATTAAATCCTGTGAACGTATTGAACCCAAGTGTTTTATTTTCTACATATATTATAGGATTTCACCAATCTAATATTTTGGATCTCATCAGCATAGCGCAGTTGAAGGCAGTGTATTACTTTGGTGTATCCAGGAATTCTTAATTTAATAATCCACTTACGAAAAAATGAAGTACTTACAATATGTTACATCCTCTGTTAATTGTCTGATGAAGATTGGAACAGGTGGATACAACCTCAACGATTCTTTAATAACGGCCTCCAGGTATTTCATTTCATTGAGATCTTTCACCGAGTGAAGACGGCTTGGTCCATCGTCAAATAAGGATTTTTGTTCTTCTAAAATTTTATTTTGAACATCCGGATGTTTTGCTATCATGAATAGAGCAAAACTAATCGCCGATGTTGTAGTATCGTGCCCCTAAAATGTTTTTATTTTTTGCACTGCTTACATAATTAAATGAATTATTATTTAATTTTACTCAATATGTTTTGGCTTTATAAAAATTTTATTCAATTCTTACCGCAAACATAAAAGTGTTAACCTCTTCCCTGATATCATTATCACTTAATGGTTTCCCATCAATCGTTGATTGAAGGAGTAGATCGAGGAAAGCTACGCGTTTCTTCATCCCGAGCTCATCCTGCTCATCACCTTTATTCTTCACATTTTTCAACGCTTCTTTCCTTGCAACTATTACCGACGTCGTATACTCCTGCAATATCCTCAAACACTTTCGTTCCTCCCTGTAGTTCTTAGTAAACTGATAGATAAAGTTTAAATGCACCAGAGGATTCATCGTTCTATAAAGCATCAACTTGCATATTGTCTTAACCGATTTCACGTAGTCATTTTCCTTCATCTTCTGGGCGTTTATAGACGTCCCCATTGCTGATTCTATTTAATTTTAATTATAAAATTTTTACATTGCTTCAATATATAATTCATCAATAACCTACCGCATATAACATCTAAAGCACATAATGAAATATATTCGTAAATATCAGTTGATCCTTTATCCACTTCTTGCTCCAATTCGTTGAGTAGAATTTCGGCGTTCGAATGAAAGACACTGGTGAATTGTGAGAGGATGCTGAAGTGGAACGCTGGCGTTATGATCTTCCTTCTTTGATGCCATTTACTTCCTGTAGCGGTGAGAAGACCGGACTGTAGCCATTTATCTAAAAAGGTGTACGCCAAGCCTTTCTTGATGTGAATGTTGCTAGTCAGGAAAAACTCGAGTAATTTTTGGTCCAATACTGAGACTCCGATGAATATTCCGCCAATTAGTTTTGTGACATCGCCGTATTTTCTGTGTTTATTCACTAATGTATTAATAGGACCTGTATATAATTTGAGTAACTATGATAATTCATGTCAAAATTAAACTAGTTGATAATTTTTTGAATCACTTACTGCTTGTGTCTTTATATTCCAAAGCATTTCCAATAAGTGGAACGGGTATGGAGCCTTTAATACTCCACATCCACATATAGTAATAACGTATGCACACATAGAACCAATATGCTAAAATTGTGCCAAATATCAAGGCAAAATAGACGAACATGTCTATTTATTGTATAATAAATGAGACGTTCAATTGCATTTCGTAAAGGCTACCACTTTGACTGGATTTTAATGTGTGTTTATTTAAAGCTATTTAGATAAAAACATATTATGTCATGCTATTCGTATCGCATACAAGAATTATCTGGGAAAGAGATAAGGAGGAACACAAGCATGTAAAATTATTATATTTTTACAGTTACATTTTTAGCTACTATCTGTGCTTATAAAATAAGAAATAATAAATTCGACTTTAAATTACATTTTCTAATAAAATTATTGATTACAACAGAATCCAAAAAGATGTAAATTTTATTCCCTTAAATTGAAGTTCAAATTTTGTAAGGTAGGCCATGAATACTCCAACCACTTTAAATTTAGGAATATAAATCATACTCGTAGATATCTAATAAAGTGTTTAAATAATTAGGGTATGATTAGGTGTGATATATTTTTATATACACAGAAATATTTATATTATTTATTAACATTATTAATCCTAACACCTTCACTTAACCCTTAATAAAATGTCATTCGATGATTTTAGCGTTGTCTCGCTGAGTAAACTCAATTTATGTTCAGAAACTATAGGAAGAAGTTCGTAACACCACAACACCTTGGATATAACAGTTTTCGTTTCCAGCATGGCAAAACGTTGACCTAAATTAAAAAAAGAGCAAGGAATAATAATAATTACTGTCCAGTAATTAACGAACACTATATATATTGTAATATTTCATTATTTAATTTAGTTTAACTTTGAAAATGATCGTAACGGATCGAAACACGTGTCAGGAAACTGTTAATAAAATCATGGAACAAAACAAGTGTTTTACTCAAGCCATTTTGAATTATTAACATCTCCTAATTTTGTTTGTCGGGGTTTACTTAAAAAATTCTAATATTTTCTAAAAATAAAATACTCTTTATTACAAATGAAATTGATTACATATCTCTATTTTGTACTTGATCATTCATACAGCTACGGCGAATTTGAATTCGTGTTCAATTTGCTTTAATCACCATCACCAGTCCGATGTTGTCGCAGTGTGTGTTAAATTTTTTAAACAAGTGCATGTAACAAAAACAAAATCACGAATTGCAACTTTGGCGAGGTGAAGCAGAGTGATAAACTATATAACAATCAAAATTATCAATTTCTTATTACAATGTTAATTTATATAGGTGTGATTTTTGGTGTAATTGTGTCGTGGTGGTTTTATGTGTGTATACGTTATTACTATACGTTCATGAAGGGCATTAAGGGTCCTATACCTGTGCCCCTTCTAGGAAGTGCTTTGGAATTCAAAGACACGTCCAGTAAGTATAATTTATATATAAATTTATGTTCTATAATGTATTTATTTATAATAATATTATAATTTGAGCGGTTTATGTTTTAATCTAAACATTCCAAATAATTTAAGTGCGCGTGATTAAATGTTTCGTTTCTAATCACACTTCACACATGTTTAAACCAAATAAAGTGTCCCTGTACATTGTACACAAAAAAAACACACACACATATATTACAGTATTCGTGGTTGACGTTTGATGGCTCGTGTTCGGCTTCCGGTCATTGGGCCGGAGAGATTAACAGGGATTTCGTTCGTGTTACCTGTATGAATTAAAATGGTTGGTGCGGGTAATGAAATAGTTTATTGCATAAAATGGATTTCTATTTGAGGGGTAGTCGTTGGGCGTCGTCGCATTTGTTGGGATTATCTGTATACTTTTCTATTTCGATTGCCTCGCGGATAATTCTATTGGTAAAATGGTCTACTACTACGATGGAAATTGTCAAAGTTTATCTTGTATCAGTAGTGTAGCAACGAGAGTATTGGACCACCATCGAGCGTAAAATCCCACCACGAATACCCTTTTCAATGAACATTAACATATCTACATCAGTTAATAATTCTAGTTCAATGTTGGTGAATTTTAACATTGCATCCCTTATATATCCAGGCAAGGTATAATAATGAGCAGGATCTAAGTTATATATTTTTATACTATTTTCTCTAAAGTTTTCAAAAACATCTGTCAATAATAATACATCCGTCTTTAGATATAAGTCACTATATTCACCTAAATTTTTAATTTTAAACGTTTTCCAAACCAATTTTGCATGATTATAATCTTTTACAGATATAGCTTCACCTTTCAATAGACTATAGAAATCAGACTGTAAAGGTAAATTCTGTTCATCTAATTTTTCCCACGAATCAATATAATCAAAAGGAAATACACCTTTTCTGTTTAGTAAATTAAATTCTAAATCATTTTTATAGTACTTTCTAATTGTTTTTTTATTAGAAGAATCTAAATATGATGTTTCTCCAAGCTACTAGGCATAAATCGAAACGAGTCAATAAGTTTTAATTTTATTTTAGAACCTTGAACATATTTAGTAAATGGAATATATTTCTCTTTATTAATCGGTAAAAGTGAAACAGTTCCACTAAACGCAGTTGCAATTTCTTTAATTATTAAATGGGCATCATATCCACTAAAATTATGAAAAATGACTGGAATTGTAGTTTGAATTTGATATTCTAAGTTACAAATATTATGTGCAGGACTTCTATAAGTTCCAGTAATATGACAATGATCACGTACTTTTAGATCATGCAATTGAAATGATTTTTCCCAAATGTGACAATTTGTTCCTGCAAAAAAATTACCTTTTTCTTGTAATGTTAATTTATTCATTGCTGCAGTAATCAAAAATACTGGTTCTATATCTTCAACTAGTTGTCTTAATTGTTGAATAAACCAAGTAACACAATTATACCCTCGATATGAATCAAATTTTGACAATGTATCATCATAAGAACACTTTAAATAATATGCTGCACTCATAGGAATATGATTTTGATATCCATTTCGACTAATTTCATTTCTTTCTAAAATACACTCTAAATCTGCATAAACAACAAAGGGTACATTTTCCTTATAACTTAGGCATTTCTAATTTACACTTATTATTTATCATACAAACTGTTTGGTATTTATTTAATAACTCGTTTGTACCAAATGAATTTAAACACCTCTTACAAAAATAAAGTTTCCCATTGTCCTTATTTATTTGTGATCCAACTAATCTAGATACATTTTTTATCCACGTGAAGTGATGGTTATTTTCCGATTGGATTAAAAGTAAATCAATATGTTTTATAATTTGAAAATTATTGTTACATAATCTAACTGGTAAAATTGTACCATTCGTTTCATCATCCAATGTGAATACATTGATTCCTAAATTATTTAACTTTTCAAACTTACCAATGGATTTTAACGATATTGGGAAATCTATACCATCATATTTGAGAATAGTACTAAAATGTGGGTTTGATGAAACTCTGTCTACATGATGTTTAGCAGGATACAGAGCTGAAACTATAGCCCACAAAAAACAAAACGCATCACTATTCTTTACATTCACCACAGCTTTTTTATGTTTTATAAATGCAGGTAGGTCTGCATACGTACCTATAGTAATGGGGCAATAATCGTTAATGTTAACTTTCAGAAACATTATTTGTAATAGGGCCCACCCAGAATCTTTTTCTTGAAAAAAAAAAACAAGAGTAGACTATTGAAGATCTTACTTTAAAAGTATATATCTTTTAAAATTAATGAATGTTTTTTTATAGTTGTTATCAGCAATATGAAAAGGATTTGCTGAAGGAAACTACCTGTTTCTATTATTCGTTTAAGATTGCTATTTGTATGGTGTTACATTATAAATCCTGGCAAGAACAACGCATCGATTTTAAAGCCTCCACGAATATCCGATCCCAAAAATTTTAACTCTTTAGCAATCAACATTAATATTACTTTGGTTGGTTGAGTACGTGAAAATGTTGATATGAGTAAAACACAGTTTGGCACTTTTTTCACTTGTTTTATTAAATGCTAGATGTACATTTGGGTTACAATGTAACCATTATCAATAGCAAACTATTGCTATTTGCTATTGATAATGGTTACATTGTAACCAAAATGTACATCTAGCATTTAATAAAACAAGTGAAAAAAGTGCCAAACTGTGTTTTACTCAAATCAACATTAAGACTAAGCTATAGTTTGAAAATCTAATATTTCTTCAATTATTCGTTGAATATTATACTAAGCTTAAAAGAATATACTATACTTCAAATGCAAAGGTACGAAACGACACTGCCGGTATAAATGAAGTCTTCATTAGAAATATACACTATAGGTCTGAGCAAAACGATTCCATTATTTAACGAGCTGAAGGATTCCGCTTTCCCAGAACTCATATGGCCGAGAGGAGGAATCAGTCCTTCAAGGCATCCTTGAGTTCATCATCCGAGTTGAAGCGTTGCACTTTCAGATACTTTCTGGATCTGGATTGAGTTTGCCAAGGGTGATCAAATCATTGACCAGAGCACTTAGGCCTCACTAGGTCCGTTGTGCCCCCCTGACTGGGACAGCCCTACGTTGTTCTATCACTCATTTAGCCACCCAAGGTGGCGAGCAAAGGACAGCACAACGCTTGGAGGGTTATCCCTTCAGATACTTTTTCAGGGGATACATATAATTCGCAGGGTGATAGAAGAGTTTGTACAATTTTTCACGATAGGTTGCATTTTTAGGTATATACGCAGTGGGTTCCGAAGCAGCTAACCGATCAACAAAAGGAACTGCCTATGGGGCTAGCACTTCAACATTTGTTTCGGTATCATGAAGACCCCATTTTTCTAGTGCGTATAGTCACAGGTCATTGACGATGGAACTAGTGCCATCACTAAGAACCAGAGATAAAGCGGGACTTCTCCTCTTCCTAAAAAGTCTTTTATTGACGTTCAAGGTCCACTACTTGCACTTTCTCAAGCACAGAAGAATCATTAACTTCGATGTGTACTGTAAGTAACAAAACGCCGGGGGTGGTCATGGAAGGGTGTGGTTCTGCTCCATGACAACGCGCGTTGACACATATCCAAGGTCACACACGTGTGGTGTTTGGTCTTCTGAAAAAAAAACATCTGAAAGCAGCACTTAAATTCGGACGACGATATGAAGGACTGGTTCTTGTCATGCTCGTAAGATTTTTGGGAACACGGAATTCTTCGGCTTTAGAGGGAAACTTTTTTCTTTATGAGAGGAAAGGAAATCCATCATAGATACCCTACAGTAGTGTCGGACACTTTCCGGCTAAAACCAATCTTCCGTGATGTAGTGCGATGTAGTGTGTTTCCTTCTGTTTCTTTCTCTTAATTTCTGTACATTCTTCAACTGCCTAATGTACTGCATGTAGTCGATATTATTGGCTTCTTTTTGAATACTTCTGTCTAGGACATCAAATGGCACTGAATACATTTTCACGAAAAGAAATGTGGTGTTCCTTTTTGTACTTTGGTTTCTAATTAGTTTAAAACGAGGTCAAAAAGTGTGTCTTGTGCGTTGTATCTTAAGAACCGTCAAAGTTTTCAGCTCAAATATTAAATTTAAGCATTCGTTTTTGGAAGATCTGATCATTTTCTTTCCTGTTATGAAACACTTACTTTTAGCTCTCTTTGAAGAGAGATACCAAAAGTCAGGTACCACCCACACTGCATATGTATTTACTCTTCTACCACTGTTTATTGTCTGTTTTCCTCAAAATTACAACAGCGATTAGATTGATGTAATCAATGGGTTTAAAAGCAAGAATTTAGTTAGAATTGAAATGTATATGTAGGGCGGGTGGGTGGCCACTATCCCACCCTCCAACCAATACAAGAATAACAAGTGTTTTTAAAATATTCATTGTTCTAAAGAGAATGTTTACGTAAAGTAAAAAATTGTAAATCGTTTCTCAAATTAAAATTTGATGCAATTAAATTCTTGTGTAAGTGTAAGAATTGGAGATTGCAATAGTGGCCACCCACCCACCCTACATATATATTTATTCTTCTATCACTTTCTATTGTCTGTTTGCCTCAAAATTAACAGTGATTAGATTGATGTAATCAATGGATTTAAGAGCAAGAATTTAGTTTGAATTGAAATGAACAGACAATAGACAGTTGTGGAAGAATGAATATATATGTAGGGCGGGTAGGTGGCCACTATCCCACCCTCCAACCAATACACGACTAACACGTGTTTCCAAAATATTCATTATTATAAAGATAATGTTTACGCAAAAGAAAAATTGTAAATCGTTCCTCAAATTAAAATTTTTTGTAGTGAAATTCTTGTGTAAGTTTAATAATAGGAGGGTGTAATAGTGGCCACCCACCCACCCTACATATATATTTATTCTTCTACCACTGTCTATTGTTTGTTTACCACAAAACTACTACAGTGATTAGATTGATATAATCAATGAAATTAAAAGCAAGAATTTAGTTTGAATTAAAATGTATATGTAGGACAGGTGGGTGGCCACTATCCCACCCTCCAACCATTACAAAAGTAACAAGTGTTTCTAAAATATTCATTGTTCTAAACAAAATGTTTATGTAAAGTAAAAAATTGTAAATCGCGTCTCAAATTAAAATTTTATGCAGTGAAATTCTTGTGCAAGTATAAGAATTGGAGGGTGTAATAGTGGACACCCACCCACCCTACATATGTTGTATCTGAAATGCAGTAAAGTAAACGCTTTCTACAAATAAATTTCCATTATATTTCAACAGTTTTGGTTTTTTGTTTTTTCCAATCATTATTATTTCAATAGTTTTTTTTGGTAAAGTTTACACTGTTATTTCAAATTTGCTAGTAAATTCTAAGCTTTTTTTGCTTAATGTTTCCAAAGAGTTTTTTTTTTTAATTCAAGTAAATTTTAGAAAGTGTTTTGTAAAATCCAAAGGAGATTTTAATTTTTTGAAAGTTTTCAACTGTTTAAACATCTGGAAATTTTAAATCAATTTTTTAAGTATTTTTTTAATAGAACGTTTTCAATTTTTTTTTTAATTCCAACTTAATTTTTATTTATTTCAACAATTTTTGTTCTTATTTTAAATATTTCAGGTGACTCTCCAATCGTTTTTTTAAATTGTTTTTTTGACAAATTGACAAGGAATTTCTAAGCTTTTTTTTTACTTAATGTTTTCAGATAGTTTTTTTTTTAATTTAAGCAAATTCTAAAGTGTTTTGTAAAATCTAAAGGAGTTTTCAATTGTTTAAACAACTTTTAAGTATTTTTTAATAGAAAGTTTTCGATTTCTATTAATTCCAACTTAGTTTTAATGTATTTCAACAATTTTTATTTTTTAAATTTTTTAGGTGACTTTCTTCAATATTTTTTTCAATTGTTTTTTGACAAGTTGACAAGAAAATTCTAAGCTTTTTTTACTCAATGTTTCCAAAATTCAAGTGAATTTTAAAGTGTTTTCTAGAAAGTATTTTTTTAAATCTAAATAAGAGTTTAACTGTTTAAATAACTGGAAATTTTAAACCACTTTTTTACGTATTTTTTTAATAGAAAGTTTTCGACTTTTTTAAATTCCAACTTATTTATTTATTGATGTGTAGTAAGACATAAATATATGTATTACAACTGTCAAGGTAAAATTAAAAATTAACTTAAATTGGTCTTAATTGTAACAGGGGTTTCCCGTAATATATAAATAAATAAATATATACGTGAAATATTTTAAACTAAATAAAACTAAACTAAAATTATTATTAAATTGTGAAAAGATTGATGAATACAATAGCTATTTAATTCCTTAGTTTTAATATACTTCAGCAATTTTTGTTTTTTTTTTTAATATTTCAGGTGAATAATAATAATACACATTTTTATTGACAAACTATACATATTTACATTTAAATAATAAATAATGGATGATGTGTTAGTGCGCTAGTTCGTCAAAAGGCTATCGACCAGAGGTCTTTCTGCCTTATTTCAGGTGATTTTCTCCAATCTTTTTTTTTCAATTGTTTTTTGACAAATTGACAAGTAAATTCTAAGCTTTTTCTTACTTAGTGTTTCCAAAGTGTTTTCAACTATTTAAACAACTAAAAATTTTAAACGACTTTTTCTAAACTTTTTAACAAGATTTTTTTTATAAAGGTTTCAATTGTTTTTCATATATCTTCAATTGTTTTCTTTTTATAAAAAAATCAACTACTCTTTATCAACACCTTTTTCTAGAAGGTTTTCGCTGTTGTTTTCTTCAAAAAAAATAGTATTTTTAGCCTTTATTCTTACATTTTCAAGTGTTTTTTCTTGGATGACTTTAATTTTTATTTTTTTTAGAAAAAAACACTGATTTTGTAAAATCTAAAGTAGACTTTAATGTTTTTCAACTGTTTAAACAAATGTACATTTTAAATCACTTTTAAGTATTTTTTAATAGAAAGTTTTCGAATTTTTAAAATTCCAACTTAGTTTTAATTTATTTCAACAATTTTTGTTTTTTTTTTTTAATATTTCAGGTGACTTGGCAAATTGACAAGTAAATTCTAAGTTTTTTTTTACTTAATGTTTCCAAAGTGTTTAATTTACGTACTTTTTTAAGTGTTTTCTAGAAAGTGTTTTGTAAAATTTTAAAGGAGATATTAATGTTTTTTGAAAATTTTCAATTGTTTAAACAACAGAAAATTTTAAACCACTTTTAAGTATTTTAAATAGAAAGTTTTCGATTTTTTTTTAATTCCAAGCGTCTTTAAAAAAATAAAGTAGTTGTTTTGAAAGTTTTGTAACAAATTTTCAATTGCGTTTCTTTTTGTATAATTTAATAATTTTCTACTGTTTAGAGGCAAAATTTTAAGAAAGATTTTTATTCCAGTTTTATCCTTATTCGGTTTTCTGCACCCTCACTTGGATCTTTCTTATTATCAATGTTATCTTCTAATGGTAATATTTTACTCGGAGTTTTTTATCATTAAGTTTATTTTCAATTTTTCTAATCTCCACATCTGTAGGTTTTAATTTTGCATTCATTTCATTTGATTCTGGTAGCAATTCTATATTGGTTGCAGAATCACATTTAGAATTAGTAGTTTTTTTTTCATTAAGACTGTCTTGCTTTTTAATCTCTCTTGATAGAACCAAATTTTCAAATTAATTTTGAATAACAAGAGTTTTACTTCTCCTAATTCTTGCTTTTTATTTAGAGATTTAATTTGATTATAGGAAATGCCGGTTTGATCGCTTAATTTCATTACATCCTCTCGCATGAAGTTGAATTGATTCTTACATCCATATTTAGTTTAGCTATTTCAAATCTCTTGTCTGCGTTTAATTTTAGTTTTTGGCCTAATTGCTTTTTTTCCATTGAGCTACGCTGATGAGATAAAAGCGTAAAAGCCGGCCCGTGGATGTTGTTAGCAGGAAAATAAAGATTCGATGTCTCAACACATTTATTTATTTCTATGTAACTGAAGTTTGTAACAGTTTGAGGCAGCTTTTTTCAGATTTTCGATTTGTTTTCTGGATCGAATTAAAGATTGCTTTTTATCGGTTAGATTAGGTATAGTAAATCTGTACTAATGAGATCTAAAAGATCGAAACACGTGTCTACAGACAGAGCTATATTTTTACATTTTTTAATTTTGTCATCAATTAATTATCTTATTTATTAAAGGTCCAATCACAGTATGCACGAAATTCCACAAAAAATACGGCAGAGTCGTTAAAGCGATGGCCGGAATTTTTTTGGGAGTCTCCATAACGGACCAGAAACTGATCGAGTTCTTTTTGACGAGCAACCAGCACCTAGATAAGGGCATGATGTACCACTATCTGAAGGACTGGCTGTACACCGGTATACTGACCAGTGCGGGGAAGAAATGGCAACAACGAAGGAAGATCTTAATGCCAGCATTCCACATCAGTATCTTATCAAGGTTCACAACTGTGTTCCACGCGAACGCCGAAACGCTGATCAAAGAATTAGAGAAAGAAGTCGATAAGGGATCAACTGATATTTATAAATATATTACTTTGTGTACGTTGGATATTATAAGTGGTAAGTTGAAAATACTAAGAGATTAGATTTTTTTAGTTACTTATTATTCTACTTATCATCCAGTCGGATAGTAACAAAATAAAGGAATATATAATATATATAATCAGTAAACACTTTAACTTTGTTTGTATTACACTTGATAAAAAATCAAGTGGTATACAAACAAACAAAAAAACAAAAAGTGTTTTACTGATTACAAAATAAAGGGTTTTATTTCGACATTCAATTAATATTTAAAAATTAGATGAGGATTGAATGAATTAATATTATTTATTAGAATCTGCGATGGGAACTTCAGTCAACGCCCAGAAAACGAAAGAAAACAATTATGTTAAATCTGTGAATAAAATGTGCGAGATAGTCGTCTACAGAGCGATGAATCCCTTTGTTCACTTTCAATTCCTCTATCGTTTAACAAGAAAATACCAAGAAGAAAAACAGTGTTTGAAGATATTACATGATTACACCACTTCGGTGATTACTGGCAGAAAAAGCGCCCTGGATAATAAAGAGAACACAACAAAAGTGGACGATGATGTCGGAATGAAGAAACGCTTTGCTTTCCTCGATCTCCTCCTTCAATCGACCATCGACGGGGAACCACTGAACGATGATGACATCAGAGAGGAAGTTAATACTTTTATGTTTGCGGTAAGTCACAATATTACCATTCGTATACTACTTTCCATACGTTTCCTAATACTTGCAAATTGTTACAACTCTATATGTAAACTCTGAGAATTCAAAACTTCACCAAGGCTATGAGTAAACTCGTACAATGAATGGTTTGCTCCGCTTTTAGATCATAGACAGATTCCCTTCACAGAAATGCAGACTGCTATTGAAGGCGAAACATGTTTTTAGACAGTGTCAGTAGCGGTTTTGCGTGAATGCATGAGGATCACTTTTCTCTTCCGATTAAATCACAAGATCGACTGAAAAAATTTCAGCTTTGTACTTTTTAGAGTCTTAAATGCAGTGAAAAATGACAAATAACAGATACAGATTAAATATTTCATTGATTCGATGACGTAAACTAGAAGTTGAAACTATAGACAGATGATAGATGACATATTACATATAATACATGGCAGATGACAGACAGATGAAATGATAGGTGATAGATGACAGAAGACATATGATAGATGACAGACAGTTAACGTTAAACAGATGATTAAATATAAATTGACAAATTTACAATTATAATAAATAATAATAATGGTAGGTGCAACTGTCAAGAGATGGTAGATAAAAGATAACAAATAATAGATGACAGATGATAGACAGATGACATGACAAGCAGATTACAGATAACAGATGATAAATGACAGAAGATAGACAGATAACAGATAAGAAATAACAAATAACAGATAACTGATAAAAAATGACAGATGACAGACAGATTACATGTAACAGATGACAGATGATAAATGATAGATGACAGATGACAAATGAGAGATGACAAATAGATGACATACAGATTATAAAGCACAGATAAATGATAGATGTCAAATGACAGGCAGACGACAGATTAAATATATAAACGATAGTAGATGATCAATAACAAATAGCAATTGACAAATGAATAATTATTGATTACCAAGAAAGAAATATAAATGCACTGTTATGACTGGATTTAGTTAGCGAAAGTTCGTTCATTATAATTTACTTTAGTTTTTAAAAATTAGTAAATTTTTCTATGAATTGTGAACTTTGTCAAATTTGTTGATCAATTAATAAAAAATAATTGAAAACCAATGGCTAACGCAAAGATATAATACTATAATGACTTGATTAGGTTAACAAAAGATCATGCATTACAATTTACTTTAGTTTTTGAAAATTCTCTAATTTTTGCTCGAATTGTGAACTTATAAAAATTCTCATGTTGAATTTGATGACAAATTAGTAAAAAAACAGTTGAAATCAATAGTTAACGCTAAGATAAAATACTACAATAACTGCATTAGATTAACAAAACATAATTCATTAGAATTTACTTTAGTTTTTGAAAATTCATCAATTTTAGCTTGAGTTGTGAACTTTAGAAAATCCAGATGGCCAACTTGTTGACAATTTAATAAGAAAACAACTGAAAATCAATAATTAACGTAAATGTATAAAAGTGTAATGACTAAATTGATTTAACTAGACATCATTTATTAAAATTTATTGAGTTTTTAAACATTGGTACATTTTCTATGAATTAAGAACTTTTAAAAATACCTTTGTCCAATTTGTTGATCAATAAATAAAAAATCAAATGAAAATCATTGATTAACGGGAAGATATAATACTGTAACGACTGAATTAGGTTAGAAAAAATTCATTCATTATAATTTACTTTAATTTTTGAAAATTCTCCAATTTTTGCTCGAGTTATGAACTTTTGAAAATTCTTATGTTTAATTTGTTGATAAATTATTTAAAAACAGTTGAAATCAATAGTTAACTCAAAGATAAAATACTACAATAGCTGCATTAGATTAACAAAAGATAATTTATTAAAATTTACTTTAGTTTTTGAAAATTCGCCAATTTTTGCTTGAGTTGTGAACTTTAGAAAATCCAAATGGCCAACTTGTTGACAATTTAATAAGAAAACAACTGAAAATCAATAATTAACGTAAATGTATAAAAGTGTAATGACTAAATTGAGTTAACTAAACATCATTTATTAAAATTTACTTTAGTTTTTATAAATTGGGAAATTTTTCTATGAGTTATGAATTTTTAAAAAATTCTTTGTTTAATTTGTTGACCAATTAATAAAAAACAATTGAAAATCATTGATTAACACAAAGATATAATACTGTAACGACTGAATTAGGTTAGAAAAAGTTCATCCATTATAATTTACTTTAGTATTTGAAAATTCTCCAATTTTTGCTCGAGTTGTGAACTTTTAAAAATTCTCATGTTGAATTTGATTACAAATTAGTAAAAAAACAGTTGAAATGAATAATTAACGCAAACATAAAATACTGTACCGGCTGGATTAGATCAAGATAATTCATTAGAATTTACTTTAGTTTTTGAGAATTCATCATTTTTTGCTTGAGTTGTGAACTTTAGAAAATCCAGAATGCCAACTTGTTGACAATTTTATAAAAAAACAACTGAAAATTAATAATTAACACAAAAGTATAAAAGTATAGTGACTGAATTAGGTTAAGTAAACATCATTTATTAGAATTTACTATAATTTTTAAAACTTCGCAAATTTTTCTATGAGTTATGAACTTTTAAAAATCCCTTTATTTAATTTGTTGGTCAATTAATAAAAAATATTTGAATACCAATGGCTATGGCTAACGCAAAGGTATAGTACTATAATGACTTGATTAGGTTAACAAAAGATCATGCATTACAATTTTCTTTAGTTTTTGAAAATTCTCCAATTTTTGCTCGAATTGTGAACTTTTAAAAATTCTCATGTTGAATTTGATGACAAATTAGTAAAAAAACAGTTGAAATCAATAGTTAACGCTAAGATAAAATACTACAATAACTGCATTAGATTAACAAAACATAATTCATTAGAATTTACTTTAGTTTTTGAAAATTCATCAATTTTAGCTTGAGTTGTGAACTTTAGAAAATCCAGATGGCCAACTTGTTGACAATTTAATAAGAAAACAACTGAAAATCAATAATTAACGTAAATGTATAAAAGTGTAATGACTAAATTGATTTAACTAGACATCATTTATTAAAATTTATTGAGTTTTTAAACATTGGTACATTTTCTATGAATTAAGAACTTTTAAAAATACCTTTGTCCAATTTGTTGATCAATAAATAAAAAATCAAATGAAAATCATTGATTAACGGGAAGATATAATACTGTAACGACTGAATTAGGTTAGAAAAAATTCATTCATTATAATTTACTTTAATTTTTGAAAATTCTCCAATTTTTGCTCGAGTTATGAACTTTTGAAAATTCTTATGTTTAATTTGTTGATAAATTATTTAAAAACAGTTGAAATCAATAGTTAACTCAAAGATAAAATATTACAATAGCTGCATTAGATTTACAAAAGATTATTTATTAAAATTTACTTTAGTTTTTGAAAATTCGCCAATTTTTGCTCGAGTTGTGAACTTTAGAAAATCCAAATGGCCAACTTGTCGACAATTTTATAAAAAAACAACTGAAAATCAATAATTAACGTAAATGTATAAAAGTGTAATGAATAAATTGAGTTAACTAAACATTATTTATTAAAATTTACTTTAGTTTTTAAAAATTGGTAAATTTTTGCTATGAGTTATGAATTGTTTTAAATTTCTGTGTTTAATTTGTTGACCAATTAATAAAAAACAATTGAAAACCATTGATTAACACAAAGATATAATACTGTAACGACTGAATTAGGTTAGCAAAAGTTCATCCATTATAATTTACTTTAGTTTTTGAAAATTCTCCAATTTTTGCTCGAGTTGTGAACTTTTAAAAATTCTCATGTTGAATTTGATTACAAATTAGTAAAAGAAAAAACAGTTGAAATGAATAATTAACGCAAACATAAAATACTGTACCGGCTGGATCAGATCAAGATAATTCATTAGAATTTACTTTAGTTTTTGAGAATTCATCATTTTTTTGCTCGAGTTGTGAACTTTAGAAAATCCAGAATGCCAACTTGTTGACAATGATTCATTTCTGATGTACGCTTCCTTTTACTCAATTTTGGATGCTTGTGCCCTTTTCCAACACCGATATTTGTTCTTTCGGATAAGAAGAAATTATGATGAAGCTGTATTAGTTGAGAAAGTACCGCATCTTCAGATTCTATTGTTCTTGGCCGTAGATCAGTATGGAATCTAATTCTTCGTATGATAATCTTTGGGCAACCTTTCTTTGTGGAAGAGAAACCTACATGGTATCGTAAAGTTTTTTTTAAAGAGTCTTTCACTTCATACCTTCTGCCCAAATAACGTGTACAAGGTACAAGACTTCCAGGTGTTCGGAGTGGATTTTCACCCTGTTGGCACGAAGATTATATTTAGGTAATAGGGTGAAGACTTTCTATAGATACTTAATAAGTTCTTCAGTTGATGTTGGTAAGAGGGAGAAGCCATCCAATTATGCATGGTTTGTAACATCCTGTATCGGCTGGAAAATTAGATGTATCAGCTTATGTATTCTGCAAAAGGCATGAAATTCCAAAAAAATTGCTATAAAATGTTTATCCTAACTTCAAGTTACTATAAAGCTTACCACTTCTTTGTATGTTATATTGTATTTCTACTTTGTAATTAATTGTATATGTAACCTGACGCAATTTTCACTTTGTACACATTTTTGACACTTATTATTATTATTATTACCTTACCGTGAAATTCGATTGTTCATCTCATTATGGATGAGCGCATACAACATATCCAAGATTGTTTCGTCTGCAATTTCGGGCTCTAAGTTCTTCAGAAAGGTCCATTTTGAAGCGAAGAACTGCTCTGTGATAATAGGAGTTTTCTGAGAAAGATTTTTTAAGAGGGTTTCTTTGATGTAAAATTTTCTACAGCTTCATCTCATGCCTTTACAGTCGTCCCTTCACTTTTCCACAAGTCTGCTGCTCCGTCGAAATGTTTGTACTGATATTTATGTTTTCCTTGAACAATATTATTTATTTTATAAAGCTTTCCACTCGTTTATTCTTTCCATTGAATTGATGACGACACGATGTGAATATTTCCATCTTTTTAGTTCAAATCAAAATAGTTCGAAAACGTGAACAATTAATTAAAGATATTTTCTTCTTATGCGAATCCCATGTTTATTTTATCATCTTCCTGAATTTTTCATGGAAATCTTCAGACCTTACTGATTCGCAGAGAGATTTATCATCTTGGATGCCTTTTTCTAATCTAGCTTATTCTTTCTCCTTACCAACTATCATAAATTGGCGTTCAACTGTTGGGCCGAAGAAAGGAAATGAAGCCACACAACCAGAAAAGCAATGTGCATTAACAAGACCATGTGAAAATAGTGTTTTTTTTTTTGGAAATCATTTTCTGGCCGAGTTGCCTTAATTTCTTTCTCCGGCACGATAATTTTTAGAGATTTATCATCTTGAACACCTTTTTCTAGTCTAGTTTATTCTCTCTCTTTATTAATCATCACAAATTGACGTCAAATAAAGCGACGTAGTCAGAAAAGCAACAGTTATCAACAAAAATATCTGAGTACCGTGCTTTTCTTAATGCCCGTTGCTTTTCTGTCTGTGTCGCTTCATTTCGTTTCTTTGTCTCAACAATTGGACGCCAGTTTGGGAGAAAGAATAATCCTGCTCAAAAATGCTATTAAGCGTTTGTTGGCTATTTAGGCCTTGGTGAGTATCACAGGCATGGTAAAAAAGGAAGCTTCCTATCGCTTTTTATTAATCAAAAACGTTACATATCTTCAACTTGATTTTTTATTTTATGGAAAAAATATTTTAATCTAAATATTTTAGGGACATGACACAGTAACATCAGCAATAAGCTTCGCTTTGTTCATGATAGCAAAACATCCGGATGTCCAGGATAAAATTTTATACGAACAAAAATCACTGTTTGGAGTTGATCCAAACCGTCTATACAGTGTCAACGATTTGAACGAGATGAAATATTTAGAGGCCGTCATCAAGGAAACGTTGAGGCTCTTTCCATCTGTTCCGTTTATTGCTAGAGAGATTAAGGAGGAGGTCAGGTATTGTAAGTATTCTTACGATAATATTTTTTTCCAAAACATAAACTGATCTGCAGTAGATTGGTCAATCAACCACTTTCGCCCTTAGAATACAATTTATAGCATTTTATAAAGAGGAAATTCTTTAAACTAACAA
The DNA here is from genome assembly GCA_963969525.1 of Ontholestes murinus. NCBI lineage: Eukaryota > Metazoa > Arthropoda > Insecta > Coleoptera > Staphylinidae > Ontholestes > Ontholestes murinus. The sequence continues at coordinate 45,448,231 of OZ018397.1, read as the reverse complement.
TTTCATATACAAACAAACAAATAACACAGTGGTATACACTATTTACACATTATTTTTTCAAAGATAAAACTTTTATCAATGATTTGAAATTAATGTCATTAACGGTACAAGCCTATTATATGCCTTAAGCTATTAAAGTAAGAAATTAAAAACCTTAAAAAATGATAGTAACAATTTTACTGAGTAATAGATGAGCTTAATAATTATAATATTTTCAGCAAAGGACTTTAATATACCAAACCGTTCACTCCTCTTGCTATCCACTTTCGTCTTCCACAGAGATCCGGAGAATTTTCCAGACCCAGAGAAATTCGATCCTGAACGTTTCACCGATGGAAAAATCCAGAAACCTTTCACGTATCTACCCTTCAGTGCTGGACCGAGGAACTGTATAGGTAATGAAGTACCTAAGTATATTTCTACAATATAATTTCCTTGCTCCTTTTTATTAAGGTCAACGTTTTGCTATGTTGGAAATGAAAGCTGTTATATCCAAGGTGTTGTGGTGTTACGAACTCCTTCCTGTAGTCCCTGAACACAAATTGAGTTTAATCAGCGAGACAACGCTAAAATCATCGAATGGTATTCTATTAAGGATTAAGCAAAGGTGTCAGGATTAATAATCTTAATAATTATGTTTCTGTGTATATATAAAAATATGTCATACCTAATCATAACTTAACTATAAAAACTATTTGGTTCTTAAATCTAAAAATAAACATTTGTTAATAATACAAAAGCAGCTTCCAAAAAAATCATCTAATTATAATTTTCTTTATATTATGCTTTTCGCTATTTTCTAAGTTTTGGTCATCACATTTGCAAAATTTTGAAATTTAAGGGAATAAAATTTACATCTTTTCTAATCAATAATTTTATAATAATATTTAATTTGATGGATGTAAATTTAACGTTGGATTTATTATATATTATGTTATCAGTTGTTTACATGATGCACCTTAACGACAGCACAGAAGCTAAACATTTTAATGATAACTTTACAAACGTAATAATCTTATCTCTCTCCCAGATAATTCTTGAATATTATAGATTGTACTTTGTAATATTTCCTTATCTAAATTACTATAAATAACTGAAACATTCAAAATCCAATCAATGTATCATATAAGTATTTACGAAATGTAATTCAACGTCTCATTTATTACACAATAAATAGACATGTTCATCTATTTTGCCTTGTTATTTGGCACAATTTCAGCATATTGGTTCTACGTGTGCATACGTTATTACTATATATGGATGTGGAGTATTAAAGGCTCCATACCGGTTCCACTTATTGGAAATGCTTTGGAATGTAGAGACACAAGCAGTAAGTAGTACATTTATTACTTTCCCTTTTTGGAATGCTTCAGGATTTATAAACCCTAGAACTTTTGAAAAAAATAATCATAATTTGAAACGGAAATTGGAGTGTGTAAAGAATTTACTGGAAAATTCTAGACATTTCAAATTGCAGGAAAAGTTTTCAACTTTTGACGAAAATTTCGAAAATCTGAAAATTAATTTTTGAAAGGTTTTGAATTTTAAAAAGAAAATTCTGGAACTTTCAAAAAAAAAAATAGATATTCGGATTTTATAATGATAAAAATAAAGTTACTGGAAAGTTCAAAAAATTAAAGTTTATAAATCAAATTCTGAAAGCGTAGAAGTAAAAAATTTGAAAATTTTTAGGAATCTAAAGAAAAATCTGAAATACTTGAGGAAAATCCTAGGAAATTAGATGACATATTCCTAGATTTCTAACAAGTTTTTGGATCTGTAAAAGAAATTGTTAAATTTGAATTGATCAAATTTTGGAATAAACTAAACTTCGCCCATTTTTTTTTTGAATAAAGACGTTTATTATTATTATTATTATTATATTAGTAAAAAAAATCAAAATAAATATTTACAAACTCGTCATTACAAATATAGTTTTAAGGTATAACACACATCCTAGTAAACGTAACTTAAGAATTTCAATATGAAATGGACATTTATATATAAGAAGCTGTTTTATAAGCCTAAAGTAAATTTGGGAATGATGAAATAAAATGAAAGGTTCTAGGAATCTAAAAAGATAATGCTATAAATTTTCTTTAAGAATTTTAAAAAGGATAGCTTTCGAGACTGGAAGAAATGTTGCTGGAATATTATTAAAATCTGACAAATTTCGAAAGACGGAAATATTTACAAACCTTAGAGTCTATGAATATATAAATCTAAGTCTAAAAATTATTTTGTAATTTCGGGAATCTATAAAAAAAAATATATTCGAAAATTCTGAACGCATACAAAATTCTAGAAATGTGGTAAAATTTTGAAAATAAATTGCTGGAAAACCTTCGAAGACAAATTTGGAAATTTGGTAGTAAAATTCTTGGTAATTCTAGTAATCTAAATGAAATTATATTAAAATATTCTGGGCCCTCGAAGAAAATTGTAGAAATTATGGAAGAGAAATTTCTGGAGGCATAAAAAAGAAAATTCTAGAATTCAAAATTTTTTTAAATATGGAAAATGAATTGATTGAAAATTTACAATTACCTCGAAAGAAATTAAAAAAATATTGGAAAGCATTTTTGAATTAAAAATAATTAATTAAAAAAATTTGGAACTCCTCAAAATTAAAAATTAAATTTGTAACAGAAATTGGGTATTGTAAGAGAAATTACTGGACAATTTTAGACATCTGAGAAGTTTTCAACTTTTACCGTAAATTCCAGAATTTTCTCTTTAAGTTTCTAAACTTAAAGAGAAAATTCAAAAAAATTTTACAGGTTTGGATTTTATAATGATAAAGATTAAAGTAGAAGTGTGTGTGAATATGAATATGTGTAAAGTTCCAAAAATCTAAATTTAATTTCTTAAAATCTAGAAGAAAAAAATTTGGAATTCGTTAAGAATCTGAAGAAAAATTGCTGGGCAATTTGAAATACTTAAAAAACATTTTAAAAATTTGGAAGAGATATTCCTAGATTTCTAGCAGGTTTTTGAAAATCCAGAGAAGAAATTGTCAGAAAAGTCGAGAAGCATATTTAAAAAAAAATGCAAGGGAATTTGATAAAAACTTTTTTTTAGGAACTTTGCAAATAAATTCTTGAAAACTGGAATAAAAGAAGCTGTAAAATTCTATAAATGTGGAAAACTTTAGACACCTGGAAAATAAATTACCTGTAGTTTATAAGCCTAAAGCAAATTTAAAATCTGAATGAAACATTCTGGTAGGTTCTAGGAAATTTTTCTTCGAGAATTTCAAATAATTGTAAAGAAAGCTTGTGGAGACTGAAAGAAATCTTCTTGGAAAAGTCCACATACCTTAGAGTCTATGAATCTATAAATCTAAATCTAAAAAAATGGCAATTCTAGAAATCTATAAAGAAATAATTTGAAAATTCTGGAATAGAAAATTGTAGAAATTTGCTGAATAATTTTTAATTTTTGGGAAATAAATTGCTGATAGAAAAATCTGCAATTTGCTAAAAGAATTCTTGGTAATTCTAGGAATATAAAAAAATATTATTAGAAAATTTTGGAACCCTTGAAGAAAATTCTAGAAATTTGGAAAAAAATTCAAAAAATTCGAAGATTTCCGAAATGTTGAAAATACATTGCTGGAGAAATGTACAACTTAATATAAACAATATCCAAACAAATTGTTAAAATTTTTGAAAATTTTAGGAATTATAAATAATTAATTAGAAAATTCTCAAACCGCTGAGAAAAATTATATATATATATATATATATTACATATTTAGGCTTGATTTAATGCCTTTCCACGAATCACGTATAAAACTTTTATTAACTTACACACATTCAAAAATTTTACTTTGTCAATTATCTTTTATTCAAAATTTGTAATTACAGTTATTGCAAACCGAGTAATTAAAGTTAATATGTATATGTAGGGTGGGCGGGTGGCCTCTATCCCACCCTCCAGCCAGTAAAACATCATAAAAAATTACTTGAAATATTTGTATGAATACATCAATTAAAAAATACAATTATTTTGTGTTTGTTTACAATTTTCAACTTCTAACTAAAACCCTCGCTTATGTTTTACTGATTGGAGGGTGGGATAGAGGCCACCCACCCACCCTACATATACATAATAACTTTAATTGCTAATCGTTGAAGATTTTACTGCTAAAAACAGTCAAACCCTTTATGCAATAAAAAATAAAACAAAATCAAAATTTAAGTTTAAATATAAATTACCTTCTATACCTAATCTGGAGGAAAGATTGGAAAAACTAGAAGGAAAAATTGAAAAAGATGAAAGAAAAAAGAGAAGGGATAAAATCATTGTTAAAGGATTCAAAACATATAATGAAAATATAGAGGAAGTACTCGAGGAATATATATTGAAGGAAGTAGAAGCAGAAGCAAAAATTACAACGGCGTACAAAATAAACAATGGGAGAAAAGAAGAAATGTTGGTATTGAAAATTGAAACAAGAAACAAAAAAGAATAAATAATGAAAGCACACAGTACCAGATTGAAGAACACCAAAATATATATAGACAATGATAGCGGAAGAACGAAGAAATTAGAAGCATTGCGAGGGAAGAAAGGGAAAAAGGCAACAAAACAAGGGTTGGATACAAAAAACTTGCTAAATCAAAAGGAATACATCTGGAATCACAAAGAAATTGGACAAAGTAGACCTACAAAAAACGATTGTTACAAGCGAAAACGAATAAAAACACAATAAATGGAAGACATATGGAAATGAGTAAGGAACAACTATTGAAAAACAACGTCGATAAAACAATAATCGTTACAAATAAAATGGAGGAGAAGGATAGGTACAAAAAACCTCTAAGAAAAACAAAAAGAGTTTTGGAAACAAAATGGAACAAGATAGTCACCAAAAATTATTTTACAAGGCACTGAAATCACTTACGGGAAAGAAGCAATCAATAATGGATACATAAAAGATACGATGGGAAAGATACTAGAAGAAGAACAACATATAATGTTACGATAGGAAAAGTACTTCGAGGACACATTAAATATAGAACAACTGCATAATGAGCAAGAAACTGAAGATAATAAAGAGGGGTAATACACAAGAAGAAGATAAATGTGGAGAACAAAGCGATGCAAAGGAAGAAGAAGTAATTGAATCTGTTAAAATGTTAAAGAGCAGGTAATGATGAAATAACACCAGAAATGTTGATAAACTTAGGAAGAAATGGAATAAAAGTACTTACAAAATTATACAACAAAGTATGGGAAGAAAAGAGGATACCGAAAGATTGGGAGTTAGGTATGTGGATTTAGGAAAGGGCGTAGAGTACAAGATCATATATTCACAATAAAACAAATAATTAAGAAGAACAAAAATAAGAGTCTATTAGTAGCTTTTGTGGACTTGGAAAAGCCTTTCGACAGCAGGAAAATATAGTATATAGTATAGGATAGTTTGAAAAGAAGAGGAGTAAAAAGAAAACTCACGGAAAACATGTAGTTAGAACGGGTAATATGCAGTCTGAGGAATTTGAGACCAAAGATGGCTTACAGCAACATTGTTTTAAATGATATTCTCAAAGAAACGAGAGAAAAAATAAAGAAGATAAAAATTGGATACAAAAATATGAAAATAATAACAATTCCATAATGCACTTTCGCAGATGATTTAATTATAATGGAAAGAAACGAGAAAGAACTACAATTAAAACCCTCGCTGATGTTTTACTGATTGGGGGTGGGTTAGAGTTAATTTAAATGAGAAATCAAAAATTATCGACATTTAAAATATTAAGATGTAGTCTTGGTAAGATTTATTGTTATAGATTTATAGAATGTTTTCGTATTTCTAAAATTATTAATTTAACTTTGGACTAATCAAAAAACCCTTACTACATCGTGTAATTTTTATAGGTCCTCTCCCTGTATTAATGCGTAAACACAAAAAATACGGCGATGTCGTAAAAGTGATGGGCGGTGCAGTCATCGGAGTCTCGGTATTGGACCAAAAATTACTCGAGTTTTTCCTGACCAGCAACAATCACATCACGAAAGGATTCGTGTACAACTTTTTAGAAAAATGGCTACAGACCGGTCTTCTCACCGCCACAGGAAGTAAATGGTATCAAAGAAGGAAGATCATTACGCCGGCGTTCCACTTCAGCATCCTGTCACAATTCACCAGTGTCTTCCATTCAAACGCCGAAATTCTACTCAACGAATTAGAGAAAGAAGTTGATAAAGGATCAACTGATATTTACGAATATATTTCATTATGTGCTTTAGATGTTATTTGTGGTAGGTTGATTGAAGAATCATATATTGAAGCAATGCAAAAATTATGTTATTAAATAGAATCAGCGATGGGGACATCTATAAACGCCCAGAAGATGAAGGAAAACGACTACGTGAAATCGGTTAAGACAATGTGCAAGTTGATGCTTTGCAGAACGATGAATCCTCTGATGCATTTAAACTTTATCTATCAGTTTACTAAGAACTACAGGGAGGAACGAAAGTGTTTGAGGATATTGCAGGAGTATACGACTTCGGTAATAGTTGCGAGGAAAGAAGCGTTGAAGAATGTAAAGAATAAAGGTGATGAGCAGAACGAGCTCGGGATGAAGAAACGCGTTGCTTTCCTCGATCTACTCTTACAATCAACGATCGATGGGAAACCATTAAGTGATGATGATATCAAGGAAGAGGTTAACACTTTTATGTTTGCGGTAAGAATTGAATAAAATTTCTATAAAGCAATATTGAGCAAAATTAAAGTGTTAACTTAATTATGTAAGCAGTGTAAAAAATAAAAACATTTTAGGGGCACGATACTACAACATCGGCGATTAGTTTTGCTCTATTCATGATAGCAAAACATCCGGATGTTCAAAATAAAATTTTAGAAGAACAGAAATCCTTATTTGATGATGCATCAAGCCGTATTTACTCGGTGAAGGATCTCAATGAAATGAAATATCTGGAGGCCGTTATTAAAGAATCGTTGAGGTTGTATCCACCTGTTCCAGTCTTCATCAGACAATTAACAGAGGATTTAAAATATTGTAAGTACTTACTACCTTGAACTTCACATAAGATCCAAAATAGATCGAAACCGTTCGATGTTTTTTACCATTTATTTAAAATAATTCTATAGTTATATAGTCTAGAAAAAACATATTAATATGGATTTATATTTTTCTGATTTAATAACTTTTTAGCCAAGGACGTTAATTTACCTAATAACACAGCAATTCTCCTTTCTCCATTCGTCATCCATAGAGATGCACGGAATTTTGCTGAGCCGGAAAAATTCGATCCTGAGAGGTTTACAGATGGAAAAATGCACAAACCCTTCTCGTTTCTACCCTTCAGTGCAGGACCAAGAAACTGTATAGGTAAATTCTGAAAATTAGTTTAAAAACCATTTACATTTATTTTCATTTGAATTAGTATTATTAATCTAGTAAAACAAAATTTATCTTTTGAATCAAAAGGAATACAATTTTGAATTTGTTTTTCATTTAAACCATTACGTTAATAGAAGGTTTATAATTAAGATTCACTAGTTTCGGCTTAATGATGTTCAAAACGACAATTTAAAAACTAAAATGTTTATTATATTTTCAGGTCAAAAATTTGCGATGCTGGAGATGAAGGTTATAATTTCTAAAATTCTTTGGAAATACGAACTTCTTCCAGTAGTTCCCGAACACAAATTAAATCTAGTCAGCGAGATCACATTGAAATCATCCAACGGAATCCTGATAAGTATTAAACGAAGGAGTTAGGTTGTACATTAAAAATATTTATTATTCATTATGTAATCATATATAAGTGATTTATTAATTCATATATTAAAAACTGAACAGAACGTATATTTTATGATCTAGACTATTTATATATTATACTCTTGTTTCTTCAATCCTTCAAGGCTTCTAACGAATCGAAATATTCGAATCAACTTCAGCGAAAGGTATTTGAACATCAGTGACCATACCAGGAGCAATTCCACGTTCAACCACCCATATATCACGTTACTTCCACTTCAGTCTTCGATTTGGACCAATAAACCAAACCTCTGCGGCCTCGTTAGGAATATAAGGAAAGAGCTAATGAAATTCCAATACGATGTAGGACAGCTCGGTACTTATATTACAGTTGTTGACGATGACCTTCTAGAAGATAACCAATATTACCTATAATTGCAATGACAGAATAACAATTCGACAGATGACAGAACGTCAACGACAGATTACAAAACAATAATATGACAGATAACATAATGACAATTTGATATATGGCAAAATAATAGATGATAGAACAACACTTTGGCAGATTGCAGATTGGCAGAACAACAATTTGACAGACAATAGTGACAATTTCACAGATGACAGAGCGACCATGACAGATGAAAGAATAACAATTTGTCAGATAACAAAATGATAATTTAACAGATGACAGATGACAAAACAATAGTTTGTCAGGAAATTGTCAAAACATAATTTGACAGAATGACTGATGACAGAAGAGCAATTTGACAGAATGACAGATGACAACACTTTGACAGATTGCAGATTGGCAGAACAACAATTTGACAGATAATAGAGTGACAATTTCACAGATGACAGCACGACGATGACAGATGACAGAATAACAATTTGTCAGACAACAGAATGACAATTTAACAGATGACAGAACGACAATGACAGATGACAAAACAATAGTTTATCAGGAAATTGTCGATACATAATTTGACAGAATGACAGATGACAGAAGAGCAATTTAACAGAATGACAGATGACAACACTTTGACAGATTGCAGATTGACAGAACAACAATTTGACAGGTAATAGAGTGACAATTTCACAGATGACAGCACGACGATGACAGATGACAGAATAACAATTTGTCAGACAACAGAATGACAATTTAACAGATGACAGAACGACAATGACAGATGGCAAAACAATAGTTTGTCAGGAAATTGTCGATACATAATTTGACAGAATGACAGATGACAGAAGAGCAATTTAACAGAATGACAGATGACAACACTTTGACAGATTGCAGATTGGCAGAACAACAATTTGACAGGTAATAGAGTGACAATTTCACAGATGACAGCACGATGATTACAGATGGCAGAATAACAATCTGACTGATAACAGAATGACAATTTAACAGATGATAGATGACAAAACAATAATTTGACACATAATGACAATTTGCAGATGGCAAAACGATACTTTTACAGAATGAAAGATGACAGAATAACAATCTGACAGATAACAGAATGACAATTTGACAGAAGACAAAACAAAACGATAATTTGATAGAATGACAAAATAGCAATTTGACAGAATGACAAATGACAGTACAACAATATAACAAATAACAGAATTACAATTTGACAGATGAAAGAATGACAATTTGGTAGAATAAAAGAAGGATGGATGAAAAAATAAAACTTTGACAGATTGCAGACTACCAAAACAACAATTTGACAGATAACAGTGTAATAATTTAAGAGATGATAGATAAAATAACAACACTTTCATAGATTACAGAATAACATAATAATAATGGATGACGAAGCACAGAACAACAATTTAACAGGTAACAAAAGACAGTTTGATATATAACAGAACAACACTTTGACATATTACTGAATAGCAAAAGGACAATTTGACAGGATGACAAATGGCAGAACAACAATTTGATAGATACCAGAATGACAATTTGACATATAAAAAAACAACAAATTTGCAGAATTGGCAGAAGGGCCATTTGACAGAATAACGAACGACATTTTTGGAAAAAAAGACAGATGACAGAAGTACAACATTTTTGTAGATTTGACAGAATTACACATAACAGAATGATAAATGCCGGTACAATAATTTGACAAATAGCAGGCTGACAATTTGACGTATGACAAATCAACCAATTTACAGAATAACAGAAGATAGAAGGGCAATTTGACAGAACGACAGATGTCAGAAGAGCAATTTAAAAGAATAACGGATGATGATAACAGATAGCAGAATGACAATTTGACAGAACGACAATTTGACAGAATGACAATTTGACAGATGATAAAACGACAATTTGACTGAGTGACAGATCACAGACGAGTAATTTGACAGATAACAGAACGACAATGATAGATAACAGAACAACACTTTGACAAATTACTGAATAGCAGAGGAACAATTTGGCAGGATGACAAATGGCAGAACAACAATTTGACAGCTAACAGAACGACAATTTAACGTGTGACAAAACAACAAATTGACAGAGTGACAGAAGACATAAGGGCAATTTCACAGATTGAAAGATGTCAGAAGAGCAATTTAAAAGAATGACGGATGACGAAATAACAATACCTTTAAGGCAATTTGACAGAATGACGGAACAACATTTTAAGAAAAGAACAGAGGACATAAGTACAACATTTTGATAGATTTAACAGAATGACAATTGCTAGTACAACAATTTGACAGATAGCAGAATAACAATTTGACAGATTGTCAGAACGACAATTTGACAGATCACAGAAGAGCAATATGACACATGACAGAATGACAACGATAGATAACAGAACAACATTTTGACAAATTACTGAATAGCAAAAGGACAATTTGACAGGATGACAAATGGCAGAACAACAATTTGACAGATAACAAAATGAGAAAACAACAAATTGACAGTTTGGCAGAGGACAGAAGGGAAATTTGACCCAATGACAGATCACAGAAGAGCAACTTGAAAGAACGCAACAATAATTTGACAGATAACTTAAAGGCAATTTGACAGAAACTTTATCATCTACTTCAGCAGAGCAAGTGTTCATCAACTCTGGTGGCCGATTGGCTGAGTAAGAGGGGGGTTAGTGTGGCTACGAAGACCGCGGCGGCTTATCTGCCGATACGAAGGACGGGAAAGGATAGAGTTGCTGGGACAGCAGCATGAAATACCTGGGGGTGACGATTGACTCGAACTCACAGTGTACGCGACATGTTAAGGAAGCAACGGTGGCGACGGCAAGTTCAACAAGTTCAGTAGGGAGGCTGTTGACCAACGTCCAGAGCTAGGAAAGCTAGCAGGAGTTTCTTTGTGGGTGTGGGGCTCTACAAGCTACTATACTCAACACCGGTGTGCCCTCAAGTCTAGGAGAAATGCTGAGTCGTTGAGGGGCAGAGGGTATGTATAGGACGGTATCGATTGATGCAATCGACTTGTTGGCATTGTCCCCACTGATGATTTGATGGTTGCAGCATATACAGGGACGTGAGGAGGGGTGTCCTCGAAGGCGAGGCTAGATGAGCGGCGATAGGGAGAGGTGTTGGCAGGAGAAGTGGTCCACCAGCAAGAAAATAAAAAACAGAATGCACTTGAAGATAAATGGGACCGCGACTACATAATCCCTTGGATGATTAAGCAACAGTCTTTGGCTTAGTCCAGCCCGTATGATTGTATATAATATATTAAACAAGTGACAGGTGACATTACGTACATAGCCTCTCTTAACGGTTCTGAGTTTTATAGTTGCAGCGCGTCTTAATTCGGAAAAAAATTAAAAGTGTTTAATTTTACACCCCCGATTTGTATTTACTGGTGAGTTGAAGTGAGGAAGGTGGGGGACGAGTAATCTCTTACGTGTGCGTCCCTAATGCGATTGAATCATCTGGACGATGAGCGAGATACTTTGTCCTGTTGAATGACATCGTGCCTAACTGTCAGCACCATGAAGCACAAATCTGAGGTCCTGGCTCGCCTGAAGGAATATGTGGAGGAGCAGCACGGTTGCAAGATCAAGGCTTTGCACTGTGCAAAGACTCTGAAGGGCGAGACTTCCCTTCTCCTAACCACCTAACAACTCGTGAAGAGAACTGGCTATATGAAAGTCATCGGATCGAAATGGGTTTTTTCCATTAAAGATCCAACATCGAACAAGCCAAAATTCAAATCCAGGCTCTGTGCCAAGAGATTTTCTCCAGAAAAGGGAGTCGACTACGACGAGATCTTCTCGCCTACTAAACGGTTCGATTCAATCAGAATCCTGTTGGTCACAACAGACAAAAATGATTATAAGATCTTGCAGTTCGATATTTGAACGGCATTTTTGTGTGGAGATCTACCCAAAACGATCTACATGGAGCTAATGTCAACGGAGATGAAGTACGCAGACTGCAAAGGTCGATATACGGGTTTAAGCAGACATCATAATGCTGGAACAAAGTACAACCAGTTTATGCTCGACCAACAATCCCAACGAGGAGAAGCTGACAAGTGCGTCTACCGGAGGAGTGACAATGACTCGATAATCGTAGTTGTTCTCTACGTCGATGATAGACTCGCCATGTCCTCCGATGGAGCGTTTCGTGGACAAGTTAATAGTAGGTACACTTCGAATAATGACCAAACTCACTGGAACGAAGTCAAGCGCATTCTAAAGTACTTGAAGGATACAGAAACCCTTGGAATAGAGTATCGCAGAGGTACAGAGATTAAGGAAGGAGTGAGATACTCCGACTTAGACTTTCGAAAGGACCTGGACGCCGTTTCACGTTCGGTCGGATTACGTTTTCCTGTTGTCAAATAGTCTAGCCAAATCCAGAAGGCCGTGGCTTTATCAACGACGAAAGCCGAGTACGTGGCCGCCTCGAAAACACCAAAGAGCAACCTGGATTCGTCAGTTCCTTGATGACATCGAGGAACCAGTCCGGGAAACAACAACTCTGTAAAGAGACAAACAAGGAGCGCTTTGTCTTGTGAAAAATCCAGTCTTTTTATGGTAACGAAGCACTTAATTGGATGGAGTAGTATTGAGTGATTTGAATTTTCATAGTTCTACACTGGCGCCATCTGCACGAGGAAAGAGATATGACGGTCCCGCTGGTATTGCAGTTCGTGTAGTGTATGCGCGCGAGCCTTCCGTTCTCTTTGTATGCACAACTGTAAAAAAAATGTTCAGTTGAGTAAAATATAGTCTGTTCGTTGGATCTTTCGTCGTACGTCACAAACTATCGCTTCAAAAAACGACGAAAGTTTTACAGTGCGTTCTTTTTGGTTTACTTTATCAGACTGAATGTTTTTGCATCGTTTCTCGAAGCGATAATTTGTGACGTACGACGAAAGATCCAACGAACAGACTATAGTTGATTTACTCAATAAGTTCTCTCCAAAGACCCATAACTACGGACTCAAATAATGAAAGATGAAGAAGGCAGTTATACTGACAACCTCATGAAGTCAAAGGATATACACTTAAAAACTCATTTTGCCGAATGCAAAAATATGGAGACTAGGGATGAAGACCAGTGAGATTCATACCTCTTCAAAAACGAAAGAATAGAGCTCAACTTCTAATATAATAGACCAAAGATAACTTCAAGCATACTCATCATTTGAGTTTCCAGGAATGGATGGAGTTTACCCAGTCGTACTAATAATGGAGGCGACGTCTGAAGATAACAGAATTGCCCTATATCCTGGCTCTCTTGAATGTTTATAACCTTTAAACCGATACACCGTCTAGATGATGGGTATAAACAAGTATAGTTGGAGCTAGAGAAAAAGGTTTAGATGAGTTGAGAATTATAAAACAGGAAAGGGAGGAAAGGGAATTGCAATGATCGAAAAAGGGCATGTTTTGATATGTAGTGACGTAAAAGAAAACTATAAAGGCAGTAACTAGAGTAACATAACCTATAGTTCCTAAACTAAGCATCTGGAACAAAAAATAGAGGGCTGGAAAAATGGTGTGGATTAGAGACGCTAAAAAGTTATTTATTAAAACCGCTTTCCTTAATTACTCACCTAATAACTTAATGATTCTCTTACTGAGCAGTTTGTACAAAACAGTTTTTTTAAATGTACAAAATACAATACTTCTTTGCGTTTTTCCTTCAAACAAAGCAATTGAACATATTTTAATGATTTTATATAATTGACAATTTTCGTATTACAGTGATTCTTCAACTTCTCCGCTTAACACAAATCAGTATTCCATTGGACGATTTCAACGTGGTCTCGCTAACTAAATTTAATTTGTGTTCAGGCACGACTGGAAGAAGTTCGTAGTTCAATAAAACCTTGGATATAATGGCTTTCATCTCCAGCATAGCAAATTTTTGACCTGGATTAAAAAAAAACGAAGAAGAAAGAAATTAAAAATATTGTTTTAATTACATTTTAAATTACGTAATTAAACTCGACAATGTTTCAAAATTTGCTTAAAAGTTATTAGAATTTAAACGACATAAAAAAATATTAAATATTGTTCCTTGGCAATAACAGCCACGGATCTATTTTGGATTTCGATCAGTGTAACGCAGTTAAAGACAGGAAAACGAAGTTTCCCATAATTTGTCTGTAGTTATCCACCCAAAGAGGGAACTAGTATAACCTTCAGACAATAGATGGCACTTTTATTGTATTATTTTAAAAAAACAATTGAAATTTTGTGGAAACTCTAAACCTTAAAGTTAAAGGCATTAATTGAAATTTAAGAAAAATCGGTTGCAAATTTAAAATAAAACTATTGGAAAATTGAAAAAAAAACCTATGCAATTTCTTGGCCCCGCACTGAATGGTAGATACGTGAAAGGTTTCTGCATTTTTCCATCGGTGAAACGTTCGGGATCGAACTTTTCTGGATCTGGAAAGTTCTTCGGATCTCTGTGCAGCGCGAAAACAGGAAATACCATTTGTGTCTGCTTAGGTATATTAATATGCTTTGCTGAAATATTATGTTTTATATGTGTTTCGAAATTTATCGTAATTGCAATAAATAAATAATACTTACAAAACCTCACTTCTTCCGTTAACTGCCTAGCGTAGATTGGAACAGGTGGATAGAGTCTTAAGCTCTCCTTAATGACGGCCTCCAGATATTTCATTTCGTTGAGATCGTTGATGCTAAAATTGCGTTGTTTAGAATCATCTCCAAATAGCGTTTTCTGTTCTTCTAAAATTTTATTTTGAACGTCTGGATGAGCTGCTATCGAGAACAGAGCGAAGCTTATTGCCGTTGTTGTTGTATCGTGTCCCTAAAATATTCTTAGTATTATAATTAAATATTTCAATTATTGGGCCAAAATCATACCGCAAACATGAAAGTATTAACTTCCTCTCTGATGTCTTCATCGCTGAGTGGTTTACCATCAATCGTTGACTGAAGGAGTAGATCGAGGAAAGCAAAGCGTTTTTTCATCCCAACATCATCGCCTCCTTCATTTTCTGTAATCTGATTTTTTAAAACCTCTTTTCTCACGGTGATTACAGACGTGGTATAGTCTTGCAGTATTTTTAAACACCTCTTTTCTTCGGTGTATGATTTTGTGAAACAGTAGATAAAATTAAAGTAGATAAAAGGATTCATCGTTCTGTTAACGAGTGTCTCGCACATTTTTTTAACCGACGTTACGTACTCGTTTTCCTTATTTATTTGGGCATTAACCGAGGTCCCCATTGCACTTTCTATTTAATTACAAAACCTAATTAATACAATGTAGCTAAGTTACACTTCTAGTATAACTTACCACTTATTATATCTATAGCACAGAGTGTAATATATCCGTAAATATCGGTCGATCCCTTATCCACCTCCTTCTCCAATTTTTTAATCAGAATTTCGGCGTTGGTGTGGAAGACGTTCGTGAATTGTGATAAAATATTGAAGTGGAACGCCGGTGTTATAATCTTTCTTCTTTTGTGCCATTTCTTTCCAATTGACGTGAGAAGCCCGGTGCCCAACCAGTCGCGCAGAAAATAGTACATCGACCCCTTCCTTAAGTGTGTATTACTGGACAGGAAATATTCTAATAATTTCTCGTCTATTACAGAAACCCCTATGAAAATGCCGGCCATCACTTTGAATACGCCGCCGAATTTTCTATGATATTTCTGGGTTAATAGAATAGGACCTGTAAAATATTATCAATATTATATTGTGGAATAATATGGTATTAAAAAAATAACAACATATTGAATTAACAATTTTCTTATACTTGGAAACAAATATACTCAAATAATCCAAGAAGATATTTTAATTAGAAGAAACGGGAATTAACTAGAATCCAAAAAACACACTTATCATATAAAATTTTCAGTAAACAATCTTAAAAATGAAGAAGTTTATTAAACAATTTCAATAAATCA
The DNA here is from genome assembly GCA_963969525.1 of Ontholestes murinus. NCBI lineage: Eukaryota > Metazoa > Arthropoda > Insecta > Coleoptera > Staphylinidae > Ontholestes > Ontholestes murinus. The sequence continues at coordinate 45,432,088 of OZ018397.1, read as the reverse complement.
TCCTTATCAACAAGTTGTCTGCTTTTATCTGATCGATTGATTTTATAATTTTATTGTATTAAAATTAACATTACAAAACTATTCCGTAAAAATTTATAATATACACATAACAAGTCTTCTTTTTCTTCACCTTAATTCAATGATAAATAAATTATAGAAAATGATTAATAATACATGAAATATTTTTTATTGTTGTAAACTAAAAATAGTAATAGAGTAGGTTTGATACTTTATAAAAGTATTAACAATTTTGTTTTAACGAGTAAATAATGTTACTTTATTCATGCTATTAGCGTAAGCTTTACATTTGTCAACAAAATTTGGATATACATGATATTTAAAAATATGTATGTACATGTAAGATAATATAAAATGAAATATGCACAGATTGGTAAAATACGGAATAGTAAACAGACTACACATTAAAATTAATATTTAAATTAAAATTTTCCTCTTAATGATAACGTCATATATTAAGAATATAAAATCCTAGAATTAAAAACTAAAAATCACATTGAGAGGATTAAAACATAATAAATACTTAAAACTAGGTCACATAGAATTAATATAAAAGAACTAAAAAAAATATATATATATATAAATATAACATTTTTGAATTAAATCTAAGTAAGACACTTTAATACGACTACACACTATGAACTAAAACTTAGGTTACAATTAAAATTAAATTATAAAACTGTACATGTATATAAAATTGAGGTTGCAGGTTTAATACTAAAATAAAATAGGAATATTACAAACTAAGTAAAAGTTGAATAAATAAATATATCTAAAATACTTGATACTAAACGATATTTGCAAAATCAAACTCAAAATATTCATTAAACGTGTAAAATGTCTGCTGAATTAAAATCAGTTTAATTTTGAGCTTGAATTGTTTCAACGGAAGACATCTAAACTTTAGTGGCAGGGCGGTAACGGTAACCATCATTTTCATTAATTTTGTCTTATTAGTTACAGCATTTGAGATCGCAAATAAAAAAATTCAATCTTAATTCCTATTTTACTTACTAGTTGTATCTTTACATTCCCAAGCATTTCCAATAAGAGGCACAGGCGTGGGGCCTTTAATGCCCCGCATGAAGACATAGTAATAACGAATGCACACGAAAAACCATAACGCTAAATAAGCACTAAAAATTAAACCTACATAGAATAGCATTTCTGGCGTGTGTTAACGAGTTCTCTTGACCGTTTGATTATATCTTTTTTGTTATAGTTTATCAGAATACGTTATCGATTTGTAAGTAAACACGTTTGGTTAAATCCAGTGATTTGATTATAATTCGGGTTACACGATTTGTAGTTTTTTAAACGAAACAATGAATGATAATATTTTTATCACTTTGGTAAATAAATATTTGAAAGTGTTATCGTATTTCATTTACGAAAATTTACCAAAGTGATTAGAATATGAACTTTCAACAACTAACAGCCTCAACTATTCAGTTATGATAATATTTTTATTATTCTCAATGACATTACATTGTAGTTGATGATTAAAGTATTGCGTAATATAAATGTAAATGGAATTTAGTACATATTAACGATTAAAAGTACATTGTATCGTTATTTAATTAGCTATATAAACGTAATTCTAATAGTAAACACTTGTATATAGTATGTACATTTGACAGATGACAGAACGACAAGGACAGATGACAAAACAATAATATAACAGATAACATAATGACAATTTGACAGATGGCAAAATAATAGATGATAGAACAACACTTTGGCAGATTGCAGATTGGCAGAACAACAATTTGACTGGCAATACTGACAAATTCACAGATGACAGAACGACGATGACAGATGACAGAATAACAATTTGTCAGATAACAGAATGACAGAACGACAATGACAGATGACAAAACAATAGTTTGTCAGGAAATTGTCAAAACATAATTTGACAGAATGACAGATGACAGAAGAGTAATTTGACAGAATGACAGATGACAACACTTTGACAGATTGCAGATTGGCAGAACAACAATTTGACAGATAATAGAGTGAAAATCTCATAGATGACGGCACGACGATTACAGATGACAGAATAACAATCTGACTGATAACAGAATGATAATTTAACAGATGATAGATGACAAAACAATAATTTGACACTTAACAATGACAATTTGCAGATGGCAAAATGATAATTTGACAGAAGAGATATTTAACAAAATGACAGATGACAGAAAAACACTTTCACAGATTGCAGATGGCCAGAACAAAAATTTGACAATGTTACAGATGACAAAACGACAATGAACGACGACAGAATAACAATCTGACAGATAACAGAATGACAATTTGACAGATGACAAAACAAAACGATAATTTGATAGAATGACAAAATAGCAATTTGACAGAATGACAAATGACAGTATAACAATATAACAAATAACAAAATTACAATTTGACAGATGAAAGAATGACAATTTGGTAGAATTAAAGAAGGATGGATGAGAAAATAAAACTTTGACAGATTGCAGACTAGCAAAACAACAATTTGATAGATGACAGTGTGATAATTTGAGAGATAATAGATAAAATAACAACACTTTCATAGATTACAAAATAACATAACAATAATAGATGACGAACCACAGAACAACAATTGACAGTTTGATAGATGACAGATCAACAATTTGACAAATAATAGAACGATAATTTAAGAGAATAACAGATGACCGAACGGCAATATTACAGAATGACAGATGACAGAAGGGCAATTTGAACGAATGACGACAGAACGATAACTTGACAGAAGAACAGATAACAGAACAACACTTTGACATATTACTAAATAGCAGAAGGACAATTTGACAGGATGACAAATGGCAGAATAACAATTTGATAGATAACAGAATGACAATTTGACATATGAAAAAACAACAAATTGGCAGAATGACAGAAGACAGAAGGGCAATTTGACAGAAAAACGGATGGCAGAACAACAACGATATTTTGAGACGTTTTGAAAAAAAGACAGATGACAGAAGTACAACATTTTGGTAGATTTGACAGAATTACACATAACAAAATGATAAATGTCGGTATAATAATTTGAGAAATTGACGTATGAGAAAATCAACAAATTTACAGAATAACAGAGGATAGAAGGGCAATTTGACAGAATGACAGATGTCAGAAGAGCAATTTAAAAGAATAACGGATGATGATAACAGATAGCAGAATGACAATTTGACAGAACGACAATTTGACAGATGATAAAACGACAATTTGACTGAGTGACAGATCACAGAAGAGTAATTTAGCAGATAACAGAACGACAATGATAGATAACAGAACAACACTTTGACAAATTACTGAATAGCAGAAGAACAATTTGGCAGGATGACAAATGGCAGAACAACAATTTGACAGATAACAGAATAACAATTTGACGTGTGACAAAACAACAAATTGACAGAATGACAGAAGACAGAAGGGCAATTTCACAGATTGAAAAATGTCAGATGAGCAATTTAAAAGAATGACGGATGGTGAAACAACAATAACTTTAAGGCAATTTGACAGAATGACAGAACAGCATTTTAAGAAAAGAACAGAGGATATAAGTACAATATTTTGATAGATTTAACAGAATGACAAGATGTCAGAAGAGCAATTTAAAAGAATAACGGATGATGATAACAGATAGAAGAATGACAATTTGGCAGAACGACAATTTGACAGATGATAAAACGACAATTTGACTGAGTGACAGATCACAGAAAAGTAATTTGACAGATAACATAATGACAATGATAGATAACAGAACAACACGTTGACAAATTACTAAATAGCAAAAGAACAATTTGGCAGGATGACAAATGGCAGAACAACAATTTGTCAGATAACAGAATGACAATTTAACGTGTGACAAAACAACAAATTGACAGAATGACAGAAGACAGAAGGGCAATTTCAAAGAATGAAAGATGTCAGAAGAGCAATTTAAAAGAATGACGGATAGTGAAACAACAATAACTTTAAGGCAATTTGACAGAATGACAGAACAACATTTTAAGAAAAGAACAGAGGATATAAGTACAACATTTTGATAGATTTAACAGAATGACAATTGCTACTACAACAATTTGACAGATAGCATAATAACAAGTTGACAGATTGACAGAACGACAATTTGACAGATCACAGAAGGGCAATTTGACAGATGACAGAATTTCAACGATAGAAAACAGAACAACATTTTGACAAATTAGTGAATAGCAGAAGGACAAGTTGACAGGATGACAAATGGCAGAACAACAATTTGACAGATAACAAAATGAGAAAACAAGAAATTGACATTTTAGCAGAGGACAGAAGGGAAATTTGACTCAATGACAGATCACAGAAGAGCAACTTGAAATAATGACGGATGACGCAACAACAATTTGACAGATAACTTAAAGGCAATTTGACAGAAACTTTATCAGCAGAGCAAGTGTTCATCAACTCTTAATCGAGGAGAAGCTAGATGATTGCAGGTTGTCTGTCAGCGGTTTGGACTTCAGTATTCCACGTTCAAACATCCATAAATCACGCCTTCGATTTGTCCCGACAAACCAAACCTCTGCGGTCACATTCAGAACCTAAGAAAAGAGCCTATGAAATTAAAATACGATGTAGCAGGTGTTCATCAACTTTTAATCGAAGAGAAACTCTCCTGGTATGTTGCTTGTTAGCGTTTTGGACTGATATACTTAATCTCTGGTTTACTTAAGCCACTCGTTTCGAAAACTAGAAAACTATACACACGAATTACAGCTGATTTCGAAACCTTCAGAAGATAACTAATATTACACATATACGCACAAGACACGCTACTGTTCATTCACCTCGAAAAGAAAAAAGTTAATTTACTTTGAACGAAGAAAGAACAAGAAAATCAGAGACTCTCTGCCAATATTGTAGACCTAAAAACTACGTTCCTGTTTGCTTCTTCTTTGGAACGTAGTTTTTAGGTCTCTAATATTGGCAGAGAAATGTTGTTCAATAATTCTTAATAAAGAAAGTTCTAGGAGATAGACTATTTGTCACTGTCTTGGGCCGACAAACTAAATGTTTGGTTTACTCTACAATTTATCCACATCAAAAGGAAAAATTGTTCATTAAAAAACACTGTCTAAATCCCTGGTTTACTTAAGCTACTCGTAGACCTAACGAAGTTCATCTACGTTATATTACAGCTTAATACATGGATTACAGCTGAAGTTAATGACATTATTACGAATCCCCCCAGAAGATATCCAATACTGCACATATTTGCATTAAAAACCTGACTCCACCTCAGAAGGAATAAATGTTCATTAACTCTTATTAAATGTTGGCCGTTTATCCACCTCGAAAGAAAAGGGGTTTATTAACACTTAATGATGCAAAAGCTACAAAATTACTGTCACCGTTTTAGGCCAATAAACAAAATTTTTGGTTTACTCAAACCACTCGTAGATCCCTGTTTCGAAGACTAAGAAAGATCTAACGATGTTCCTTTACGTAATAACACAGCTAAATACACGAATTACAGCTTATTATGAATCCTCCAGAATTGACCAGTTTTACACCTCAAAAGAGATAAATGTTGACTAACGCTTAATAAAGGAAGGGCAAGAAATTCACAGTCTGTCGGCAGATAAAGTAAATATCTGGTTTATTCAAGTTGACTCGCAAACCGCTTTATATAACATCAGAAGAAGATAAGGAAGTTTCAATACACTGTAGCTCGATACATGTATTTAAGCTGAAGTCAAAGACATCACCCCCAAAATATAACCACCAGAAATACAACCAGTTTTTTTCTACCAATTTCAATTCTTAATAAAGGAAGAACTAGGAAATCTCAAACTATTTGCCACCGTTTTGGATCGACAAACTAAATATCTAGTTTACTTAGGCCGACAACAGATTGCCATCTCGAACGTAAGGAGAGATCTAAAACAATCTTAGACATTATTTCAAACTCATCGAAGATAATCATCACATACTTACACTAGAAACTCGGCTCGTTATCAACTTTAGATGGACACAATGATCATCAACTCTTAACTGAAGGGGAACTAACACACCCAAATTGCTTATCACCGTTTTGAACCCGAAACTAAACCTATGATTTACTCAAGACGGCTAGCAGATCGCTATCTTAACATCAGAAAAGCAATGAGTAAGTACCACTACGTTTTATTACAGTTTGATAGCTTAATTCGAAGACATCATTATGAATTTATCGACAGTACATACCCAGTCGTAAACATACTATACATATTCGCGGAAGAAACTAGATCTCAGTAGAGTGTTTTCAATGAAAAAGAGAAACTAGAATATCCTACACTATTTGACACCTTATTGGACCAAAAACATCAGGTTTACTCAAACCAATTCGCAAATTACCATCTTGAACATCAAAAAAGATCTAACAAAGTTGTATCACAGTATTAAATAAAGAAAACACTTAACTTTTTTATACCACTTATATTTTTATTTCTCGTGACTAGTTTCAATTACAAGGTAATCATTATCACACTTCGATGCATGGATTACAACTGAATTCGAAGACATTACTACAAATCTCTCGCAAGATAACCAGAACTACACATATTTCATATTTGCACTCGAACAGTGAAACGCTTTAAAACGGCAACATGTTTATTATCTCTAAACAAATTTAAATTTATTCAAACCGACTCACAAATCATCATCTATCTAAAATAACAACACAAAGCTAACGAAGTTCTGCTACACAGATGATTTTTAACCTCCTAGAAGATAATACATATTTAATCAGTCGTTTATGCACTGCAGAAGGATAAGAGGTTCATTAACTCTTCGTATAGGAAAAGCTAAGCAATCACAGACTGTTCGCCATCGACTTAGACCAACAAATATTCTCTAATTTTCTTAAGCCACTTGTATATCACTTTTTCAAACTCAAGGAAAGATGTAACCAGGATCTACTACGTTGTATCAATGATGAAACAGAAGGAAAATGGTTCATTGAACTACGGTAATTAAAACACCAATAAAAAGCTAACGCAGTTCTGCTATACAGCTAATTTTGAAACTTCTAGAAGATAATCAAAGATGTACGTATTTACACCAGCCGATTATCCACCGCAAGAGAAAAAAAGAAAGATCTAGGAAATTACAGACTATTTTGGACCGATAAACAATATCTAATTTATTTAAGCCACTCGTAGTTTTTTTCAAGCCCAAAGAAAGTTCTAACAACTCCATTGCTTTGTATCACAGATGAAGCAGAAGGAAAAGGATTCATTAAGCTACATTAGGATTTCTTTTTAGAATTTTCATCAGTATAGTAAGTTTTAATACAAATGATATGTTTCCTTATCATATCGTGATTCTCTTCTAGTCTTAACAGCGCTTTACTAAAGTAGCTAGTTTATCTTTCTTGTCATTTTTGATTTTGTGATAGCATCACTTGTATCTGCCAATGAATAATTTAAACCTAAAGTATCTTTAGCTCAAGGCTAAGGGATAACTGTTCGGTCAAATTATTAAAATGCAATACAAAAGCAAATCAATCTATTTAATTTTTTCACTATGCTATTGTACTACTGGATGGTACTATAGTAACCTCGACCTTTATCTGGAGTTAGGAACCGTAAATTGTTTGACGCCGTTTTGGGGCAAAAACTAAACCTCTGGTTTACTCAAGCCGATTCACTGATCTCTGCTTCTAACATCAGAAAAGAGACGAGGAAATTTCACTACGTTGTATCACGATTTGATGCATGGATCCCAACTGAATTCGAAGACATTCATAAAACCCCTTCACAGGTATTACCTAGTAACGTAGATATTTGCGCCAGAAACTAAATCCTAAAGGGTAATATAGTCATAAAATATTAACGAAAGCTCCTCATCCCGCAAATATATGTCATTATTTTGGATCGAAAAATAAAACCTCTGGTTTTATTGGTCGGAAGGATAGGAAAAGACCAAACTTTATTAGGGTTGTAAAGCATCAAGATAGAAAATACTGTTTTAAACACTCAAGGAACAAGGGCAGACAGAATCTTAGAAGTTATTCACGGTGATGTGTGCGGTCCAATGCAAATTACGTCCATGGGAGGTTCCAGGTATTTTGTTGTGTTTGAGGATGACTACAGTCATATGACATTTGTGTATTTTCTGAAGACAAAGGATGAAGTTATCAACAAATTTCAATGGTGGAAAAATAGAAAAAGTGCAGAATACAGAAAATAAGATCAGACAATGGTGGTGAGTTTTGCAGTAATGAAATGGAAAAATTACTCAAAAGAAATGGTATCATACATCAGAAAACAATCTCCTACACCCCTGAACAAAATGTACTATTGGAACGAATGAATAGAACTATTGTAGAGAAAGCGAGGTGCTTATTATTTGATGCAGACCTAAAAACCAAATTTTGTGAACTTGCGAAACAGATCAATAGTATCAGGTTTAGAAGGAAAAACTCCTTATGAAGTTTGACATGGTCACAATTTCAGAATATTTGGGAGCCCTGTAATGGTTCGTATTCCAAAAGAAAGACGAACAAAATGGGAAAAGAAGTCCGTACAAATGATATTAGTAGGATACAGTGAAACAACAAAAGGGTACAGATTGTACGATGCCAACAGAAACATTGTAATCACAAGTATAAATGTAGTAGTAATGGAAAACATTACAGAAAACCAAGTGCGGGTGAAGGACAGCAAGTTAGCCGAAATAGTGCAGAAAGTGGAGGATATAAGTACAGAAAAAGATGCAGAAATAGCAGAATCAGTGGGGGATACAAGTTCTGAAGAAGAAACAGTAGCAGAATCAGTGAGAGATACAAGTTATGAAGCTGAAAAAGAATCAAGTAGCAGTATGAATAACAGTGATTCTTTAGAGGAACAAGAACCAATTAGAAATTCCAAGCGACATCCGAAACCCAAGGTGTTTGAAGATGTGCTGCGATGGAGATTTTATACTCTCAGATCCATTAACAGTCGAAGAAGCCTGTTCCAGGCCAGATGCGGCTCAGTGGAAGAGAGCGATGCAAGAAGAAATGGAAATTTTCAAGGAAAATTAAGCATGGGATCTTACAGCATTACCGCAAGGAGGAAAAGTAGTGAGTTGCAAGTGCGTGTTTAGAACCAAATGCCATAGTGAAAACCAAGTGCGGTATAGAGCGAGACTCATAGCGAGAGGCTTCACTCAAAGACAGGGGAGTGACTATGATGAAACTTTCGCACCTGTGAGGCATTCAACTTTGAGAATGTTAATGGCTTTAGCAGTCAAATTGGATTTGACCATAACACATCTTGACGTAACTACAGCATTTTTGAATGGTGACCTAGATGAAATAGTATATATGGAGCAGCCAGAAGGCTTTGCAGTAGATAAAAATAAGGTATGCAAGTTAAGAAAGGCTATATATGGTTTTGAAACAAGCTTCTCGGTCTTGGAATAAGAAAGTGTACTTAATAAGATAGGTTACGAAAGATCAATGTTGGAACCGTGTATATAACATATATGAAAGGTAAAGAAAACAAGCTAACAATAATAGCTCTGTACGTGGATGATTTCTTCATTTTTTCAAAAGACTTATCGGAACTAGAGTTTCTAAAACAAGATTTAGGCTCCAAGTTCAAACTGAAAGATTTGGGAGAAGCAAAACAATGTTTAGGGATGAGAATAGAAAAGAATTGGAAAGAAGGGACAATAACTCTAGAACAAGAAAACTATGTGAATCAATTGCTGAAAAAGTTTAAAATGGTTGATTGAAACCAGTTAAGAATGTCCATTGTGGCATGGGCTGTGTGGCACGTGGCGCCGTCCTGCTGGAACCACATGTCGTCCGTGTCCATATCATCCAGTTTAGGCCAAAAGAAGTTGGTTATCATCGACCTGTAGCGCTCCCCATTGACGGTTATGGCCGCCCCAGCTTCGTTCTCGAAAAAGTACGGACCGATGATGCCGCCGGCCCAAAATCCATACCAAACAGTGACTTTCTGGGGATGCATTGCCACTTGGTGGACCTCGTGTGGGTTGTTCTCACTCCAAATGCGGCAATTTTGCTTGTTCACATACCCGTTCATCCAGAAATGAGCCTCGTCGCTGAAGATGATTTTTCGGCCAAAATGGGGGTCTGCTTCCAACTGCTCCAGAGCCCGACGCTGTCTGTGGTCGTTTATCTTGAGCTCCTGGGTCAATTGGATTTTGTACGGGTGCAGACCCAAATCCAGATGCAAAATTCTGCGAGTTGATGTCTCCGAAAGGCCAAGTTCCTGTGCACGATAAAAAATGGACTGCCTCGGGTTCTCGCGCACACTCTCACAGACAGCAGCGATATTTTCGTTCGATCGGGCGTTTCGTCGACGTGTCAGTGTTGGCTGGTTGTTTACTGAACCAGTCGACTCGAATTTGCCCACCAATCGACGGATAGTCGACTCTACAGGCCGATCATCGCGACCGTAAAATGGGCGAAGTGCGCGGAACGTTGCTCGAACTGATGACCCATTTTCGTAAAACAATTTAATAATTTGCACGTGCTGCTCGACACTCAAACTTGCCATGGTGATTTGGGGTTATATACTGAACAAATGACAGCAACTTTGACAGCTCTACCTCGAACAACATGGCCGCACCCTTCCGGCAAACTTCTCGCGTCCCTATTGGCGGACCCTTTAGTTTAATGTATTTAAGTGTGCTTACACGGCCAGATATTTCATATAGCGTGAGCTATTTGAGCCAATTTAATGCTTGTTATGATGAATAAGATGTTTGAAGGGTACTAGAAGTCATTGTTTAAGATATGAACTCCACCATACCGTGGTGGAATAACGATCACAACCAGACGAAGAAGCAAGCAAGCAAGCAGCAGAGACGGTGCATGCGAGCACGTGGTTTGTGCTGATTTATGTTCTTTTTTCTCCTTAGATTTATGCTATGTTAATAAAAATAAACGTGTTTTCTCATCTTGTTCATTGCGTTTCATGTCGTTACTATGCAGCGCTATGTAATTTCTTGTCTCACTTGAATTTTTGTAACTTCTGCGCTGATCCATCCTGTAGATAATGGGTATACATTGAAAGAAGTTGTAGCTAGAAAAAAAAGTTTAGCTGGCAAATGTAGATGTGTTGAGAATTATAAAATACAAAAGGGAGGAAAAGGAATTGCAATGACGGAAAATGCCATGTTTTGATATATACTGACGTAGAAGAAAACGATAAAGGCAATAACTAGAGTAACATAACCTATAGTTCTTAAACCAAGCATCTAGAACAGATATAGAGGACTGGAAGAAATGGTTTATATTAGAGACACCACAAATATTATTAAGTTTTGAGTGAATATATAAAAGATACTAGGAATACAGTACACGTTTGTATCGTGCGGAGCGCTGGCGAATAGAGAAGCCGCAGAATATGTGCTAACATGTTTATTTATTTATTCTTACCCAATGGCCGAAAGGTAAAAGAGTAAAATTAGCATTAAAACTTAAATTAATAATTAAAATACAATAACAAAAATGCAAATAACAAATGATACAATTGATACATGAATATAAATTATAATAACTTAACAAAAACTTTCTAGACAAGCACTAACAGATGATTTAAAGGCGATAAACGATGGAGAATATAAATCAATAAAGGGATTATACTGATTGTATAGACGTGAAAGACGATAATGATGAGAGTTAAGGCAGTGGTTAGTGTTCAGTGTGCGATAAGAGAATGTTTTTGCATGTTCACTTATATTTCAGGTTTCTACAAGCAAAGTTATTTATTAAAACCGATTTCCTTAATTACTCACCTAATAGACTTAGGGATTCTCCTACTGAGTAGTTTATATAAAACATGATTTTTTTCTTAATGGACAAGATTGAGACTTGAACAATACTTCTTTGCCGTTCTCCTCAAAACTAATCAATTAAACATATTTTAATGATTGTATATAAGTATTTAATTGACAATTTTCGTATTATAGTGTTTTCTCAACTTCTCCGCTTAACACTAATCAGTATTCCATTTGATGATTTCAACGTCGCCTCGCTGACTAAATTTAACTTGTGTTCAGGTACGACTGGAAGAAGTTCGTAGTTCAATAAAACCTTGGATATAATGGCTTTCATCTCCAGCATGGCAAACTTTTGACCTGGATTTAAAAAAAAACGAAGAAGAAAGAAATTAAAAATATTGTTATAATTAAATTTTAAGTTACGTAATTAAACTCGACAACGTTTCAAAATTTGCTTAAAAGTTTTTGGGGTTTGACGACATAAGAAACATTAAATATTGTTCCTTGACAATAACAGCCACAGATCTATTTTGGATTTCGATCAGTGTAATGCAGTTAAAGACAGGAAAACGAAATTTCCCATAATTTGTCTATAGTTATCCACCCAAAGAGGGAACTAGTATAACCCTCAGACAATAGATGACACTTTTATTGTATTATTTAAAAAAACAATTGAAATTTTGTTAAAACTCTAAACCTAAAAGTTAAAGACATTAATTGAAATTTAAGAAAAATCAGTTGCAAATTTAAAATAAAACTATTGGAAAATTTAAAAAAATACCTATGCAATTTCTTGGCCCTGCACTGAATGGTAGATACGTGAAAGGTTTCTGCATTTTTCCATCGGTGAAACGTTCGGGATCGAACTTTTCTGGATCTGGAAAGTTCTTCGGATCTCTGTGTAACACGAAAACAGGAAATACCATTTGTGTCTGCTTAGGTATATTAATATGCTTTGCTGAAATATTATGTTTTATATGTGTTTCGAAATTTATCGTAATTGCAATAAATAAATAATACTTACAAAACCTCACTTCTTCCGTTAGCTGCCTAGCATAGATTGGAACAGGTGGATAGAGTCTTAAGCTCTCCTTAATGACGGCCTCTAGATATTTCATTTCGTTGAGATCGTTGATGCTAAAATTGCGTTGTTTAGAATCATCTCCAAATAGCGTTTCCTGTTCTTCTAAAATTTTATTTTGAACGTCTGGATGAGCTGATATCGAGAACAGAGCGAAGCTTATTGCCGTTGTTGTTGTATCGTGTCCCTAAAATATTCTTAGTATTATAATTAAATATTTCAATTATTGGGTCAAAATCATACCGCAAACATGAAAGTATTAACTTCCTCTCTGATGTCTTCATCGCTGAGTGGTTTACCATCAATGGTTGACTGAAGGAGTAGATCGAGGAAAGCAAAGCGTTTCTTCATCCCAACATCATCGCCTTCTTCATTTTCTTTAATCTGATTTTTTAACGTCTCTTTTCTCGCGGTGATTACAGACGTGGTATAGTCTTGCAATATTTTTAAACACCTCTTTTCTTCGGTGTATGATTTTGTGAAATAATAGATACAATTGAAGTGGATGAAAGGATTCATCGTTCTGTTAACGACTATCTCGCACATTTTTTTAACCGACGTTACGTACTCGTTTTCCTTATTTATTTGGGCATTAACCGAGGTCCCCATTGCACTTTCTATTTAATTACAAAACCTAATTAATACATACGATGCAGCTAAATTGCACTTCTTGTACAACTTACCACTTATTATATCTAGAGCGCAGAGTGTAATATATCCGTAAATATCGGTCGATCCCTTGTCCACCTCCTTCTCCAATTTTTTGATCAGAATTTCGGCGTTGGAGTGGAAGACGTTCGTGAATTGTGATAATATATTGAAGTGGAACGCCGGTGTTATAATCTTTCTTCTTTTATGCCATTTCTTTCCAATTGACGTGAGAAGCCCGGTGCCCAACCAGTCGAGCAGAAAATAGTACATCATCCCCTTCCTCAGGTGTGTGTTACTGGACAGGAAATATTCTAATAATTTCTCGTCTATTACAGAAACCCCTATGAAAATCCCAGCCATTACTTTGAAAACGCCGCCCCATTTTCCATGATATTTCTGGGTTAATATAATGGGACCTATAAAATATTATCAGTATTTTAATTGTAGAATAATATGGTTAAAAAAATAACAAAATTTTCAAATAATATTTTTTGAATTACAACAAATATACCCAAATAATCCAAGAATTAAATTTTCAATATTAACAAATCTCAAATTTATAAATTGTTTTTAAAAAATCATCGTTTTTTCTTTAAATAATAATAATAAATAATCAATTTCAATAAATCATCATTAACAACAATACTTTTATCTGATCGATTGATTTTATCATTTTATTAGATAGAATAAATTAACATCACAATACTATGAACACTAAATATGCAATCTATTCTTTATACATCTGTTTACAAAAAGAAACACTGAATATTTGTTGAAAATATTTAATTAATCAGTGCCACTATAATGAATTAACAAATATTTTTCTTCACCTAATTTAATAATACATAGTCTACAGAAAATGATTATATTAATATTACAAGTGATAGTTTTTTGTTGTTGTAAACCAAAAATACAAACAGTAGTTTTTATGGTTTGTATACAACTTGTATAATAAAAATAAAAATTTGTTTTTCATTAGTTATTGAGATGAAAAACGAATCGCAATACAATCTTACTTACTAGTTGAATCTTTACATTCAAAAGCACTTCCAATAAGGGGCACAGGTATGGGGCCTTTAATACCCCGCATGAAGACATAGTAATAACGAATGCACACGAAAAACCAAAACGTTATAAACGCGCTTAAAATTAAACCTACATAGAACAGCATTGCTACTCAACGTATGCCATCGAGTTCCCTTGACCTTTTCATTATATCATTTTTCTTTTAGTTTATCAGAAAACGTTATCGATTTTTGATTAGTAACACGTTTGGTTTAATCCAGTGATAATGATTATAATTCAGGTTGGATGATATGCACTTTTTGAGTGATACAATGTATGATAATATTTTTATTAATTTCAATAATATTAATTTATTGTAGCTGATTAAAATAATGCATAATATAATTGTAAATGGAATTTAGTACATATTAACGATTAAAAGCACATTGTATCGTTATTTAATTAGCAATATAAACGTCATTCTAATAGTAACCATTTGTGTATAGTATTTATTTTTGAGGATGGGATTATTATAAACACATTTGTAGTAGATTTAAAATGTAAACAGCATTGTATCTAAATATTTTTTTTAAAAGAAAACTGGCCACCCACCCATCTACATATACATTATTACTTTCACTACTGTAACTGTTTTAGTTTCCTTAAATAAAAGCAGAAATCATGTTGATGTTGATAATAATTATATAAGCACTGTTGTAGTTTAAGTCTCGATGTATATGTACGTTTTACCTACCTACCCTCCAGTTTTAAGTTTTAAGCTACAGTTTTCTTATAAAAAGTATTTAGATACTCAGGTGTTTACATTTTAAATCTACTAGAAATCTACTTATAATGAAAATGCAATTCGGCAAAACACTGGTGTATGATATATAGATTGAAGGGTGGGATAGAGGCAACCCACCCACCCTACACATACATTATTACTTCCACTACTCTAACTGTTTTAGATCCCCAAAATAAAAACAAAAATTATGTTGATGTTAATGATTTTATAAGCACTGTTGCAGTTTAAGTCACATTGTATATATAGGGTGGGTGGGTGTCCACTACCCAACCCTCCAATTTTAATTGATAAGCAACAGTTTCTTTATAGAAAAATATTTAAGAAATAGAGTATTGATATGTCTAATAAAAATCTGCTTATAATCAAACCAGCATTCAAAAACACTTATGTGTAATGTACAGATTGAATCGTTGTGATAATTTTAAATGAAATTATTTACATAAAATAGCTAATTTGAATAAAAATTTTCATTTAAAAAAATACATATTTACTTATAATTTTTCCATCAATTCAGATTTCCCGCGTCGTATTACAATTGGCACTACTGATTCCGATCTATAACATCAAGTAGCCATTTATATAACATCCTCGAGACGTCCAGTTTTTCCAAACCGCAGTGAATTACAGAAACCAGAGGCAAAATGCAAGTACAAAGGGCCCAGGGACTCTTAAGGACTATCGTCGCGAGGACAGGTTCGTAGTACACATATAAATCATATCGTACACGGCCCAAAAATCGTAAACTTCATAAATTCGGAATTTGTAGAACGGTTTTCCTCATTACTTATGTAATGGTATAACATCTAATAAAATTTTCTTTTAATAATAATTTGAAAATTTAGCGTTATGTAATAATGGACTGACTTTATAGATTGGGGTGAAATCTTTTTTTAAATACCATACAGGGTGTGCCATTTTTAACCTAAAATTGTATAACATTCAATTTAACAAAAAAAATTTAACAGTTCAATTATTTCAATGTAATTTTGTTTATTTAGAAATAAATAATGCTGTATTTAGATAATATAATCATTATTTTATTAGTGCATTATTCAACGAGCCTCTAGGCTCCAAGATAATTACTATACTTTATTTAAGACCTTAACAATTTTTAGTTAATACAATATTTACTATATTCGGGATTTACGCTGTGACAATTTTTTTGACATTTGTCAATTTTCAGCTAACTTGAAAATATAGATTCAGACAACCTGATCGATAACAGTGAGTTATAATTCATAACTCGCCGTATCGATTTATATATACCATTACAGTCGACTGTCTATATAGTGAAAGACCAAAATGTTGACCAAAATTTCACTATATAAAAAGAAACAAAAATTCCAAAACAGAATTATGTATTAAAAAATTTTAACAGTTTAAATACATAGCATGTAAATAATCTACATACTGTACACATTACATATGTATGTACAGGGCTAAATACCACATACGAAATAAAAATAATACATAATACAAAATCTGCTAATACATACTTACATATTTACATTTAAAATGTGTGTAGTCTCAATAAATTGCTAAACAACATACATATTATGTACTAGGAAAAATAATCACTTATTTTTTGAGTCTGTTAGCAAATTAATCTAGGCATCGACTACATATAAAATGGGTTTCCCCGAAATGCTTTGAAATAAGTCCTTCTCCGTGTTTCTCACTGAAATCTATTGTACTTGATTTACATTTTGCCTGTTAGGCGTTATAAATGCGTTAAGAACCTTTTCAAAACAGTGAGTCTTTGGAGTTCGTGCTAATGTTAAATAATAACCTGAAGTGGCCAAAATCTCAATAAATGCATAAAAATTTATACATGAAATTCCGGTAAAAATTTTATTATACAGAGTGTTCCTATTTTACAGATTCACTATATGCAGTGCTTTTTACATGAAATTTCATTAAAATATTCTAGGGTTTGAAAACATTTCACTATACAGAGTTTTTCACTTTATAGAGTTTCACTATAGACAGTGTTGACTGTATTTGTACTAATCTCGACTAATAAATAACACATGGATCAATAAGTCCCGGGACTAACAATGAAAACAACATTTTTTTTGCAAAATTTTTTTTATTCATCTACATAATCACCTTTTAGGGTGATACAATCGTTCCACCGCTTTTCCAATTTTTCAATACCATGTTTAAAAAAATTAATATCTTTCGCTTCAAAATAAGCTTCTGTTTTAGCGATGACCTCCTCATTTGAGCCAAATCTTTTTCCCTGGAGCATTTTTTTAAGGTCAGCAAAAAGCCAGTAGTCACTGGGGGCTAAATCTGGCGAGTATGGGGGGTGGGGAAGCAGATCAAAGCCCAATTCGTCCAATTTTGCCATTGTTTTCATTGACTTGTGGCAGGGTGCATTGTCTTGGTGAAAAAGGAATTTTTTTCTCTGCATGTGCGGTCGTTTTTTTGCTATTTCCTTCTTCAAACGCACCAGCAAGTCAATATAATAGTCGCTGTTGATCGATTTACCTTTTTCGAGGTAATCAATAAAAATCACGCCATGCGTATCCCAAAAAACTGACGCCATGACTTTTCCAGCTGACTGCTGCGTTTTCGCACGCTTCGGACGGCTTTCGTCAGCTGTACGCCACTCAGATGACTGCCGCTTCGACTCTGGAGTGTAGTGATGTATCCATGTTTCGTCCATGGTCACGTAACGACGCAAGAAATCTTTTTTGTTACGAGTCAATAGCGATAAACAGCTTTCTGAATCATCGACTCGTTGCTGTTTTTGTTCCATCGAAAGCAATCGCGGCACCCACTTGGAAAAAACCTTTTTCATGCTCAATTTTTGATGAACGATAGCAAATACACTTCCATATGATATCTGTGTCATCTCAGCAATCTCACGGAGCTTCACTTTACGGTCTTTCATGATAATTTTTGTCACTTCACTCACATTTTCCGGTGTAGAGGCTTCCACAGGTCTACCCGAGCGTTCCGCGTCATTTGTGTCGGTACGACCACGTTTAAACTCGGTAAACCACCGACAAGTCGTTGTTTTTGATGGAGAAGATTCCGGGTAACATTTTTCAATCCATTGTTTCGCTTGCACGGTGTTTTTACCCATTAAAAAACAATGTTTTATTAGAACACGAAACTCGGTTTTTTCCATTTTTTAAACTGACTACAAAATGACTTTACTATAACCTCGATAACTCAGCTGTTTCTGGTCCGATCGACTTAAAATTTTGACACGTTTCAAGCAAAGGTTAGTACTCTAGAAAGGCGTGGTTACTGGTTTACTACGAGCGCCATCTCTGGGTTAGTCCCGGGACTTATTGATCCATGTGTTATATAATCTAATAGGAGTAGATAAAATGAATGAATTTGTCACTTAACCTGTGGTGAAACAAACTGAACGCTTCCACAATCAAATATTTGTAACATAAATGTATAAACAAATAAAATCATTATTTATTATGCTTGTTCCTGAAATATCTTGAGCTTATGCGGGAAGTGGTGAAAACCCTTAGTTTTGTTTCACTTATTTTTATTTTACTCCAACTAGTTAAAACCTATTTTAATCTGTATAAATAGGAGCAAATTTGTAAATTTTATAATGGGTGTCCAACATTTATTGCAGTCCCGGGTGGCTTTGGAATAAAAAACGTAGGTCGATTCTTACATGCGCTAAATAAATTGAACTGACATTTCAAATATGTTTAATTAAATAGGTTAATTTTTATGAAGAAACGACGTTTTCGTGGCCACCCGGGACTGCAATAATTGTTGGACACCCGTTACATATCTCCTTAAGAAAGACATCTAGTCAAAACTAGTCGGAGAAAATAAAAACAAATGAAACAAAACCAAGCATTTTAATCAACAATCAATATGGTGGTTTGAGTGTATGAGAAGGAGAAAGAAGTGGAGAGATAAGAAAGGCAGGGGTGTATAGAGAGAAGCGAGTACAATGAGGGGTATGGGAAATGCAGGTGCATAGAAAAAAGCCAAGGTATTTAGATGAGAACGGAATGGGAAGAGAAGAGAAGGCTAGGTGAGGCTTGGATGAAAAAGGGAGAAAGAGGTGGAGGAGAGAGTTAACGGGAGTGCGTGTTGTGTAAGAATGGGAGGTGTATGTGGAGACATTTGGCAGAGGGTTGCAAGGGGGTAAGAAGGGTGCAGGAGGGTGATGGTACTGAGGAAGAGAGGAAAAAGAATAATCAGATTTTGTATTAAAGAATTTAGATATGTATGTATTATATAGAGTATGCCAAATAAAGGTAATAATGAACAATCTAATCATTATTTTCTTTGTTTTTACATTTATATTATAAATGTTTAATTGTGGAAATATTCACTTTGCAATACAACTCGAATTTGTAGAAATTAAGCTTGATAACTTTGTTTTACCACTATAATCACTTGTATTTCTACAAATATAGTGTTAAAACAAAGTTATCAAATAACTGATTGTGGATGCTTTTCTTTTGTAATACATTTTTATTTATTTAAAATCATTCAACTTGTTTTTAAATTCATAAAAATGTATCACAAAGTGAAAGCCTCCACAATCAGTTTACTTAAGCAAATAAAGTTTACTTCTGTTTTTAATTCATTTATCATAAATAATATCACTATATTTTATCATTACTTCGTTAATAAACAAATCTTCAGGAATTAATGATTACTACATGATTTCACATTACCTTAAGCAGCACAAACAACTGACTGGAATAGTAAACAGTGAATTCCACGTACAAGGGAGCTAAATTTTTGTAAATACATACTTGAATATGTATTTATAAGTTATTATAAACAAAGATGGTTTTCAAAAATCATCAAAGGACAAAATATTCTTAGAATAGCACAGAGAATAACCTCTTGATTTTTGCCGTATGTTAAATAATAATAAACACCTTGTATACCAAAATTTACTATTATTTCTTGGACACCAAAAGAGAGTTTGTGGTTAAAACGAAGATTTATATGTACGGTGTCCTCCAGTCAGGTATAACGTGTGAAAGAGTTTGATTGAGTTTAATCTGAAACATACATTTTTTTTTTATTAATAGTTTTAAATATTATAAAAATTGGAGGATGAATAGTGGTCACCCACCCGCCCTACATATACAATAAAAGTAAATTAAAGTAAAAATAAATAATTCATTAAATATCACATTGATTGTTGTTTCGCAGCTTACAAACATAAAATTAGTAATACAGAAACAAGAATGTAATAAATTAAATGATAAATTGACAACTGGAATAAATAAAAATCAATATTTATTAATAAAACTATCAGTTTACAAAACTATAAACATAAAACATTTTTATTTTATAAAATTCTATCTACAATATTATTTTCATGGGCATTTCAATTCTTTTCGAGAAAGTTTGCAATGTTTTTTTTTTTCATATTAATTACTTCAGATATTTTCCACTGTTGCTAAATAAATCTATATTTTCTGTAGAAATTTAAACTATATTAAGCATTTTAAAATACTTTCTTGACAATTAGTAATTATTTTCTTGTACAGGGGCCATCCGGAAAGTAGTAGCTATTTGGAAATATTTAAAAAAAAAAACTAGTATATATCTTAACAAATGTTTTATTTGTGGATAACATACCTTAAATTACATCTCTACATAGTCACAACGTAAATTTAAGGATTTATCATAACATGTGACGTATTTTTATATAGCAGCATAATATTTTTCTGTCGCCAGTGTATTAAGATATGTAATCTTTCTTTTCTGCCAAAAATTCCATGAATTTTGTTAATCTGAAGAAGCTAAGCCGGAACTATAGGGTGAAGGGTTAAAAGTTCGTCCGTAATGACTGACGGCCGTCCCAAACTCTCATCATCATTTCTAAATTGAAATTATGACACTAGCGCCGAACAGAAAATAACATTTTCTCCATACACATCCTTCAATTGACGATGTATATAGCAAGGTCGCACAATTCTTCCGTTGAAAAATCTAATTCACAACTGGAGGCGTCTTTATTTTCTTGAATATTATAAACACTTACATAATCAGCACCAGTAAGACGTAATTTTTCACAGACATCTGAAATATAACTGAACGTGTTATTACGCATATGACGGCTACTCAACTCGCCAGCGCTCCGCACGGTGCAAACGGGTACTACTTTCCTACTACCCCTCGTACATGTAATAATTGCAATATTAAATAAAATTACTCTTATTCAAGTTATTATTATCAAAAGTTTAATGTAAAACATTCTTATTTTTTCCCCATTTTTAGTTGCCTCGAGGAATGGTTATCACAGTGACCACCCGATTGCCACCTACAACGACCTCCCGAACCCACAGGGTTGCTGGCAAACCCACCACGACGCCATGCAGAGGAAGTACAACGCGCACCTGCTTTTCGGAGTCGCTTTCTTCGCCGCCACACTAATCATCGCCAAGACCAGCGGCGCCCTGTACCTCAACTACAACGAGCCGGACGCTCCAGCAGAGAACATCTCTTACGATTAGATTTAATTGTTAATTTCGATAGTACAGTACTGTTGCAATAGTCAAATAAATAATTCAAATTTCTGTAGTACACGTTTACTTGTAATTCACTATGAATTAAATTAATAAATAATTTATTATTACTACTAGACTTTCATAAATATGTTTTTCTAGTAAAGATATGATAAGCCATAAATAGTGTATCGACTTTTTCTGAATGAATATCATAATACATGAAATGAAATAGCTACAGTTCTGTTTGTTGGTACGCAAATACGCTAGATGGCGCTAGTAGCAAAAATAGCGACTACTGTACGCATGTGGGGCTCAGTTAATCCACCAATAAAAGAAATTTATTAAACGTGAATACCTTATCATTTCTAGGTCTTCTGCTTATGGAATTCATACTCATTCCTAGTTTTCTTCATGGTAGAGAAAGAAGATGTAATAGTCGTGGCTTTGCACGCATATGGCTAAAAAGAAACTATTTACAAACATTAGTTAAATATAAACAGCATAAATTTACATTAAAGCATTTATTAAAAAGTTTTTTACCTATAACAGTCTTAATTTTACGTAAATCTAGTTAAGAACACAGTGTTGTATGTGAAATTCTCAGTTTTTTTTTAATTACTATATATCTATATATAAATATTTATTATTCTTTTTAATAAACTCATTCAACTAATAGATATAATTAAAACGATATATATATATGCACTAGAAACGATTAAAAAAGTAAAAAACAACAAATGACGAGCGTGCTGTCGTTTTTTTTATTGTTTCGTTAACCCAGATGAAACAACGAAACTCAACGTTGTGGACTTTGATGTTCCAATCAAATAGCACCTTTTTGTTTATAGACTATGAAGCAATTTAAATAATTAATTAATTAAAAAATAAAATTAAAAAAAAACAGGCACAAATAATTAATAAAAATGTTTGGTGATGTTAGAGAGGGTGGGGGGAGGTTAGTTACGGTGGTTTATTAGTTACAATCTAACTTTCAGGTCCTCCATCCTTTGTTTTATTCGACGTTTCATTTCAGAATACCTAAAACAAAATTATTACAATTATTCAAACTTGGAAAATTTGTGCACTCGTTATGTTTCGTTTGATTATTTTCAGACTGACATGTGTTTCAGTCCTTACAGATTATTTTCAAAAGTGTTTCAGTCCTCATGGAACATTTTCAAAGATTCACACAAATTCATTCATCTCTAGGGATTAAAACACGTGTCAGTTATCCAAAAATGAAGAAATGGATAATAATAACAAAAGCTTGGTTTCTGTCAAATTTAAAATTTTGCACTATCAAGAAAGGAGTGGAACAAATATTGAAACTTCAATAATTCAAACTATAAATAATTGTTTAAATATAGAATATTAACGTTTAATGATTCAAGTAATTAAATAAATAAAGAAACCAACAATGATTCCTTTATATTTATGGATTCTTAGGGTTATAAAACTTTGATGAGATCCAAATAGATCGAAACTGGTTAATAGGGAAACAATTATTCAATGTTTATAAATAATTAAATACGAAGGAAAGTTGGAAAGTAGTACCTGTGTGCATCGTGTGGAGCCATGGCTTATAAAGTCTATTTGCCGGAAGTGTGCTAACAAGTTTGGTTGTATTTCAGCCGTCTGTGTGCTAAATTAGGTCTGGCTGGTATTGACTGTGCTGTTTATGTCAGTGTTTATAACGTTTAAGGAAATATTAATACAGGGTGACTGACGAAAAACCTTTGGTGCTGTATCTCGCTTATTTTTTATCCGATTTTAATAAATAAAACATCAAATTGAACCATTTTTAAAAGACTTTAATAGGATCTGATCTGTTATTTTTTCTCGCACCCAGTTTTTGACAAAATACGATCAACATTTTTTTTTTTTAAATTGCACTGTATATATATATATGTATTTTTATTGATTCGCAAGGAGATTTTTTTTTTCTGAATATAAAATTGTAGACAAATTTATCCATACATCAAACTAAAGTCGAGAAATTGAGGATTAAAAAAATAAATAAAAAGTCAAGTATCCATTGTAAACAATATACAGACCCTATTTTAAATGTCAAAAGTGACAGTGATAGCCATTGAATTACAATACTGCAATGATTTTTAATTATTTCATAATTAAAATGTTGCAATATTTCAAACACTGTACTAGAATTTTGTGCTTCTACAGAAATCGTTTTTCAGTTTTTGAAATCCTGCAACATTTTTATTATGAAATTATTAAAAATCATTGCAGTATTGTACCAATGACTGACACTGTCACTTTTGACATTTGGAATAGGCTCTGTATATTGTTTACTATGGGTATTTGATTTTTAATTTTTTTTTTAATCCTCAATTTCTCGACTTTGGTTTGATGAATGGATAAAATCGTTTACAAATTTAGATTCAGAAAAAAATCTCCTTGCGGATCAGTACAAAATATATATACAGTGCAATTTGAAAAAAAAAGTTGATCGTCTTTTGTCAAAAACTGGATGCAAGAAAAAATATCAGTACAGTTCATATTAAAGTCTTTTAAAAATCATTTAATTTGATGTTTTATTTATTCAAATCGGATCAAAAATAAGCGAGATACAGCACCAAAGGTTTTTCGTCAGTCACCCTGTATAATTATATTATTTAAAAACATAACATTAATATTTGTATTAATATATTCTATTTTTTTTTTATATTTCCAAACGGGTACTACTTTCTGGATGACCTTTGTATAACATAAAAAAAATTAAATACGACATTGTATTATTTTTGTTTACTCATGAAAAATTGATTGCAATGGACGAATTTGTTTAATTGTATTATTGTTTCCTCAATTGAGAGAAATAAATATTTACAGGGTCTGTTATGAAAGTAATGCACATGGTTGTACTGTGACATGTCCATTTTGACTTTGTAGCGCAGGGAATAACTGCCAACTCCTCAATTTACCTATAGGTGCTCAAGAAATCGAAACATTGGGCTGTGCGCGTTAGAGCTATCAGACACGGTCAAGTTCCACTATGATAATGCCCCCAGCCAACCGGCTTGTCATTTTGACGTCCGAGGAATCCATTTTGTGTTTTTACCGCAGGGAGTAATTGCCAATTCAGCAATTTCAAGAAATTGAGCGACAGGGTCCCACACTAGGGCAGAACGTCAAATGCACGGTCAGGTTCCACCATGACAATGCCCCCCAGCCACCTGGATTTCATTGTTACTAATTTCCTGGCCCGGACACTTTTCAGCTAGTGTATTGATATTTATTTATTTATCCAATGTGAATATAACTGTTTTGAGACTTACAAATAATTCTATAGGTACATGTTTACAAGAATTTCGACTTCACATGGAAATGCTCAAATTCACGTCTACGCGAGGTGGTCTTTCACCAGTTTATTTGTCATATGTAGCTTATTGGTTTTCAGAATGAAAACATATATTATTTTTCTTATTCATGGTGGAGGAGGATTTACGATCAATAAATATCTCTTACCAGAAAATGCGCGCATTACTTTTATAATAGACCCTGTAATTATTTTATAGCTGCATTTTAACTAAAACTTATTTTTGTCCATTTCTTTAATTAACTTTTAAATGTTTATTATGTAGAATCGGGCACTTACTTTTCTCTAACTCTCATAATTTCCCTATCCTCCTGAGTATGATACTGATTCAAAATCCCTCTACACTCGGCCAATGTAAAATTAAGGAACTGGGCCACCTCGTTACTGACCTCCGTGGTCGTATGGCTGTCCATCAAAAATAACCTCACTACGTCCTCATGCGGGCCCATCAGAACCCTGCATATAAGTGGATATTCATCTTCTTTTAAACGCTTTTGTTCTGTGAAAAAAAAATGTATCGAAATAATAACTATAATGATAAACACATAAATATTTGATGGTTCAAGCATTTACATCTTAAATAAGTTACAATTGAAACATGATAACTTTGTATTACCACACTAAACACATAATTTATATTTAAAAAAACTTGTTTTTCGTGATGATTTATAAAACCATAAGTTTTAGAAATATAAATTATAATTGTAAAATATATGTTAAGGATTTTTTTTTAATTATCTTACCTCCATTATCTCTAACAACAAACAGAGCGAAATTATTCGCGTCGCTATCCACCTTATACTTCTCCAGTATGAGATTAATCACCTCGTGGGTGTTAACCAGCGACGTCACCCACACGCTCATTTGACTGCCGTGGGGCGGCGTGAAGAAGCTGGTCTCCCTGTCGTAAAAATGGCCGTTGATGGAGCACCTGCGCTTGATCTTCGATCTCGACAGCCTCTTTCCGGGCCGCCTCCTGATGGCCGAGGCGCCGGTCTTGACCGCCTTCCTGAGGACGACCTCGTCCTGACTACTAGAAATATCACAGCTGGTAACCGACGACCTGTCGAACTCCGGCGATCTGACGCTGCGCGCGCGCTCCAAACAGTCGGGGCCGGACATGGACCGGTTGAGGTGGTTGCTGGACTCGCTCCAACTCTCGTCCTTCAAGCTGCTCTCCGTCAAGTAGCTCGTGGACATCTCGGATTCTCCATTGCAAGTTGTATCAGTACTATTGCAAAAGAATTATTAACTCGTTTTTCATTTACAAAAGTATATATTAGGTGTACAAATAAATAATTCAATTTTTGCAGCTGTATTTATTTTAAAATGAGGTAAATTAAATTGATCAATTAAAGTATTTGCAGAAGATTTCTATAACTCTATGCCATCTTTCAGGTGCTGATGAATTTTATCTCTGAATAATGTTACTTCTTTTTACATGATAAACTCCATCAAGCTCTTTTCTGAACTCCCTCTTTCTGGATCTATCCCATCCCATGTAAGAGTTTGGAAATAAATTTCTGGGTTACTTTTGGCTGTTCTGCAAGCTTTTTCTGCGGTATTGCCAATTTTTTAGCGAGTATTTTCTCCATTATCAGACTTTCTAGAGCCTACAAGGTGTTGCTTGTCATTCAGACAGAAATCACCGCTTTTAAACTTCTTATACCAAAATGCACAAACATCGTATGATACAACACCTTTGCCGAGAAAGGAACAAATCTATTTGCACACTCTTTTTCCTTCTTGGAATTCATAAAGAACTGAACTGAGTACTTTTAAAGGTTATATTAGGCTTTCCAGTATACCAACCATTAATTTTAATCACTATATGTAAAATTAATTTATTGACTGCTTAAAAAATTTGAATTATTCATTTATACACCTAATAGTAAAAAAAAAAACAAACAAAATCAACTTAATTGGTTAAAAATAGCTGTGTCTACTTTGTGATACATTTTATGTATCATGTGATATTAACAAAAGAAAGTGTTTCATTATTAAAAAATCAACTTTTCACATTCACTACATGTTGGTTTTTTGTTTTAATCAAAAGCGTCATGTTCAATTAAACATACACATACAATAGAACTTACTTGTTAGCTGTTGCTGTTTAATTAATCAGTGTAATACTCTATAAAGAGTTAATTATTAATATTTAAAAAGGAACTTAACTCTTACTTAAAAATATTAAAATAGACCGTAATTTAAAATTAATTCCTAATACATACTCTGTTCTATCTGTAGACATTGTATTCATCGAAGAAGACATACTCTGGGCCTCGGTTGGCGATAAAGCGGTCGGCATTGTGTAATATATTTCCTCAGAATCGTTTTCCGTTTCCAGCTGTTTTGGCACAGAAGTTTCAGTTTCCGATTTGATCGTGGCACTTCTAAAACATAAATTTATATCAAATTGGTTGCTTGAGTTACGTGAAAATCAAATTAATTTGATAATAACCTTTGTTCACAATTTTATTTGTTTAACCAAATGTACATTTCGGACACAAAGTGACCATTATCTAATCCATTGATAATGATCACTTTGTGTCTGAAATGTACATTTGATTCATCAAATAAAATTGTGAAGAAAGGTTATTAGTGCTTTATTTATCAAAATAAATTTATATCAATTTACTTGACATTACAACCTCATCATGTTCTTAACATTATAGTTTAGTTTTTAATTACAAAATTTATTACAGAATTAAAATCAATTAATTCATTTTAATCAACATTGTAAATAAGTAATAATGATAATTGTTTTGTCATTGGTTAGTATCCTCAATTTATTATATAACAACTGTTTGTTTTGGCGTAATTATTTGTTCAACCTTGGGCTGTAGCAAATGCGATGACCTTAGGTAAGATAATTAGCGACAATTACATTGCAAAATATATATATATATATATATATATATATATATATATATATATATATATATATGTGTGTGTTAAAGAAACATATTGTAATGTTGTGGTGTACGTTTTTAAATATGCAAACCTGAGGATAGTTACAACATTTAAATTCTTTCATTGTAGCAATTTTAAGAATACAGGGTCTATTATGAAAGTAATTTGCATTGTCGTTTTTGTGCCCATTTTCAGTTTGTACCACAGACGCTAACAACGACAATGGGAGTGAAAGAGAATTGCATTTTTCCACTCAATTATTAACAGTTTGTGTAATTATTTTCTAACAAAATTTCACAAAAAAAATGGAAGAGTACAGTGCCAGAAAATTCTAAAACCTATAAAATGTTCTTTACGGTGTAGAAGAGAAATATGTATATAACGAGATATATTGATGAAAAATTCTAGATCCCTTGAGAAAAAAAAACCTTTTGTAATTTGCATACCTGAAAAATCTTAAATAATGGAGAAGAAATTATTTCAGGAAAATTCTATTACCCTCAAAAATATTCTCATGGAATTACAGTCAAATTAAAGAAAAATTCAGCAAAGACAAAGAAATTGATTAAAAACTATAAGAGAATTTCTCACAATGGGGAAGAGAAATTCTTCTAAAATTAATTGGTGAATTGAGGTTGAGGTGTTAACTTTGTGATACATCTTGGAAGTATAAATAATTTACAATGATAAATTTAAAAATACGAAAACATTTCGTGAATCTACAACAATGAGTCTTACTAAGACTACAAAACAAATTAATTTGAAACAACTACTTCTCTAGCTAATACTTCGACAGACATTGAATAATACAAATTAATTTGCGTGTTACAAATAGTACAACTATTAAAGCAACACTAATTTGAATGAAATTATTTCTGTTGAATAAACTAATAAATGATAAAATGTACTTTAGATTGTTTAAATGTAACTATAACATGAATAATTATGAAAAATGAATTTTAAACTGATTTCATTAAATTAAATTAGCAATTTAATTTAATGAAATCAGTTTAAAATTCATTTTTCATAATTATTCATGTTATAGTTACATTTAAACAATCTAAAGTACATTTTATCATTTATTAGTTTATTCAACAGAAATAATTTCATTCAAATTAGTGTTGCTTTAATAGTTGTACTATTTGTAACACGCAAATTAATTTGTATTATTCAATGTCTGTCGAAGTATTAGCTAGAGAAGTAGTTGTTTCAAATTAATTTGTTTTGTAGTCTTAGTAAGACTCATTGTTGTAGATTCACGAAATGTTTTCGTATTTTTAAATTTATTATTTAATTTTCTACAACGAACTAAAGGATTTTAATACATTTTATAATTTACAATGAGATAATAAATGGCAGAAGACAAACGACTGATGATAAATTACAGAAGACAAATGACAGATGACAAATGACAGATAACATATTATAAATGACAGATGATATACAAGTTTTTTTATATTATTTTTATGTGTTTAAAAATTAAGATGATTAATGACAATAGACAGATGACACATAATAAATGACTGATGACAAATTACAGATGATAGTGTTATACTTTTATGTGTTGGAAAATTAAGACAACAACAAACAGATGATAAGTAACTTATAACAGAAAGAAGTTGATAATGTTGACAATTAGCAGATGACAGATAATACATGACAAACAGATGCTAGGTATATAATATGAAAAACAGTAGATGACAGATGATCATTACAAAATAACAAATAACAGGCGATCAGGACAAAATAACAGATGGCAGATATTATGTAGCAAAACGAAGTTAATAATTAACAGATGGCAAATAACAAATGCTAAATGACATTTAACAGATGACAAATGATAAAAGACAAACAACATATATGACATAACAAATGATAAAAGACAAACGATAGATGACAAATGTTAAATTGCAGATGACAAATGTGATTCATAATTTTATGTTATTTTCTTGTGTCTGAAAATTAAGATGACATATGACAAATTACAAATAATAAATGACAGATAACAAATGTCATATGAAAAATGACAGATGCCATATGGCAAGTGACAGATGACAAATGACACATGATGATAGTTTCATACTTTTATGTTATGTTTGATAGTCAAATTGAAATGACAAATAACAGTTAAACAGATAAATGACAGATGCCAAATTACAATAAACGGATTTTCATTTCATACTTTTATATTATTTTTTTGTGTTTGAAAGTCAAATTGAGATGACAAATGACAGATGTCACATGATGATAGGTGATAGTTTCATACTTTTATGTTAGTTTTTTGTGTGACAATGTCAAATTACAGATGATAAATTACAGGTGACAAATGACAATAGACAGATAACAAATACCATAAGACAAATGATATGACAAACGACAAATGACAGAAGACAAATGACACAAGACAAACAATAGAGGACAAATAACAGATGATACATGGCAGATGAAAGATGACAATAGACAGATAATAAATGATAGATAACAAATAAAAAATGGCAGATGACACATGACAGACAAATTATAGATGATAGATGGCACATGATAAATGATAAATTCATATTTTTTTGTGTTTAAAAATTGAGATGACAAATGACAGATACAGATGATAAATGACAGGTAACAAATGTCATATGACAAATGACAGATAACAAATGACATATAGAAATTGACAGATGAAACATGATAAATGATGGATAATAGTTTCATGCTTTTATGTTAAGTTTGTGTTTATAAGTTAAATTGAAATGACAAATGTCAAATTACAATAAATGGAGGATAAATGATAATTTAATACTTTTATATTATTTTGTGTGTTTGAAAGTCAAATTGAGATAACAAATGAGAGATGACAGATGTCACACAATGATAGGTGATAGTTTCATACTTTTATGTAAGTTTTTTGTGATGACAAATTACAGATAATAAATTACAGGTGACAAATGACAATAGACAGATGATGAAGGACAGATAACAAATGCCATATGACAAATGATATAAGACAAACAATAGATCACAAATGACAGATGATAAATGGCAGATGACACATGATAAATGACAGATCACAAATTACAGATGATAGATGGCACATGATAAATGATATATTTATAATTTTTTGTGTTTAAAAATTGAGATGACAAATGGCAGATGACAAATGGCAGGTAACAAATGCCAAATAACAAATGACATATAGTAAGTGACAGATGACAGATGAAACATGATAAATAATGCATAATAGTTTCATGCTTTTATGTTCATTTTTAATTTGAGAGTCAAATTGAAATGACAAATGACAGTTGATACTTTCATGCTTTTATGTTCATTTTTAATTTGAGAGTCAAATTGAAATGACAAATGACAGTTGATACATGACAGTTGTCAAATTACAATAAACGGATGATAAATGATAATTTAATACTTTTATATTATTGTTTTGTGTTTGAAAGTCAAATTGAGATGACAAATGACAGATGTCACATGATGATAAGTGATAGTTTCATATTTTTATATTAGTTTTTTTGTTTGAAAATTCAGATGACAAATTACAGATGATAAATTACAGGTGACAAATGTCAATAGACAGATGACAAATGCCATATGACAAACAACAGAAGACAAAAACAGATGACAGATGACAATAGACAGATAATAAATGATAGATAACAAATGAAAAATGACAGATGACAAACAACAAATTACAGATTATAGTTGGCACATGATAAATGATAGATTCATAATTTTTTGTGTTTAAAAATTGAAATGAAATGATTGAAATAACATGTGACAAATGGCAAATAACAAAACACAGAAGATAAATGATAGTTTCATATTATGTTATACAAATGTCATATGACAAATGACAGATAACACATGATGATAGTTTTATAATTTTATGTTATTTTTGGTCAAATTGAAATGAGAAATCACAGTTGATAAATGATAATTTCATACTTTATATATTTTTTTGTGTTTGAAAGTCAAATTGAGATGACAAATGACAGATGTCACATGATGATAGGTGATAGTTTCATACTTTTATGTTAGTTTTTTGTGTGACAATGTCAAATTACAGATGATAAATTACAGGTGACAAATGACAATAGACAGATAACAAATACCATAAGACAAATGATATGACAAACGACAAATGACAGAAGACAAATGACACAAGACAAACAATAGAGGACAAATAACAGATGATACATGGCAGATGAAAGATGACAATAGACAGATAATAAATGATAGATAACAAATAAAAAATGGCAGATGACACATGACAGACAAATTATAGATGATAGATGGCACATGATAAATGATAAATTCATAATTTTTTGTGTTTAAAAATTGAGATGACAAATGACAGATACAGATGATAAATGACAGGTAACAAATGCCATATAACAAATGACAGATAACAAATGACATATAGAAATTGACAGATGAAACATGATAAATGATGGATAATAGTTTCATGCTTTTATGTTAATTTTGTGTTTATAAGTTAAATTAAAATGACAAATGACAGATGTCAAATTTCAATGAATGGAGGATAAATGATAATTTAATACTTTTATATTATTTTTTATGTTTGAAAGTCAAATTGAGATAACAAATGAGAGATGATAGTTTCATACTTTTATGTAAGTTTTTTGTGATAACAAATTACAGGTGACAAATGACAATAGACAGATGATGAAGGACAGATAACAAATGCCAAATGACAGAAGACAAACAATAGATCACAAATGACAGATGATAAATGGCAGATGACAATAGACATATAAATGATAGATAACAAATGAAAAATGACAGATGACACATGATAAATGACAGATCGCAAATTACAGATGATAGATGACACATGATAAATGATAGATTCATAATTATTTGTGTTTAAAAATTGAGATGACAAATTACAGATGATAGATGGCAGGTAACAAATCCCATATGACAAATAACAAATGACATTAAGAAATTGGCAGATGAAACATGATAAATGATGGATGATAGTTTCACGCTTTTATGTTAATTTTGTGTTTATAAGACAAATTGAAGTGACAAATGACAGATGTCAAATTACAATAAACGGATGATAAATGATAATTTCATACGTTTATATTATTTTTTTGTGTTTGAAAGTCAAACTGAGATGACAAATGACAGACGTCACATGATGATAGGTGATGGTTTCATACTTTTATGTTAGTTTTTTGTGTTTGAAAATTCAGATAACAAATTACAGGTGACAATAGACTGATATTAAATGCCAGATGACAAATGATATAAGGCAAATGACAGATGACAAATGACAGAAGATAAACAATAGATAACAAATGACAGATTACAAGAGACAGATAATAAATGATGGATAACAAATGAAAAATGACAGATGACACATGATAAATGACAGTTAACAAATTACAGATGATAGATGACACATGATAAATGATAGATTCATAATTTTTTGTGTTTAAAAATTGAGATGACAAATTACAGATGATAAATGAAAGGTAACAAATGCCATATGACAAATAACAAATGACATATAGAAATTGGCAGATGAAACATGATAAATGATGGATGATAGTTTCATGCTTTTATGTTAATTTTGTGTTTATAAGTCAAATTGAAATAACAAATGACAGTTGATAAAAGACAGATGTCAAATTACAATAAACGGATGATAAATTATAATTTAATTTATTTTTTTGTGTTTGAAAGTCAAATTGAGATGACAAATGACAGATGATAGATGTCACATGATGATAGGTGATAGTTTTTACTACTTTTATGTTAGTTTTTTGTGTTTGAAAATTCAGATGATAAATTACAGGTGATTAATGACAATAGACAGACGATAAAGGACAGATAACAAATGCCATATGACAAACGACAGAAGACAAAAAACGGATGATAAAGGACAGATAATAAATGATAGATAACAAATGAAAAATGACACATGATAAATGACAGATAACAAATTACAGACGATAGATGGCACATGATAAATGATAGATTCAAAATTTTTTGTGTTTAAAAATTGAAATGACAGATAACAAATGTCATATGACAAATGACAGATGACGCATGATGGAAACTATCATCATGCTTTTCATACATCATACTTTTATTATTATTTTTGGTTTTGAGAGTCAAATTGAAATGACAAATGACAGTTGATAAGTGATAATTTCATACTTTTATTTTATTTTTTTGTGTTTGAAAGTCAAATTGAGATGACAGATGTCACATGATGATAGGTGATAGTTTCATACTTTTATGTTAATTTTTTGTGTTTAAAAATTCAGATGACAAATTACAGATAATAAATTACAGGTGACAACTGACAATAGACAGATGATTAAGGACAGTTAACAAATGCCATATGACAAATGATATAAGACAAACGACAGATGACAAATGACAGATGAGAAATGGCAGATGACAATAAACAGATAATAAATGATAGATAACAAATGAAAAATGACAGATGACACATGATAAATGACAAATTACAGATGATAGATGGCACATGATAAATGAGATTCATAATTTTTTGTGTTTAAAAATTCAGATGACAAATGATAAGTAACAAATGCAATATGACAAATGACATATAGAAAGTGACAGAAGATAGATGAAACATGATAAATGATGGATGATAGTTTCATGCTTTTATCTTAATTTTGTGTTTAAAAATCAAAGTGAAATGACAAATGACAGATGACCAATTCCAGATGATAGTTGACACATGATAACGATAGATGATAGTTTCATACTAATAATTAATAAATAACAGATAACAAATGATAGAAGACAAACAATAGATATGACATGACAGATGACAGATTATAAATGGCAGATGACAAATGATAAATGACAGATAACAAATGTCAAATGACATTTAACAGATGACAAATGATAGGAGACAAACAACCCATATGACATGACATATAATTAATGGCAGAAGACAAGAATGACAGGTAATACATGGTAGACTGCAAATGACAATAAAGAGATGATAAATGATAGTGTTCTAATTTTATGTTAATAATAATATTTTTAATAATAATAATGATAATGTTTAAAAGTTAAATTGAAATGATAAATGACAAATTAGAGATAATAAATGACAGATGACAAATTACAATAGACAGATGATAAATGATTATTTCATACTTTTATAACAGAAGTTTGAAAATGATCAGTTAATGATCGAAACTCCAAGTCGCTTAAAACGAACATTCTCATACTTATAGATAAATTCTAAAAAAATGAGCAAAATTTGCTAGGAAGTTCTAAAAATTTTAATATATGGAAAATAAATTGCTTAAATTTTTTTGAAAAATAGGTTAAAAGTCTAAAACTTTTAAAGAATTCTTTCCACAATGTGGAAGAGATATTACTAGAAAAATTGTAAACCTTCCACGAAAGTTTTCGTAGCGTGAATTACGAGAAAATTCTAAAACATTCCAAAGAAGTTTTCGTAATATGGAAAAGAAATTCTTTGAAAATTCTCAATAAAAATGGTAAAATTACTAGAAAATTTTAAAACCCACCAAGGAAGATTTTGCAATATGCAATACCTCATAAATTCTCAAAAAAATAGAGAAATTGTTAACCAAAAATTCTAAAACCTTTAATTTTTCTTTCAATCTTCTCAAATTTGCTTTAATCGTTCTATAAGCTTCTGGATTTTTAATTTTCACGTTCATTCTTTGAAAATATTTTTTCCTTGCTTCATCCTTTTAGGAATTTCTTGGAATGGATTTCGTTGAATTTGTGAACGGTTTATTTAAGAATTCTAGACTTTTTCAGTAATTTTTCCTTTATGAGAGAGGAGAAGAGAGCAACACAGAACAGCAGAAAATAGAAGAGAACACAAGAGAACAGAAAAGAACAGCAGAGAATAGAAGAAAACAAAAAAGAATGCTGGATAACAGAAGAGAGAGAACACAGAACAGCAGACAATATAAGAAAAAAAAATAGAACAGAAGGCAACATCAGAGAACAGAAGAGAGTAGCACAGAACAGAAGTAAATATCAAAGAACAGAAGAAAACGGTAAAGAACAGAGAACAGCACAGAATAGGTGAGAATACTATAACAGAGAATAATAATACTCTTGAATTACTAGCAATTTTTATTCTATTTTATTCTTTAGGGGTTCTAGACTTTTCTAATAATTTTTCTTGCATTATTTCAGAATTTTCCAGTTTTTTCACTTGCAAATTGCAAAAAAAATATTCCATTTTTCCAGCAAATATCTCATGTTTTCTACAAATTTCTCTTCTACATTCATACTTAAGTTTTAAGATTTTCAGCAATTCTTCTTCCAGTTTATTGACAATTTCCAAATGATTTCATGTCCGCATTACAGATCCATTTCAGCAAGTGTATTGATGTTAGAGAGGATTATTTTGAAGAATTTTAAGCATTTATACTGATTCATCATTTTTCCCAGAAAATGCGCATTACTTTTATAATGGACCCTGTATTTCATCTTTCAACAATAAAACAGCAATCTTAATAAAAAATAGGTAATAATGAACCTGAGATAAATGATGCTGAAATTATTGATCAAATACGAAAATTTAAAACAAAAGCACATTCAAGTTTCTGGAGTATGTCCCACCCTTTCCCTGAATACTAATTTTATACATTTATATTTTAAGTACTCTTTGAACTCTAAATATATTTTTTCTTCCCGATTTAAAACCTGCCCTACACAAGACAAGATTCATTTATCATATAAAAAAACATTCTAAATTATTTCAATCTGTTTGTATATATTTACTTACTCTGTTTTTTCTGTAGAACTAGAACTATTCGAATATGTGGATGTTGTACTTTCGACACTAGTCTGCGAAGGCAAAGCCACAGGCATGGTCTGATATAGTTTCTCAGTCTCGTCAACTTTCCTCTCGACTTGCAGCAGCTCGTCAAGCTCATCCCACTCCACACTCTTGATGTCCAGCTTGTTCGGTAGAGTCAGGCTCCTGGGCACGATTTCGGGCCCGCTGCCGGAATCCAGGGCGTCCGACGTCGACGTGTCGGTGCCGGAGTCGATGCCCGTGTCCGTTCTGTCGTCGGGGCTGAGCGTATCAGTGGACGTGGTTAGGTCGGAAGACATTGATATGTCGTTGTAACTGCTGTCCGTCATGGTGTCCCTCGTGTCCTCGTCCGAATCGAAATCGGAGCTGACGCGGTACGAATTGCGCTTCCTCACCGTCACGACCGTGCGCTGGTCGTCGTTCTCCTTCAGGTGGATCATCCCCTGAACGCCCCAGTGTATGCGCAAGGGGCCCTCGAGGACCAGGCGGCCGTTCACTTCTCTGCTGCGGATTTCTCCGCTTTTGCCTTCGTAAAAGTGATTGTAAACCTGTAAAACAAAAAGAATCTCAATGATTTCTTAAAATAAATGCTACTTAAAAACACAAACCTTTAATTTAGATTCCAAATGTGATCTCGGCAACACAGGCCCGTTGACCCTATGCGAATCCTTCTGCTGCCCGAAACTCTTATGCGACTCCACCTTAGTGCCATGTCCGAAGAGCTGCGGTCCGAATAGGGCTCCGTAGCAGGGGACCTGGCAGTAAGGCAGCCCCTTGTGTTCCAAGTGCTGGCCGGGATGTAGCCTCTTACCGCACTCCTCGCATCTCAAGCATTCCGGATGCCAATCACGTCCTAAGGACTGTTTCCTTTCGGCTACAATAATAATTAATAAACTTCATTATAACAAACATTCCCATTCAATTGTTTACTTAATATATGACAATACTGACAGGCCACAATAATAGTTAACAAATTTCAGTACGACGAACATTCTCACTCATCTGCTACTATAGGTATTTACCATTTGACAAGTAAACTGTCAATTAAACCTTGATTATACTTTATTATTATGGATGTAATTAACACTTCAAAATCCACATGTAAAATTTCACACAAACAACAAATTAAACGGGTTCAGGAACTTTTAAAGAATCTCTAGTATATGTAGTGAATAAAATAATCTGGTTGAGAGTTTCTAATGTCGTTTCATTTACTACATACGTAATGGGATTTCAGATTGAGGAAGCTGTTCAAGTAACAGCCTCCTCATTCGTACATTTGTGACTATAATTTCAACTTTAATAAGGGCATTATCAATCATAATTAAATAGGTCTTATACAAACAAATTAAATTAAAAAGTAAATGAGTAACCTAAGGTTTAATAAACCTACGAGGATGTGTTAAGCAATTTTAAAATGATTTAAAAACCTGGATACTATCCATATATATATCCCTACGAACTTTAAAAATACGTGAATAAAAAAAAAATATAAGCACTGACCTATAGAACAGTGTCATTTAATATCAGCTACCTTTAACATTTAAATAAAAAGTTCAGTAATATAAATATCGTGATACAACCAATGATAGAAAGGTGAATAAAATAATTAACCCCAGGAAATAACTTCGATGAGAAATTAAAAGCGTAGTGAATATATTTAAATCATTCAAGCCCATTAATTTTTATTCAAATTTAATAAAACTAATTAACATAAAAGCCTACGCAGGTACACACACACACCAACACATGTATAGTACGGTCGGGTGACCACGAGGTCGATAAACGTTTTGGGGTGCACCAGCAATTGAAATAATTGACGATCGGAAACAAAAGATGCCCTGGAATTAATTAAAACGAAAAACAAAAGTGCCGTCGGGGTGTCGCTCTTTTGTCTGCGGTGACTTACCAAAATAGACCGGCTTGCCGCACTTGTGGCATTTCCACATCTTCACCGACGTCCGTTCGTTGTTGCACTGGTGCCGGGGGAGGTAATCGAGGGGGGTCGCACTAGACGGAAAACGGAATAAATAAAGGGAACGGCGCGTTCGGGACCACCATTGTTGATCGCGCTGCAGACGATCAGAAATGTCAAATTGGTATGACAATTTTGGTGATTGTATCTTGGGTTGCATATATATTGAATTTTATTTTCTAACCTGATATGGTTTTATTAAACATTGCAATTTGAATTTAAAACTTTTGTAGTTTGAAAATAATATGAGTAATTAAATTATTTAAAAGAAAAGAAAATTAAATAGAAAGGGGCAGTTTCAAATTATATTGCATATAATTAACAAGGTTTGTATAGGCAGAAATAAGGAAAACAATTGTGATGGTGGGGATACATAATCAAGATGTCAGAGAAATAGTTTTGAAGAGAAAATATTTAAAAAAAGAAGAAAAGACTAATAAAAAACCAGCGGGGCGTAATAATAGCAAAATTACATTCAGTAATGCTAATTTTGGTGATGTACGCTAGAATGAAAAGAAAGGAAAGTAGCTAAAAACAGGTAAAATAATTGGCACATTATAATAATTATACAGTGTATAAAATTTTGAAGACAGAAAAATTTACACCATGCTTTGATAAGAAAAGGAAGAAAATTATGGTAAATAAAGGATTACATTTAAGAATAATGAATTATATTAATACTACAATAATTTAAACTCCTAATAAATGCGTTTTTTCGTTTCCAGTTTTGTCGTTGTTCGAGAAAATGGGCCCCGCGTTGTCATGACAACCAGTGTCATTTGTTAATACAAAATGGACGCGGATGCGAAGATGTCAGAACCAAAGGCGAAAATGAAGACAACCATGGGCGAAAGGGGAGATAACTCCAAAGTAACGCATATAAAGGAAGCTCCTTGTATGAATACAAATTAGGCATGGGAGTACTTATTAAGTTCTATTTTTAGTGTCCAAAAAGTTGATGAAGAAAATGAAGAGACTGAGGAAGAAAACTGAAAATAGTGAGTATCTTTATAATTTCTTGTATTGTATAACATATATTTAAAACAACCACATTAACACCAATAAAGAGTTGTTTAAGTATAGTATCATAAATTGTAATATAAAAACTGTCTTGAAGTACTTTCTCGAAATTTTCAATTTATTTAATGTAAAGTAATTAAACTAAACTAAGCTAATAATAATCAGCAAAGCGTTAAAATATATATATTTAATTAACTATTCACTTAACCCGTGGTGAAACATTTTTTAACTATCTTGGTTAGAACTAAAAAACACTTTGTTTATTTCACAGATAATGTTATGTGAAACAAACCAAATGTTTTTTTTTTGTTGTAACTAAGATAGTTTTAAAATATGACCATCATACGAGTAATATTACAAAGATGATGAATCTTAATATTCCATTTCATTCTGGGGCAAATGACCAAAATTATCGAAGCAGTAATTCATTAAATCTACTATTACTACCACTTTATTTATTAGTCTTTCCTTCTTATTTTGTATGTTTCCTCTTCAAAATTATTTCTCTGTCGTCTTGATTATGTTTCCCCACCTTATTTCTTTTTATACAAGCCATAATTATATAATTTGAAACTGTCCCTTTTTATTAAATTCTCTATTTTTAAATATTTTAGTAAGATGGATCACTAGGGAAATCGCCGATGCGATGGGAAGAGAATTCGTCTTGATGAGCACGCTCAGGGACACCATATATTTCCTCATCTTCGGCCTCTTCGCGTCAATCATTTGTTTGGGAACGACCGATTCCTCTTCGTACCACCTCTTCAAAGTCTTGGAATACCAACTGTTGGTGCGGAATAAATTTCACGCTATCAACACCGCTTCCGACGTCTGGGCGGTAATTGAACGACGCGAACGCTTACGCTTTCATTACCTGCAGTTATTAAAGTTTCTAGATAACGTTTTCGAGAAGAGTTTCTACTGGGACTACTGGTATTATCCGCAGTACCCCGTCAAGTCCACGAACGAGTACAACAGGAATATTTTTTATGAGAACAAACTGATGGGCGTTCCTAGATTACGACAGGTTAATTCTTTAATTAAATCAAATTAGTCAAATCCTTGAATAAATACACCAGCTTTTTTATTCATTTATTATTCAAAACTAGTGTTTTTATTCATATAAATATGTGCACGTACTCGAATGGCCAAAGAGTTGTAGAAATCTTTAATTGTTTAGCTTTTGAATTAACCTCTAATTAATATAAAATTGTTTCACTACTGGCTAAGTGAGAATTTAATTCATCATTTAGCTTTTGTATTAAATTTTATCCCATTTACAGTTGAAGTGCGTAAAAAAAACTTCTACCAACAAAATCGTAGAAAATAGTCTACATGTTAACCTTTACAAATGTTGTGAATGCCATTTAATAGTGTATAAGAGTTTTTGTTAGTATTTTCGAGTTACGTGAAGAGACATAATAACGGGTGTCCAACAATTATTGCAGTCCCGGGTGGCGTTGGAATAAAAAACGTAGGTCGATTCTTACATGTCGCAAATAAATAAACTGACATTTTTAATGCACATTTAGGTTATGTTTGACAATTAACATGAAAGAATTGACCTACGTTTTTGATTCCAATGCCACCCGGGACTGCAATAATTGTTGGACACCCGTTAGTTAGATATTCCTTTCTTCGCAGTGAAGAAAGGCATATAGGTAACTTAAAATATAGTTGATAAGTGGTATGAATGTAATCTGTACTAGATAGAACCTTGATAAATGTTGTCTAGTCAAGGTGATCCATTAACAACGTACTCATTAATGTGAAGATCTCATTTAGTAGCTTAATTTTTCATTGTTATTGTCGTTTAATTTATAGTGGTATGTACTTCTTGGTGAGGAGGTGAGGTACTTGCTGAACACGGGCAATTTAATAAAAGTCTTAATTAATAAAAAAAAATTAAGGTCGCTAGAGGGCGCTGATGACATATGCACTAAGTCAGTATATGTCACCAGCGCCCTCTAAAGGTCTTACTTATTTCTTTTTTGCATTAAAAAGCTAATAATACACATTTTGAGAAAGTTTAAACGGGAATAAGTATGTACAGTGAAAATTAATATCGTTTAAGATTTATACTGGCCTTATACATATAGCAGATTAAAATCTAACCTTGATTACAGGTTAAAGTGAGAAATGATACTTGTATTATCCATAAATACTTCCAACGGCTATTTTTAAGTTGTTATGGACGTTTCACACGAGGTAATGAAGATAAGAGTTCCTTTGGTCCTGGAACAGGAAGCGCGTATGTATATAAAATAATACAGGCTTATAAATTTTTAACATTATGTTTTAAGTGAATCATATTTTGGAACTTTTGTAAATTATTCATAAAAACTCAACATTTATTCAACAATCAAATGTTAGCCGTTTTATCCAGGGGGTTTTAAAATTGCAGAGAGATAAAATTTAAAAGTTAGTGAATAGCAAAAAAAACAGTTAAATATTATATAAAGGTTTGGAAAGGTGATCTTCTTCTACTGTTGAGGGTAAATTAGTTTATGTGGACTGTATATTAGAAGTGCCGGCATCTGGGGGGGGGGGGCGCACACAGGTTGACAGATCAATGGCACAATATTCTGATGGAATGGCTTGAAGTACCAGCTGCCTATTGCTCATCCACTTCCTCAATTCAAAACCTCCACAAGATAACAATTCAATTAATTGTTTTTTGAGTATTAATGCTTCCTCGACTGAAGCTACCGTCGCAGTATTGTCATCCATATAAGTGGTAGACAGCAAAACTTTCGATGCGACTGGAAATCTAGTGCCTTCATCAGCCACTAATTGATGTAAAGTCCCTATCGCCAAAAAGGGTGATGACTACTCCATAAGTCACGGTCGTCAGTTGGTACTCCTGAAGTTCTTCCTCTGTTGAGCTTCGCCATAATATTCTTTGGAAGTCAGAATGCTCCGGTGAAATATTTGTTACGGTACATCTGACACGAATGTCAGTGATGAGTACGATACCACGGAGACGTAACTGAAGAATTATATCCACAATATCTAGCTGTAATATCGGTCCTTTCAACGAAATTCGATTTTGAGAAACCATAGAGGCATCTAACAACACACGAAATTTTGAAAACGTCTCTCCATCCCGATAGATGGGATGGTGTGGAATGTAAAAGGTCCTTTATACTTCCTTTGGTTTATCTATCGCAACAACAATGTGTCCCTGTTCCAAATAATCATCCATAAATTCTCTATACAACGACATCAACGTTGGTTGTTTTGTGAGACGACGCTCCAACAATCGAAACCTCCTTAACGCTGAAGAACGACTTTCTCCTAAGGGGGCTACCGAAGAGTCAAAGGGCAATTCCATAATGTATTTTCCCGATGCATCCCGCTTGGTAGTTGTAGCATACCACTTCTCACAGAGTTTATCTTTCAGACTCAGCTCAGATTGTCTAGGTGGTTCCTCACTCTCCCAAAACTTTTGTAACATATTATCGATGCGATCTTCCCCGAACGTGCAATGGATTTCCCTTTGATCTGATTTGATGCTTCCAATCAAGTAAAATCGGAATCGACAATCCAATTACAACTGAGGCATACCACTGAGCACCCAATAAAATGTCAATTGGTCTCCAAACGAAATATTTTGGATCTGCTAACCTAAAACCACGAAGATGAAGCCAATTTTTATCTTTAACTGGAGAACGTGCTATCGAATCAATAACTAAGGCATCCGTTTTCAATTTTTTAACATCAGATCCTCTCACCAAATGAGCGGCTTCTCTAACAATTCCAGATTCCGTTCTAGCAATACCAAATACCAGCACGTGTGTGCTTCGTGACGATTGGCCAAAGACTTAGTTATGAATGTGCCTTCGCTTCCACTATCAATAACTAGTGTTGCTTTAACTGTAATACCTCAACAATCTAATACGAACACCTGCCAACAAAACGGAAGGTTTATTTATTGCCTTGGTCTGCAAAGTTGTGCCTTCCATCATTGAAATCGGCGTAAATAAAGTAGATTGCGATATTGTCCCGGGAGCTTCAACTTTCTTCCTTTTAATATATCGAATTATAATTTCCGAATGAAACCTAACTATTAGGCTATATTATTTAACGAAATGAGCACCATGAAAGGATGAATTCCGCATTAATCATATATCAACCATTCATTCCACTAGCGTTGATCCGGTTCGAAGGACCATTGTGTTGAGGGTTAAATTAGTTTACGTGGACTGTGTATCAGAAGTGCCTGCATCGGGGGTCGCACACAGGTTGACGTATCTAAATACTGCCACTTACCTTGAGTTTATCCACACCTCTAACTTCTGATTGTATTGGCTACAGGTGGTTTTCTTAAC
The DNA here is from genome assembly GCA_963969525.1 of Ontholestes murinus. Taxonomy (NCBI): domain Eukaryota; kingdom Metazoa; phylum Arthropoda; class Insecta; order Coleoptera; family Staphylinidae; genus Ontholestes; species Ontholestes murinus. The sequence continues at coordinate 45,387,868 of OZ018397.1, read as the reverse complement.
ACAAAATTCACTATAACTTCGATAAGTCCGTTTTCTATTAACCATCTTCGGTTGCAAGCAGTTTTCGTTCTATTTCACGATTAATCGGTCGAAAATACGAAGGTTTTATTTAATGTCTAGTTGATTTGAAGTTCTTCTTTCTTTCTTAGCAATTTTTATATATTGTTTTATATTTTAGTTATAGTAATAGTAGCAGTAGTATTTGGCTATCGTGTTTGTTGGGTATTTGTGTGTATGTGTAGTTATAATAATGTTTAAATTTTTACAGTTCTTATTATTTACTGATTTTGATTTTATTTTGATCAATTAATAATGCATTAGGTCAACGTAATCGTGACTCACCTCAACAAATTAAGGATTATCCGAAATAAGACTTGAATTGAACCAAGCGAACGTCTGACCTACCTCAACGTATTCCATCTTAGCCCAATCCTGTCGGTCTATCGTACTCTAATGCTATCCAAATATACCACAAATTGATCGAGTTCAATAGCGTCTCTGACCTACCTCCTTTGCAAATGGGCGAAGAACATTTTTCATTATTAATTGAGGAAGGTCAAGAGTACGTTGAGATAGTTTTTTAAATTTAACAAATTTTTCAATAATTAGCCAGTTGAGTTTATTAAGTATTAAATTTATGCTGGTGTATTTGTCACATTTTATAGTATCGTAATAAAGGAATGAGCCCTTTATTTTGCAATATTTGTAGTCTTTTCAAGTATCCACCATTTGTCATTTATAAAATTGTTCCAGAAAAATGAAAATGTGGTAATATTATTGTATTATAAATTGTTGTTTTGGTCTGTTGTGATAGAGAGTAGCCGCATCTATTTAGTACACCAAGTTGTTTTGCAATTTTCTTACATCTATAGTCCACGTGTTCCGAAAATGACAATTTATCGTCTATCACAAACCCAAGATATTTTATTGATTTAACATACTCAATTGTAGTATTATCGAATTAAATGATATAATTTTCTGTATTTATTGTTTTACTGCTAATTATCATTCCTTTTGTTTAATTTGTGTTAATCTTTAGGCAGTTTGTGTCGATCCAGTATTTTAGGTTTTCTAAATGTTGATTTATTTTGTCTGTGTTTTCTTTTAAAATGGTCGATATTGTGTATATTATAGTATTATCGGCAAATAAATGATACCTGAGTGTTTTAAACATTTGCCTATATCATTCACATACAGCACAAAGAGTGAAGGACCAAGCATACTTCCTTGTTGTACACCTGTTTCAATTTGTTTCAATTTTTACAATTTGCATAAATGCAAAACCAGTTTATAACTGTTCCATTAAGTCCATACATTTTTAATTTTTGTATCAATAGTCCCCTATCAACTGTTTCGAAAGCTCTTTTAAAGTCCAGAAATACAACGCTCGTTATCTTTCCACCATCTAAATTCTCCTTCCATTCCCCAACTAAATATTGTAAAGCAGTCTCACAATTATAACCCCGCCGAAACCCTGATTGGTAATCTGTTAATATATTTTCTTATTTTCTTGAAGTATATGATGTAGTAGCTGTTCATATGCTATTTTTTCCAAAATTTTTGTTGTTGTAGGCACTGTGGATTTATTACGTGAACTTACAGTCACATACAGTCTGTACTGTATTGTACGTTTGATAATGGCCTTTTAAAGGTTGAAACTATAGTCACGTAATAAATACACATCCTCACACAGAGGATCAACGAAGTGTATTTTCATTTAAGGTTCCTGATTCAAGATGTATCGCAAAGTGATAGCTCCAAGCATTAAACTGCGTTTATTGTTCTGAGATCTTCATTTTTTTTACTATTTGTTACTTTTTTTATTGGTGTTATTGTATTACACTTCAATTTATTTGGTACTATTCCTGTTTCTAATGATATATTAATAATGTTAACAAAATATTGTATTAAATATGGTAAACTTGTTATATTGTCAGGACTAGATTTATTTAGTAAATTTAATATAATTGACAAAAATTCCTCCTCATTAATGGTTTTAAAATCAGTCATATAATTTGAGACTCTCATAGGTTCAGTCTCAACATTTCTCTTACGAATATAATTAATTATTTCAGTTATATTATAACACCATCTGTTAATCAACTTTTTGAGTCAGCTCAGATATTATAGTAACCTTCGATATTTATTTCTTGATCTTCAATTAAATTAGTTACATGTGTTTCAGTTAGACGCATAGTTATGGGATGGTTATACTACAAAAAAATATTTAAATTCATCTATATGTGCTATTAGGCTTTGAGCGTTTTGCATGAGTAACTAAGATTGTCTATCATCACTCAATAATTGCTATTGACTAGTATTTAATTTATAATCTATCCTGGCTTTTACTTGTTCAATTTTTTGCTTGTATACATTACAATTATAGCTAAATACTGTGTGATTAGTGTTATGTTGTAAATTAAACTTACTATTAATTTAACTGCAATGAATACAGCATGATTTGTTTAATGTCTATCACTACTGTATTCTTCACAAGCTGTTTTATTAGTACATCTTGCTGCTATAAGATTATATCGATTGTACTTAAAATATCGGATATTCAACATTACACTAACTCTTGCTTCACAAGTAAATTCTAGAGCAGCACGCCAGAGAGAACAAAATCAATGATGTATAAAGAGAGAATAGAATAGGGCTAAGTATCGAACCTTGGGGAACCACCTGGCCAAAGAAACGAAGATTGTTGATTCTAAGTTGCTGATCCTTCATTTCACAGGTTGACTGTAACTCTAGCTAATTAATCCAATGTATTATTGGTTTTATAAGTATAAGTAAGTTGTGTATATGAGAGAATTAAAATGTGCATACACTGAGCATAGTTTGTATCCAATATAAAGTCCGTTTGGGAACGAGAAGTTCAAAAATATTTGTCCGGGCTTTGATTGGTCAAAGCCTCAAGTTATATGCATTGTTGCTATGCTAATGATGTTGAACATTGTCATTTTTACCTTCTGATTAAAATCTTAAGACCTTCTGGTCATAATTAACTTTTTCAGGGTAATTTTTTTTAGTAGTAGTTATAGTAATTTATTAAAATGTATAAAAATACATAATAATAACAAATTTATATACATAATGATGGTTGCGACCGTTACTATGTGGTAATTCATAATGAACACTGAATAAAACACTTACTATGTTTTTAATTATAGTGGTTAAAAACATAGTAAGTGTATTATTCAGTGTTCAATTTATATACATTTTATATTGTAACATCAAATATAAACTAAATTATGTACATAATACTTTTTTTATAGGTATACACGTATAGCTAAATTGCACTAATTATTGTTGGGTAAATGAGACTAGCCATCCTTCCTAACTAACTTATAGAGACAAATATAATCTTAAATATCACACTACTTTACTTGCTTTCCGTTTCTTCAGTCTTTTAAACAGGGGCAAGGAATTAACTTGCTTCAAGGATGCTTCTTCATTGAATTGATTTATTCTCTGACAAAACAATGAGCGATGTGATCTTTGTTGCCTTACAAAACTCACATGTGCATCATTCCTACCTCTTTTCTGATAGTTATGGATATCAGAATGTGTCCTTTACCCTTTGGTCATTGCCAAGTTCAAACCTTTTGGTCATTGTCGACAACTTCTTCAGCTAAAGAATGGTGCTTCTGATGGAAAAAGGCCATGTCTCACAGTCTATCGAAATGTCACAGGAAGCCGCTATCTATACTATTGTCACATAATGCAGTGGAAGCACAATGTACTACATATACAGAAGAAAAGATTGTGAACCACCTTGCTTAGGAATGAAGATAGCCTGGACTTTTAAAAATATTAAATGATCAACTGCGAAGCTGTAAAAGTGGTTTTGCAGTCAATAATTGTGAATCAATTTATAATCGATTATCTGTGGATCGATTTTGTACTTAATGGCAATCAAATCCGACTTAACAATGCTATTAACTTTTTGAAGTCAACACGAACTTCTTAATTGTCAAGCAATTGCAATGAAATAGTTATATACAGGGTGTCCCGTTAATGCGGGGAAATGGCTCTACCATAGAATTCTGAGGTCAAAATATGACGATTTAACGCAACTTATCTATATCCAAAAAATTACGGTTAAGCCGGAATTTGGCTTCAAAGTTTCAATTTTTTTAATTTCTTTTGTTTATAACAATAGAACGCTTTATTCGATTTGAATGAAATTTATTTTTAATAACTACCATAGTATAATAAATCATGTCAGTTATTATGACTATTATTCGTTAACAAGAAGTATAAGAAACAGTAGTACCACCACTTAAAAACTAAAATATTTTTTTATTGGTGGATCCTATAAAAACTAAAAAAATACTACTTGAAAGACCATTTAATTTAAAAACTTTTTCATCTCTTAATAATATTTGATATCTTTTACGGTTTTCCCACAAAAAAATAAAATATACAAAATATACAAAAACAAGTTTTTCATCGAATCGAAAATAAATGTTTTTCGTGGCCGTCTTTGTTTAAAAAATGTAAATTATGTATAATAATTATTATTTAGTGTCTTTTGACAATTAATTTTTAACTTTATTATAGTTCATAAATATTCATATTTGGAATAAAGAGATATCTCGCTTGTATTAGGATTTTGCAAAGAAAATTGTTTGAAAAGTGTTAGATGTTGTTTTGATTTATTTTATTAATTGATATTATTTAATTTTTATTCAATTGAGTAAGTTTATTTACTTATTAATGAGTGCATAATGTGTATACTATATTCATATTTTATTTTTTGTGCAAAAACCGTACAAGATATCAAAAACAAGTAAGAGTCAAAAAAGTTTTTAAACCTAATGCCCTTTCAAGTAGATTATTTTGGATTTTATTGGATGCACCAATAAAAAAATATTTTAGTTTTTAAGTGGTGGTACTACTGTTTTTTATACTTCCTGTCAATCATTAATGGCCAAAATAACTAAAATGATGTATGATATTATGGTACTTATTACTAATAAATTTCATTAAAATCAAATAAAGCGTTCAATTGTTATAAACAAAAGAAATAAAAAAAAATGAAACTTTGAAGCCAAATTCCGGCTTAACCTTAAATTTTTGGATATAGATAAGTTGCGTTAAAGCGTCATATTTTGACCTCAGGAATCTATAGTCCAGCCATTTCCCCGCATTAACGGGACACCCTGTATATACCAATTGTACCTTGTCTAAAAATTCTCCTCTAATGAGGAAAGTTTACGACTTACATGGTGCAAAACTCGCGAGAACTACGAAATTATATTGGAGGAATCAGGCACACGTTCCGTCTTTCATTTCATTCTGTTCCGGTCATCCTAAGATGATGATAGAAGGAGATATATATTAATTGCTATACTGTTCTTAGTACGAAATTGCACGAGTCACAGTGAACTATTGATGGCTCGACTATAGGTTTAAAATTTGTCTCATTACGTGTAAGAAGCGAAAATTTATAGGCTAAAGAAATTAGTAACCATAGTTGCTTAGCACTGAAGATACATGGACTCTTACAGATGTAAGATGTTTAACTTAAGCAGAGTTTAAAGATTTCTCTAAAGTTTATGATTTACGGGAAGCATGCAGAATAAATGTGAGTTTCTTTGGCATCTTTAAGAGGTTAATATCATATATGTTTATATCATAATGCTAAAGACATGAAAATGTTCTAGTATAGCTCAACAATAGAGAAAACCCAAAATTATACTTGGACGTTGGAGGTTTTGGGTTTGAATAGGTTCCTAATTGGTCTCGTATCAGCAAAAATTATAATCACTCTTGCTTAGGACTCTCCTAAACTCTAATGATGTAAGATTGACCACGAAGTTTATGATCTTTCAAATGATTGTGAATTGACTATGAGTTTCTTTAGTGAAAAATGGTATATCTCTTAAGTTTTGACCCAGTCATAAAAAACTAGCAATCGTTGCTGCCTAATAATTTAAATATTCCTAATTTATCAACTGCGAAAATCTAATTCTACCTTACTTAGAAATTTAGAAATTTCTAATTATCAACATTTACAGTTTACGTGTAGTATACAAGGTAATTAATAGAAACAATGAGTTTAAAATTTCCTGGCGTTCTTAATATGTTTTCAATTTGTCTCACAACGTTGAAAGGATTTCGGAATACGAAAATTTATGATTTACGTAGAGCTTGCAAATGAATTCACAAGAAGTTTGAGCTGCATTCCAAAAACTTTTAAAATATAATAATAATAATAAACGAATTTATTCAACTTAGGAACAATACATGATATAATTGACAAAAATAATCCATCTTTCTTTGAAATTACTTAAGATTTTTCTCTTTTTAGTTGGAAATATCACGCACCTGAACATTTCGCAACCTCCACTTATTGGGGCAGAATAGACTGGTACCATGGGGGCGGATTTTATCAAGACTTGACCCTCTATCGGAAGAAAACAATGAAAATAATCGAAGACTTGAGGGAGAATCTCTGGATCACGAGAGGCACTCGAGCCATCTTCCTCGATTTTACAGTCTACAATTCGAACACCAACTTATTCGCAGTAATAAAGTAGGTACCATCCTTTTTTTTATTTTAACAACATTGTATCGGTAAACTTAATTGCACTTTCGGCGAAGAATCGTCATAAAAACACTACCAATATATCAGTGATCTACACTGATAGGACAATGCGATCTCTCATACATCTGCTCAAACAAGAGACTTTTTAAGTATTAAACAAGTCAAATTGTTGGGTCATACACCATACAGCCCTGATTTGGCACCCACTAACTAATTGTTATACCGGAAAATCAAACATAACCTAAGAGGTGGACGTTCTTCTGATGAGGCGGTTGATGCGTTCAAAATGCAAATTTTAGATACATCAATAGGAGTGCTTCTGGAGAATATTTTGAAAAGCAATTAATTCAATTTCATTTTTTGTTCTCTATTCTCGAAATATAAAAATTATAAAACTCGTGTTTATAATTTATAAAAAAAGTTTCACAAAATAGAAGCCTTCACAATTGCTTAACGAAATATACAAGGTAATCCTAGTAAATTTATTCCTCATCATTAAATCTATTAACTATTAAGTTATTATTTTTCTTTAACAGGTGCGCATTCGAATTTCCACCGACTGGAGGCGTAGTTACAAGTCACAGGGCCCACATAGTCAAATTACTACGCTACACCCTTCCATACGACTACTTCATCCTAGCGTGCGAACTGATAGTAGTCTGCTTCATCGCCTACTACCTGATGGAGGAAATTCGGGAGATGATCTACTTCAAAACTCAATACCTGAAGTTCTTTTGGTCATACGTCGATGCTGGAATAATTGTGGTACCCCTTCACTTAACTTTTTCATCACCACGTACAGATTAAATTAAAGATTTTCAGCTTGGTATTATAGCGTTTTGCATGACTTTGTATATAAACATATTTGTGCATGGAAGGATGAAGCGCATCGTCGACAATCCGCACAAATACGCCGATTTGGACGATCTGGCGATTATGCAGAAGTATTATGTGAACATAACCGCCGTCATGTTATTTTTCATCTATTTGAAGTTGTTCAAGTACTTGAATTTTAACAAGAGCATGGCGCAATTGAATAATACTTTAGCTAAGGTATAGAAATAATTAGTATTATCTTAGAACAATCACACCGACTACTGTTTAATAGAGTAAAAGTATTGAAATGATTAAAAGAGTAAAATAATATTGAATTAGTAAAACTTATCAAACCTCTTTATATAATCTCTATTATATTAAAAACCAGTACACATGAAGTGCACATTTAAAATATGGCCAAAATCAATGAAACACTTAAATCGATTTGTTTAATTTGATGCAAAGAATTAAGATATTAAATCCTTTTTTATTTTTTAGTGCCGTAAAGATATGATGGGATTTGCTATAATGTTTTTTGTGATATTCGTTGCTTTCGCCATTTTAGGTTACCTGTTGTTTGGAATGGAGGTGAGTTTCATTAATAGTTTTAATTGGCTCGAAACTGACGTATTTATTTAGGTATCGGACTTCAGCAGCTTCAATTTGGCTATGTTTACACTGTTAAGGACAATACTGGGCGACTTTGATTATACAGAAATAGAGAAGGCCAATCGGATTTTGGCACCGATATTTTTCCTGTGTTTCATCTTCCTAGTGTTCTTCGTACTTTTGGTAAGAAATAATTAGTTCTTAGATACTGCATCAAAAACTTATTCATGACAATGGTTGCGGTCGTTTTATAGTAGAAAATTAATAACGAGTAAAAATCCATATCTTCAAATTACTTACTAAACTTCAAATTAACGACGCATATAATGTATATCCGAGAGAAGTTGAATATCAAATCTTCCCCAATATATTTCCAATGTATTAGGTGGATGTAATATGTATTTGACACCCTCAAAGACAAAGTTTTACAGGCTACAGGTTGCCTGTAAAACTTTCCGACTTTGGTGCAGCTCCGAAACTACAACTTTTTATAAAACCGTACCTATCTCTGATCGCTAAGCCTATGAAGATTTCCATAACTATTACTCCTACAGATTTTTAATACCAGTGTGCCACAGGGTTCTAATTGGGACCTCTCAGTTTTATTATCTTTATTAATTATTTGTCAAGTTTTAGCATACAGGGTGACTGACGAAAAACCTTTGGTGCTGTATCTCGCTTATTTTTTATCCGATTTTAATAAATAAAACATCAAATTAAACCATTTTTAAAAGACTTTAATAGGATCTGAACTGTTATTTTTTCTCGCACCCAGTTTTCGACAAAATACGATCAACATTTTTTTTTTAATTGCACTGTATATATTTTTATTGATTCGCAAGGAGATTTTTTTTTCTGAATATAAAATTGTAGACAAATTTATCCATACATCAAACTTAAGTCGAGAAATTGAGGATTAAAAAAATAAATAAAAAGTCAAGTATCGATTGTAAACAATATACAGACCCTATTTTAAATGTCAAAAGTGACAGTGACAGCCATTGATACAATACTGCAACGATTTTTAATTATTTCATAATTAAAATGTTGCAATATTTCAAACACTGTACTAGAATTTTGTGCTTCTACAGAAATCGTTTTTCAGTTTTTGAAATCTTGCAACATTTTTATTATGAAATTATTAAAAATCATGCAGTATTGTACCAATGACTGACATGTCACTTTTGACATTTTGAATAGGCTCTGAATATTGTTTACTATGGGTATTTGATTATTTTTTTTTTTTAATCCTCCATTTCTCGACTTTGGTTTGATGAATGGATAAAATCGTTTACAAATTTAGATTCAGAAAAAAAGATTGCGGATCAGTACAAAATATATATACAGTGCAATTTGAAAAAAAAAAAGTTGATCGTCTTTTGTCAAAAACTGGATGCAAGAAAAAATATCAGTACAGTTCATATTAAAGTCTTTTAAAAATCATTTAATTTGATGTTTTATTTATTCAAATCGGATTAAAAATAAGCGAGATACAGCACCAAAGGTTTTTCGTCAGTCACCCTGTATGCAGATGACCTGAAACTCTTTACAAGTATCGACTCTGTGTCTATGCAGCTTTGAATTTTTCAGAATATGTTCTTGGCCATCATCAATGACACCTACACGGACGTCAAAACAGAAATCGCGATTGCTCCTGACGAACTAAGAATGTCTGGGTACTTAAAAAGAGGTTACTACAATTTCTTGGTCAAGATCGGCTGCGGAAAATATGTCAAGAAGACTGTGCTGCAGAAAGACGAGTTCCAGATGACGTACAATGAAATCAAAATGGCGCTGAAAAAGTAAGTGCTGGTAGAGAAACGATTAAGGTGACATCTATTGTACTAGGTTTGGTTTGCGATTTTCATATCATAAAGTTAATATTATAATATTAACAAATATTACATTCCTGTTAAGAAATGCGTTAATACGACTACACACCATAAATCGTAAGCCATCACTTAGATCACATAAATCTACGGGTATTTTTATGTTTTAGAATTGGATTTTCCGATTTGGAAATTGAGATGTTTTACGCACGTTATAATATAGATGAAAATGCCCAAGTGCAGAACTACGATATTCAAACTCTGCTGGACGCATTGGAGGGAAAGGCCCCAACTGGTGAGTCAGTTAATTACCCAAAGAGTGCTAATACATGAAAGTGAATTTATTAGTTCCACAAACGGATGTTAAGCAGATGCAAGAAGATAGTGGGAAACCGTTGGTGGAAATAGACGATTTTCTCAAGTAAGTTTATTAAAAAGATAATAATAATTTTAGACAAACATAATTACAATTAAAAAAACGTAGACATTTTCGTATAAAAAATGAATTAGCCCGTCCGTTGGGATTATCGATCGCCGGATTTTTTACCCTAATAATAAATGTTTTCATTAGTGAACTTTTGGTTACTGCTTTTATTAATTGTAAATTTATAATTTCCAATAATTTTTATTTTATTGAGTGACATTTAATTGCTCTGATACTTTTGTCCGTTTCAACCTTTTTTTAAAGAAATATTTTCAATTGTTTTATTTATTCTAATTACTTTTTTCGCTATTATTTATTTGTCAATTGTTTTATTTACAAATATCACATAATTTCAATTGTATCGTAAAGTGATATTCTATTATTTTAGCGCTTTTAACATTTAGCATTTTCAGTTCGCCGAGCTTATATCGATTGTCAATATTAATTGTTTTCTCTTGGTATTCAATTATTTAGGCTCCTTTTCAACATCAACTGCATTATCGTTGCTTTAGATATGATACCTGTTAATTGTAATTTTAAACAATATAAAAACGAATATTGATTTATTATAGCCGTAATATTAATTTATTCTAGCGTACTCTTGATCTACCACAACAATTAATATATTGGCCTATCGTACTCCCGACCTACCTTAATAAACTACGCATTAACCTAGGTCAAGCGTACGCTAGTTTAAGCGTACAATTTAATAACTCTACTGATAATACAAATAGTGCTCTGCCTTTAGTAACAATATATATGTAGTTTGGATGGGTAGTCAATTGAACAAAATAAACAACTTGGTTGAATACTACTCCTATGTAATAATATATCACATAAAATTATATATAAAATTTGAAATAAAATTTTTTGCCAATTGCTAATAAACTATTGGAGTTACGTGAAATTTATATATCAACTAATTATAGAGAATTCAAAATTGAACAAATTATTATGAATAGCCTTTTTGCGCAAACCTCATAGTTTTTGAGAAAAATATAGGCAAATTACAAGTTGTGATTCAAACGGAGGGACATAACGACGACATATATCATATATCACCACCCAATCGAATCGATGACTACGTTCAAGGGAAAGTAAGCCGAATCGCATACCAAAAATCAGCAAGACAGAAAAAGAAAACCTAAGAGCCCAACAAAGAGTAAGACCGTCACCCCCCAACCCTACAAGACTTTCATCCCAGAATTATTAACAAGAAAAAAAAACTTGCTCTTAAAGATTGCCCAAATTCACATCTAGAGAAAACAAAAATCTCTAATGTTATAATCAGTGTCTAGCTCATATGTAAAACAAATAAAAATATCAAGAAAAAAGTCAAAAACAACGAACTAATTATCACAACAGCAGACAAAGAAAATTTCGTAGAAATATTATTGAAAAGACCATGAACAAAAAGTTCTTATCACCGGACGTAACTGAAATCCTAAAAGATCCTACAACTAACTTTATTAAACAAATTAAATCGTTCATTAACAAGCCAAACTCCTAATTTCTTAATTCAACAAAGCACAAACTCCCTCCAATGAACCGAATACCTCCCAGATATTATGGATTTATAAAAATACATAAAGAAAATGAACCCATACGTCCCGTATAATCATAAATAATTCATCAGGAAAAGTAATTGCCATAGAACTCATTTCAATTTTTAAATCGCTAACCAGTTTCAAAGATCCCTATTTCATTAAAAATTTAATAGAACTAATACAAAAACTAACCAACTTAACCACAGATAACAACTGTAAACTAGTTTCCTTTGATGTTACTAACATGTTTGCCAAAGTTCCACTCGAAGATTGCATGAAATTAACAATTTAACATCTGGATACCAACAATACCTTACTAAAACAAAACTATTTTACATTTAATAATAAATTGCTAGCAGATTTTTTATGGATAAAATAACTAAACAAATATTAGACATTCCGTTAGGCAAAAAACATATCAAATGTTGTTTTGGGTAAATAGACCATATCTTAGCTTGTTTTAAAGACACTGATAGACAAATAAACCAATTTCTAAATTTCCTTATCTCCATTCGCCCATCATTAATCTTCACAGTAGAAACAGAAACTAACAACTCTGTCAATTTTCTTGATCTCTCAATTAACAAACTAAATAACAAACTTAACATTTAGAGAAAACCCACTGACACAGATTCTGCTATTGTCATTTCCGACATCCTAAAAACATAAAGTAGCAAATTTTAATTCAATGAACCATAGAGCATGTAATTTACCCTTAAGTCTACAATCCCTACACAATGAAATTCATAAAAAAGAACTAATTAATGAACTTATACACAAATTTGAAATAAAACAACTACAAAAATATTTACCTATACGCAGAACAGGAATCAACATCTATAAGTTAACTGCAACACTCGTGTATGATTATTTAAGAAAAGTTACAAAAATGTGAGAGCGTAATTGAAATTAATTTTATTAATTTTCAATTGTTATATGTCAGGGCTTTTATCGACTGTCTATTATTTTTTTTAAATTTCCAATAATTTTAATTATGATTGTGCCACTTGTTTGGACAATTTTGTTTGTTTGTTAATAATTAGTGAGGTTTTCGCTATTACCAATAGTTTTTATTTGGTCAATTTTAACTGTCTTCTTTTATTAATTTGCAATTGTTTTCTTAGTAGAAAATTGTTTGTCACTTGTGATTTTAATTATTTTTTGAAGCGACATTTAACTATTCTGTCACTATTGACAGTTTTAACTCTTTTTATAAATTATTTTCAATTGTTTTCGTTCGATCATTTGTTTATTATTTGCTTTATTTATTATTTTTCATTCAACAAGTTATGGTCAATATCATAATTAACTAATTTTATTTATGAGGATAGAACAGCATCTTTATTTGGACAAACAAAAATATACTTAGAACAAATATATTTAAAAATTTAAACTAAGGGTTAGTCCGTCCGTTTGGGCTATCGACCTTCGGTCTTTCTGCCCTATTTATGACGATTTTTTTAAACTTTTACGAATTTCAATTGTTCTCTGGGGTGACACTTGTTTTAGAGGTTTTCGACAAATTCAACTGTCTTTTTGTTTGTCAATAATTTTTTTTTTCGCTATTGTTTTCAATTGTTTTAGTTAGTTTTGACATTTGTTCATTTTGACTGTTTTGTTATTTTTTTCAATAGAAAATTTTTTGTCACTGTTTTTATCGATTGGCTATTATGTTTCTAAATAATTATATTGTTTTCTGAAGTAATATTTAACTATTCTGGTATTTTGTCTGTTTCAACTATTTTTATAAATTATTACTTTCCCTATATAGTATATATAGAGGGAGTATTGTTTTCGTGATTTTTTTTTCAAAATTTTTTTTTGCGTAAATATCCGTTTTGGGGTCCCCGGAACCCAAAAAACTAATTTCTAGAAAAAAAAATTTTGTGTCTGTGTGTGTGTGTGTCTGTGTGTGTGTCTGTCGGTGGGTGCTGTATCTCAAAAACGAATGATCTGAATGAGATGAAACTTTAAACTTAAGGTTTTATGGTTAAAAACTGGAACTGAAAAGCTTTTGGTAAACATTCATAAACCGGAAGTGGTTGTTTACTGGAGGCGTTTTTTTGTTTTTTGGTGATATTTTTCTAAATATGAAAAATTTTAAAAAACGGTTCAAACAAAAGTTGAGGGGAATGAAAAACTGAACAAGTTTTATTCGAACATGTTTTACATTAAATTCTTAACTTTCGAGAAAAAAAATAAAAATTGAAAATTTTGACATTTTTTGCCAATTGCTAATAAACTATTGGAGTTACATAAAATTTATATAAAAAATAATTGTAGATAATTCAAAAGCACACAAATTATTAAGAATAACATTTTTGCGTAAACCTCATAGTTTTGGAGAAAAATATAGGGAAAGTACTATGATGGCCACATCACCATTTTTTTCAATGGTTTTCATGCGTAAATTTGATTCTTCCGCTTTATTTTTTTAATTTTATTGATAAATGGATACATAACACACATATTTACAATGCGATTACAAATCTAAAGTACAATTGGCTATAAACCATTGGTTTTTCCGCCGAATTTTTAGTTACTTTTGTACGCCAAACTTGTCGATTATACATTATAAATTCAAGTAATTTCAATTGTTTTCTGTTAATATATTCAATTGTTTTTGGGCTTTGTCAATTTAGAGTGCTTTCTCATTACTTTATATATCGTTTTTATTTGTTTATTATCTTTTTACTCCTTTATAACAAAATAATACAATATTTATAGTATAAAATATGTAAATATACTCAAAAATTTAGTCGGAAGGAGGATGGGAGGAGTTCTCTTCATCGAAAGATCTTCCATTCAAACCCATGACTATATAATCATCAGTTCTGCTTCAGAATACTTTCTGTAGAATCTTTTTATACTTCAGTGCTCGAATAAAGTATATTTTAGTCTTTCATTAGACATATTTTTTATCATTACACTGAATTGAAAAATTCACTATGTTTTAAGATATAAATAAGACAATACGACTATTTGTAGTTGGAACATTATGGATTTTTCAATTAACTATGGATTACGTGGTAACGGTCGTAACCAGTCTCTTTAGATTAATCGTTACTTTAAATTTAAACTATAATAAAATGAATATTAATGTATTATATGTTTTGTTTTTAAATTTCAATACTCTATTCTAGCGTACTCTTGACCTACCACAACAATTAATACATTGGCATATCGTACACCTGACCTACCTTAATAAACTACGCATTAACCTAGGTCAAGAGTACGCTAGTTTAAGCCTGCAATTTACTAAGGTTAAAAATGCTGAAGTTAGTTTTTATTTTTAGTAATACTTACATTTTTATTAACCATATTTATTATTATTATTATTCCTATTAATATTAATGTTTAATTGTTTCACCTTCTTTTCCAATACAATTTTTAATATATTTCAATGATTTTGGAAATTTTTAAACATTTTAAGTAATACTTAAATTTTTTGATTTCATGAATCAATTTAAGCTACTTTTTTGTCTTATTATTAAGATTATTTTTTCCAATACTATTTAAAATACAGAAAATGTACTTGAGTAAGATTGTCACGTAATCATTTTTTTTTAAATTTTAATTGTATAAAATATATAACTTGGCTGAACAAATCTGTAATATTAGCTAAATATCAATATCATAAGTCATATGAAGTAAATTTAGGGTGGATAGATACAAATTTTTTCAACAGCGATTTTAAAACATAAAAACATTGTTCTGTATAAATAAAAATATATAAATATCGGCTGGGTTGGCCTCCATTAATCCACCCTGTTAGATTAATTTAGGCATTCGTCAAATGGACTAGTAAATAATTTTGTAAACAAACACACAAATTGTGATGGGAAATTCTAAAAAAAATTTCAACATCGCTTTCAAAACAGAAATCATTGAAAATGTAATGAGTTACGTGAAGAAAATGCAATATAAAATAACTTCTAATCACTTTCTCCACAGTTTATTAACTGATCAACAGAGTTCAACAAGTATTTCCAAACAAAAACCAAAATCAAGTTAATCAGTGTGAACATATATTTCCTAAGCCAATGTGTTAAGACAGGAGTGTTCTTGAATTTCATAGAAAACCGAACAAAGAAAATGGATATCAAAACACAATATATTTTTATATTTTTCAAATAAAGAGGTATGGTGTTGCGATACATTCAAATCTTTACTGTTTCCACCCTTTTAGATTAATTAGACATTCATCAAATGGACTAGTAAATAATTTTGTAAATAACTACATAAAAAATTGTTGGAGCTTAGACTTCTATGTATATGTAGGGTTGGTGGGCGGCAACTATCACATCCTTCAATCAATGTAAAATTAATATAGGATTCTTTACGAATAAACTGCATAAACTTGACATATTACTGAGAAATTATGTAAAGAAATTACTACTTTACTTAATTAATAAGACTACAATTGTTTCACCATATTTTTTGGTGGTCCACTATACCATTTAAATTACTGTAAACCAAACATAAGTTTTAATTTGAAATTACCTAATATTATAATCTTATTGCATTAAGCGTAAACAAAGTCTATATATAATATCAACAAGAAATTAAATTAAAACTGAACAGAATCAACAATTTAGACAATCCATTTAAATTTTAATCAAACACAAGTGATTTACTATTACTTGGTTTCAAGAGTCGGATTTAGGCTATCAACCCATTCTAGAAAATCTGAAATGGTTTAAGTAAAAATTATTCCTTATCATAATACTGTCAACTCATTAGTTCTTTTCAAGAGCTTCGATTGTCTACCACTAAGATAATAATAATTTAAATTATCATTTGAATACCAAGGCCCATCGTCCACCCATAGTAGATTTAATCTTTTCATTCACAAGTTAACTTGAGTATAGAATTCTAAACAGCAAATATAATAATTTGGCTTAGATAAACACATGTATGTATGTAGTCTGGATGGGTGAATCATTCCTAACAATTTAACAACAATTTTACCAAGGCTTTACATATTTACTGGATGAGGAGTGAAATGGAGATCACCCAACCACCTGCTATATCTTAATAATTACTCCAACAAGGTTTTGATTTAATAAATAGGCTACACACATATCTAACATAATTGCATCATATTTATACTGAAAAAATTAGCTTTAAATCTGGAGAAATAATTAAAATTTGATAACAATGATAATAGTGTTATAGTTTAAGATTAAATGGGTCTCATCCAGATTTAAATTAATGTTACATAACCATTTTGCTTAAGAGGGTATTACTCTTTAGAAAATTCGACAATTCAATTTTTTTTTTTTTGCATTTTATTATAGTATGGGGTTCTGAGGGTGTGTTTCGAAAATATTAATTTGAAATTCGTAGAACTCCCATAGTATCACAAGCTTAGGTTGCGGCTCGGTACTTATACCGTCGATTGTTATACCTCGACCGTTTTTCTGTTTTATGGTCCCCCCTTGTATCTATGGCCAAGGTACAGCTGATTAAGGGTAAGTTACTCGAATCAGTTGTTATACACCGTAAGTTCAACCGTATCAGTGCTAAATGTATTGCAAACTTTGAACGCGTTTTTCTCGGAACGACATTTTGCAAGACGGGCGCACGTTTTTCTCAAAAACTATTGAACCGATTGACTTGCAGTTTGGCACACATATTGAAGGAACCTTCATTTATGGTTGGAACTAGGATTATTTTGATGGCTTGTATATTTCACTTTCAATCTGATGTTTTAGTTGAAAATTTTTCGGAAAAATTGAACTTTGATTTTTAAACAGCTGCCGTTTCTATAAAAATATGTGTACTTGTTTAGTTCTAGTTCGGACGATAACTACACTCATATAGATTGAAAAAATAAATTGTTTTTTTATTTTAGACGATTAGCATCGCCACAATCCGTGCGCCCGATTGGACGAGCGTCTCGCGTCGCGACATACATAACAGCGCATAACTTGTATACATTTCGATTAAGTAATTCAATAAAATTTATATTGTTAGTTTAAACATGTCTTAATATGAGTGAAAAATCCCGATACTGTGGGTTTAATAGTTTTCACAGAAATAATTCCTAAAAATTACTCTCAAAACGCGCTTCAGAAGAGTAATACCCCCTTCATTCTTTACAATAAGAAGCTCATTTACACATATAAATAAGCAAATAACACAGTGGAAGGACAATGTGATTACCAACATTACTAAATATTATTGATTTGAAGGTAGTGAGGAAAATAAACCCATTTACAAATCTACTTTTATATTCTACCAGAATGCTCTGACATATTTATTGGTGAATTACATCCTTGTCATTTGAGCTGTAATTTTTATTAGTTCGAGATAATTTGTTCATAAATGAGCTTGCTTTGTATTTGCACTAATTTTATGGATTAAGTCTATAAATTTCGCAATTTAATACGTTTCCACAGTTTACAAAATTTTTTTCGATATTTTCCTTAGCTGATTAATGATGAAATGTTTTATTATTATTTTAAAAAGCAAATAATATGGGCAACCAAAATTCATAAGTATGGATTGTAAATTTTTATACTTCACCTGATTAGAAATTTTGTAAATTAAACAGTAAAATTTATATATAAATATTAATCTCTCTAAAAGAACCTAAACAGTTTTGTTTATAGCTTATTTCTCCAGCATAAAGGACCACAAGTTGATAGCCAATTTGGTTCACAATAAAATCAAAAAAGGGAAAAATACATATTTTTTATTATACCAAATAAATATGTATGTGTATATATATAAAAGTCTCTATAAATGTATTAAGAATATTCTATGTACTTACTGCTGGAAAAATACTTTACCTGTAAGTAAAGATGTTGCCAACTCTTCTTCTTCATTAAAGGGGGTCATTATGACTAACTTTCTGCAGATATTTCTAATGTTTATTTTTAAAGGCAACAAGAAAAATTGGACGAAATCGAAGAGGCGATAAAGAAGGCGACGTCGATGATGAGCGACCTCCTCTTCAAGCTGGACCACCTGGAAAACGTGAAGAAGATCAAAGTGAAGAACGCCGAGAAAAAGAACACGGACAATTGATACCCCATTTATTCTGGTTACATTTCTTTAATATAAACAATAATAATTATATTTACACAATCAACCGTTCAACAGATCAAAATAAAGATTTTAAAAAAATCAGTCACTTTTCCATTATAATAATACATAAAAGTGTGGATAAGACGGGAACTTTTGGAGAGTTCGCCCCCGTTTTGAATTTTGCGATCAGGTTGATCCTCGTTTTCTTTTTCCTTCCGTTTCTCTTTTTTGTGAGCATTCTATGTTTATCACACGATTGTGGCGTTTTTTACTTTTTAAATGGACTGTTAATTGATTAAGTTAATGATTATAATACAGTCTTGCGCTTATAGTATGATGCAATGTTTTCTCTAAATTTTGTGTTTTACATATAAGTATATTACTTTTAATATTAAAGGTGGAAGAACTAGATATAGTAATTTATAAATATGTATAAATAAATTAAACATTTATTAATTACATACCACATAAAAATATTATAAGTATGATTTTTTCCTAAATAAGTTTTATTTTAAAAAACGTTCATAATTTTTTGTGTTTGTATTTGTATTAAAATTATATTTTTAATTATAATTAATCAATAATTAAAATTATATTTTTATTAATCCTCCAGATTAGAAAATTATAATAATAAAAACTACACATTTTTCAATTTGAAATGTTATGATTCATTAATTTTAATCTAAATTATAAATAAATAAATAAACATCTAATAAAACCGAGCATAAATTTACAATTATTTTGTCAAAATTTGGGGTAACATTTCAAATTGAAAAAAATTAAAGTTTAAAGAAAACATTGCTATGGTATTATTAATAGATTAAAGGATGATGAATCGAAGATGATTTTTAAAAAAAGGAACATTAAATTACATGTTTAATACAAGTGGAAGGTCGTCGCTCGGTGGAAACTGATGTTTTTTTTTTTTGGGGGGATCTTTTAAAAATTAAAATGCACTTCACACCGCCGAGCTCCGCCTTCATTTTTTCTTTTTTGGAAGAGTTCTCAACTTGCTGATGTAACCGTAAATCTTAAATGCGATGAAGATTGACAGGGCTACTGCATATAACCTATCACAGTCCTACACAGCGATTTAAAAATTATTTAAAAGATAAATTCACTAAAATTAATTAATATAGAGATATAGCGATAATATCAAGTAAATCTATTCATTACCTACAAGAATTTACAATTATAAAATATTCATCTATAGTTCTTTTTTTTATACATAGCTATTTATACACATTTTTTTTTTTGTAAACAATCAAAGTAATAAATCTTATGTACAGATATGTATAAAATCTTTTTTTTTTAAATTAAAAATAAATGCGGTTAAAACGTAAGTGTATACACATGTGAATAATTACATCACGAGTTTTTAGCTGGGGGTATGTAATAGTTCACAGAGTATATAGTCGTACGAATCAGTGGATAAAAATTTAGGTTAACTGTACAGTTATTGATAAATTGATAAAGGTTTGCAAATTTTTTTTGAATACTGTTTTATGTTAATAATATGTAAGTTTCTTATACACCCGAGATATCCCGGGCACAAGCACATTACTTTCAAAAATAATTGTGCGGGAAGGGGTTAACAACCTATTGCTGATAAATAGGTAAAAAGCTAATTAAATAATTGATTTATAAAGACATAATTGATAGTATGAAATTAATATGTTATTTTGATTATTTGGATACACGAGGACGACCTTTTCGGTTTGCTCTTAATTAATTATTTTTTAATGAGTTAAATTAATTTTCTTGATCAATTATCTATTAACTGTACAGTTTACCATTATAGGTGCCCATGGTTAGTTTCAAGGTAATAAAATTTGTACCATCAAATTTAATCTTGCGGGTGGGCACTGTTCACGTAGTAAACAAAACAAAAAAACAAATGGACGGTGGGAACACCTACATATCGGAATGTGGTAATGAGATGCGCAGTATTAGAGCAATAAATAATAAAAAACAAGCCAGCAGACACACCGCGAATTATTTCTTATCCGACACGTCCGACATCTGCTTCTCCAGGGAATCGCACTCGGCCAGCTCCTCTCCGTTGGTGTGGTACATCCCCGAAGTGAGGTTAGAGTCGATGCTGTCGTAGAACTGGTTCCCCTCGACGTTCCACAGGAACGTGCTCGTTGTGCTGTTTGCACTGACGTTCGGCACGGACCCGCTTTTGTTGTCCAGCGAGTCCGGGTACTGGTAAAGGTCGCTATTAAATGAGGAGAGAATCCAAGGAGATTGAGATTTTCTTTTTACGCAGTCCAGAACCTGAAATCACCCAGTGTACACACGTAAATACAAAAGGATTAAATAAATTTCTTATCGGATAACAACTTTGGATAATTAAAAGTTCAATGGATGCTCATCAGCCGTTTATTTCAGACAAACTCTTGTAAGTATTGTCTTTTTATTTGATTTATTTTTGGTATTTCTTATTAAAAACTCTAATACCATTACGAAACGTTTAAATTAATGTATAAGCGTTGATTGAAATATTGTATAGATGCTTAACCTAACAATAGTTGTAGTAGTTTTTAATCATAAAAATAATACAAAAATGTTTCACCGTTGAAATTAATTCAACATTTCTCCTTATCACTAATTACAAAATTAAAATACTAAAATTACAACACATTAATTATCACACAACACCCACTGAACTTTTTAAATCCAAAGTCGATCATGATAACATATTTATTTATGCCGTTTCTGTAATGCCAGAAGTAACTTTTACAAATTACTCATGCAATTATTTCGACTACTGAGTTCCACGACGGTTTACCTGTTTCTTTTTTTTTCTTTCGTTTTTTACTCAAATGCAACAAACGATCTCTGGCATTCGCATTTCGTTTTATTCAATTATTACAAGTAATTTTGTGAGTGTTTGCAACGAAAATATAAATGCAAAGTAAAAATAGTCGAAATTTATGTTAATGAGTTAGTCGGTTACTCGATAGGCAAGGTGATTGCAGCTGCGGAAGCCATGCTTTCGGTGTGAGAGAAGGAGGAAGAAGGAGGAGATAGAGTAATTGATTTCACACTACTTACCTTTTGTTTTACTGATTTTTTTTTTATTACATACGAACTGTAAGGAAAATGTTTGTGTAATGTTTTGTGTAAATTCCATTCTTTTAATTATATAATGTTTACCTATTTAATTTCAAATTTGTTTCTTTTTAGCAGTTAAATGATATTAATTTTTAATAGTGATGATAAAAGTCAATCAATTATCAATCATATTACCATAAAGGTGCCATCTATTGTTGATGACACCTTTATGGTAATATCTTAATTGACGGTTTACCCGGAGAGTTAAATACTTCAAAGAAAAACTTGGTTCCCTGTATCCAACTGTACTACTCTAAAGAGGTCCAAATTAGATCGAAACCAGTCTGTGGCTGTTAACAGCGAATAATAGTTAGATAATAAAAGTATTAGCATAGTTAAATATTAAAATTATTTTTCTATGTAAATTGTAACTTCGTATTCCTTTCATCAACTACCAATGTCATACATGTCTTTTTTGGGAAATTGTTATTGTTTTCTTAATATAATCCTTTTTAGAACATTATTTTTTTCAGCTGTTTAAAAAAAAAGTTTTCAACTGTTTTTAGTAAATTTAATTTCTCATAAAATCATTAATTTGATTCTATTTTTTTTTTCAACGATTAAGTAGCTTTTTTAGCATAAATTTTAAACTGTTTTTTAAGTTTTCATTTCACAAATTCTCATTGCCTTTTTTTGTAAAATTCCAGCTTTGCTAAAAATTCATTTTAGTGATTGTAGCTAACTTCCAATTGTTTCTTAACAACTTTAAAAAACTAACAATTCCTTTATTCTCATCTGTTTAAAAACTTTAATTAATTAGTTTCTTTTTAGAAAATTTTTGTTTTTTTAAGAAATTTTCAAATGATTCTACATAAAGTTTTTCAATTGTTTTTGTTTTATATGTTTCTTTTGGGTGTTTTTATAGGAAATTTTCAAATGATTTTCTATGTAAATTCTACATTCTAATTAGCAACTGTTTCTTTTCAACAGTTTCCTTTTAATTTATTTTTGTTTTAATTCAAATTGTTTCTTTAAAGAGTTTAACATTAAACATTCAATTTAAGTAGTGTGTTTGTTTTTTACTACCATTTTTGTGATTAACTATTAAAAAATTTTAATGTTCTTTTTTAAATGTTTTTATATATAAAAAAATCTATTTTAATTTTTTTTATTAATTATTCTTCAGTTGTTTTAAAATTCTATTAATAAATGGTAGTAAATTTTTCATTCTTATAATAATGCCATTTAAATTATCTGATTTTTCGTCTGTTAAAAAAACAATTTGTTTTCCTTCGAAAATTTTGTTTTGAAAAATTTTCGACTGTTTCTATTTTTACATAATCCTTATTGTTTCCTTTTCGTAAAAATTCAAGTGTTTTTAAAATTTATCTTAAACTATTTTCAATTCTTTTAAAATATGTCAATTTTTCTTTTGTTTTGAAATTTTGGCTATCGACCGCGTAGTCCTTTAGATGTGTTATTTGTGTTTTTTTTCAAATGTTTTTATGTATTTCATACGATTTCTTCGTTTTTTTATAGAAAACACATTTTTTAGAATTTTTTTAGGTGTTTTAAAATTCTATTCCAAATGTTTAAAAAATAAATTTTAAAAAGCTTTTATTTTTTTATTGTTTTTTTTTACAATTCTCAATTTTTGAAAAGTTTTTAATTTACATAGAAAACAATGTTTTTAAAGTTTTCTGATTTTTCATTTTATTTTTGAAAATGTTTAAATTCTTGTACACAAATCATTGTTTTAAGTTCTCTAATTTTTATTGTGTTTAAGCTTTATTGTTTTTGATTTTTTTAATAGCTCTTATAACTGTTTTTTATATATATATTTTAAAGTGTTTCTTTTTAGTAAGTTCCCACGGTTTTCTTTTTGAAAGTTTTCAACTTTCAATTGTTTCTTAACTACATATTTAAAAAATGTTAATTGTTTTTTTTTTTGACAATTTTAAATGTTTCTTTTTAGAATATATTAGTTTTTTAAGGAAATTTTCAGATAACCCGGGCAACTCCCAATTGTTTTCTTTTTGTAGGTTATATATGTTTCATTCGCGTTATTATTTTTTTTATGACAGTTTCAAATGTTTTTTTAAATGTAAATTCTAACTCCTAACAGTTTCTTTCTTCAAATGTATTATTGTTTTAATTTAAATAGTTTTAAGATATTTTTAATTTCTCATTGTTTTAAAATTAAATTTAAATTGTTTGTTGCAAACTTACAAATGTGTATCTGTTTAAAAAAATAGTTTTAAAGAACATCAATTCCTCTTTAGAGTGTTTTTTTATAATCTATAAAAAATGTCACTTGCTTTTATTTCAGCATTTAAAAAACATTTTTAATGTTTTATGAAAATTCTGATTTTCAATGATTTTTTTAAAAGTTTTTGTTATGTAAATTATAACTCAATTATAAGCAAGCATGTTCTTGACCTACCTCAAAGTATCAAATGTTTTAATTTTCAAATAATTTATCAATTGTTTTTTTTTGCAACTAAAACATATGAATTATATTTATTTTCTATTGTACAACAATTAAATTTTTCAAGTGGTTTCTTCAGCAGTTTGTTTTTAAAATTAATAATTTTTTTAGAAATTTGTATATTTTCTGTTTTTTGGAAATTTCAATTTTTTAATTTGTTGTAAAACACAAATTTTAGACCGTTTTAAAAAAATGTGTTGTAGAACACCATCAATTTTCTTAATAACACCAAATTTTAAGCAGTTTTCAGCTCTATTTTTCAGCAAAATCTGATCATATCTCCTTAATTCATCATTATACAGGGTCTATTATGAAAGTAATATGCACGATTTTATTGTGACTAGTCTATCCATCAGCGGGGTAAAATGGGTCGGAAATGTGGCGAAGGGTCTGTTCCTAATGCTTCGAGCAGTCTGAGTGGAAAGGCGTGTGATTTTTAACTTTATAACACTGTAAAGAATGCAAGCAACCGAAACTTTCTAGATGCTTCAAGAGGCTTTCAAGGATGACTGCATTTCAAGGTCACAGTCCGGGAGATGGAACAAGGCGTTCAAGGAGGACCAGGAGGAAATAGCCGACGAACCCCGTTCTGGACGTCCAACAACGGCTTTTTTGCGTCTGACGAATCGTCTATTTTGAATTTGTATCACAGGGAGAAACTGTAAATTCGGCCTTTTACGTGGAAGGTGGTCAAGAGATTGAAACGCAGGGATGCGCGCGCAATTAACACATCAAATAAACTTAATACTGTTTAAACTAAAACTAAAAAATCTGATTCTAAATAATAAAATAGAGTAATACAAAACGACACAGTATTAGACAGAACAACCAAATATCCCTAACACCATTAACCCGGGCAGGAATAATCCAGGATCTCGAGGTGAAGAACGTGAGATAGAATTTACATCGTAAAAAAAAGTCACGGTCAGGCTTCACCATGACAATACACCCAGCCACGTGACCTTCGTCGTTACCAATTTCCTGCCAATTTCCTGGTCTGGTTGTCCCCCAGCCCGATTTGGCTCCGTGCGATTTTTTTATGCCCCCCCGACTGAAGAGAGAGCTGAAAGGAAAGTATTGAGATTCCGCGGAAAACATCCAAAGGCGTGTTACAACGTTCCTAAGATACATTCCCGTCGAGGAGTTTCAGTGTGCTTTCCAGGCATGGCAAACACGTTTCCGCAAGTGTATAAATTATATTATTATATTTTTCCCAGAAAGTGCGCATTATTTTTATAATAGACCCTGTATATCAACTCAGTGTATTCTTGATCTGCCCCAATCAATAATGTATTTGGAAAACCTTATTAATGATCTACCTTAATAAATTATCAAATGCTGTGTTTAGCACTTAATGAATTCTTCAAAGAGAACTTACGATGTACTGATATACTTTTTTAACATTTTCTTTGATTACTATTGTTAGTTTGAGTTTACGTGAAGTGTTTTGTAAATTAAAATTGTGAAGTAAGGAATAAACTGTGTGTTATTTTCATTTTCTTTGATTTTTGTATATATTATGTAAGTATGTTTCAGGGAAATAAATGCATTATTATTATTAGCAATGTTCAGATGTTTTTTTAACAATGTTCAATTGTTTTTGGCAATGTTTAAAATATTCAGCAAATACTTTAATTTTTTTAATTTTATAACATTACATTTGTTTAATAATAAATTTTCAATTATTTTCTTTTGTAACTGTTAAAAATATGCGTTGTTTCTTCTGATAATTTAAAATTCAATATTCCAATTGTTTTATGCTAATTTTTAATGGTTTCTTCAACTTTTATTTTGGTAATTTGTATTATTTTTTTATTCAGTTGTTTAAGGAAATTTTAAAATATTTAAAAAAAAGTTTTTTAATACGGTAAATACTTTGCTCACTGCACTCTTGGCGAAAAGAAAACAGAATATTATCTGATTTTGAAATAAGACACTTGTTTGGTTTCATATTGGTATATTCAGTTTTCTGACACGTGTTTCGGTCAATGACTTTGAGAATGGTCGTCATTGACCGAAACACGTTTCAGGAAACTGAATATACCAATATGAAACCAAACTAGTGTCTTATTTCAAAATCAGATATTTTTTAATTGTTTTAAACTTTTTTTTTGTAGAAACTTTTCACGTACAATATATAAAAATTAATTTTCTTTAAAAACTAAAATTGTTTTAAGTCAGTTTTCTTATTTAGCTATTTTTTATCCAGCAAAATCTTAATGTTTTTCTCAATTCACGATCACATATCAACCCAGCGCATTCTTGACCTGCCCCCATTAATAATACATTTGATAGGCGTATTAATGACTTAGCTCAATAAATTATCATTTGATAATGTTTTTTTTTAAAGTCTAATTGTAGTTTTATTTGTTTTGAGTAACGTTTAAACTATTCCAGGCTAACTTGGAATTTCTTGAACTGTTTTCGTTTAGTAAATTTAAATTCTATCTACTTTTCTTATAAAATTTAAAGGACATTTCCAATTTGTTTAAATATAAAAGTAACGGCAAATTTCTCAAATTTCTTGCTCATTGTCTTTTTTCGACATCTGAGGAATAATTCCTGTAAATTATCATTCGATAATGTTTTTTTTAATATAATTGTAGTTTAATTTGTTTCGAGTAACGTTTAAAATATTCCAGGCTAACTTGGAATTTCTAAAACCGTTTTCGTTTAGTAAATTTGATCTATTTTTCTTATAAAATTTTAAGCACATTTCCAATTTGTTTAAATATACAGGGTCCATTATGAAAGTGAGGGGCATTTTCTGGGAAAATATATATTTATTGCGGTACAAACTCAAAATGGATTATTCCTCGGACGTCAAAAAAAAGACAATGAGCGAGACTTGCTCATTCGCGTTTTCTTGGGGGCGAGGGGGATGATTTTGTGTTCCACTCGTTGCTCTGACTTTTCGATTCTGAGTCGTACTCGAACATCCAGGATTCATCTCTGGTTATGATAAGAGTTAAGAAAGTCCGGTGCTTTTTGAATTAAATTCTATAAATGTAGACAGCGCGAAACTCGAAGTTCTTTGTGACCTTCCGTCAACACTTTCGGCACAAGCTTCATGCAGACCTTGCGCATTTGCAGATTCTCAGTCACTACCCCATGTACCGCAAAAAAATGTTAAAATGTAAATTTCTTTTAAGAGGTTTTTTTAACTGTTTATTTTTAGAATAAATTTATTCTTTTTAGGAAATTTTCCGATGTCCCGTTATTTACAATTGTTGTTTTGTTTTATATACTTCTTTCGCGTTTTTTTTTGCTTTTTTTATGACATTTTCGAACGTTTTTTATGAAAATTCTAAAACTCTTGACAATTTCTATTTTCAACTGTATTGTTTTAATTTAAATTGTTTCCTTTAAGAGATTTTTCATTTCTCATTGTTTTATAATTACATTTAAATTATTTGTTGTAAACTTACATATCTGTTTTAAAAAATATCAATTCCCCTTCAGAGTGTTTTTTATAATCTATAAAAAATATTTCAATATTAAAAAAAAAACTGTTTTATGAAAATTTTAATTCCCAATGTTTTTTTAAAGTTTTTGTTATGTAAATTATAACTCAATAACCAAGTAAAATCTTGACCTATCTCAAAGTATCAAATGTTTTCAATTTTCAAGTAATTTATCAATTGTTTTCTTTTGCATCTAAAAAATATGAATTGTTTATATTTATTTTATTTCTTGTACAAAAATTCAATATTTCATTTGGTTTATTCAGCAGTTTGTTTTTGGAAATTCATATTATTTTTAGAAATTTGTCAACAATTTTCCATTTTTTTTGGAAATTTCAATTTTTTTAATTTGTTGTTAAACACTCATTTTAAAATGTTTTTAGAACACCATGAATTTTCTTAAAAATACCAAATTTTAAGCAGTTTTCAACTCTATGTTTCAGCAAAATCTAATCATATCTCTTAATTCATCATCATACAGGGTCTTTTATGAAAGTAATGTGCACGATTTTATTGTGACGCATCTATCCATAAGAGCGGGGTAAAACGGGTCGGGAAATGTGGTGCAGCCGGACGCTACTTTGCTTCGAGCAGTAGAGTAGAAAGACGTGCCTCCGCGTGAAGTGTGATTTTCAACTTTGTAACACGGCGCGATGGAGTGTTCGCTTGAATCATGTTTTGTGTGCAGTTTGGAAAGAATGTAAGCAACCGAAACATTCCAGATGCTTCACGAGGTTTTTAAGGAGGACTACATTTCAAGGTCACTGGAGACGGCACAACTTCAAGTAGGGCCGAAAGGAGGTTACCATTCTAGACGCCCAACACAACAGCTCTTTTAACGTCTAAGGAATCGTCCATTTTGAGTTCGTACCGCGGGGAGAAACTGTTAATTCAACCTTTTACCTGCAGGTGCTTAAGAGATTGAAAAGACGTTTCGCGCGCGTAAGGGCTGACATTAAAGACACGGTTAGGCCCCGGCTTGACAATGTCCCCAGTCACACGGCGATCATCGTACCAATTTCCTTACTCGAAGAAACCACCCTTGTGGCCCCCAGCCCCCTTACAGTCCCGATTTGGCTCCGTGCGATTTTTTTTTGTTTTCCCGACTGAAGAGAGAGCTGAAAGGAAGTGGGAGTTCGTGGAAAACATCGAAAATCATGCTACAACATTTCCGAAGAGGAGTTTCAGAGTGCCTTCCAGGCATGGCATACACGTTTCCGCAAGTGTATTAATGCCAGAGAAGAGTATTTTGAAGAATTTTAAGCATTTGCACCGGTACGATTAAATAAATATATTTTTTCCCAGAAAAAGCGCGTTATTTTTATAATTGACCCTGTATATCGGATCAGTGTATTCTAGACCAGCTCCAATCAATATTATATTGGACAACCGCATTAATGATCTACCTTAATAAATTATCAAATGTTTTTTTTTTAGCAATGTTCAAATGCAATTGTTTTTGGTAATGTTTAAAATATTCAGCAGATATTTTTTTTTTTTTAATTTTATAACATATTTTTTGTTTGTTGTAAATTTTAAAAATATGAATTGTTTCTTCTGATAATTTAAAATTCAACATTAAAATTGTTTTATACAAATTTTGAATGGTTTCTTCTCTTCAGCAGTTTATTATTGGAAATTTGAATTTTTTTTCATTTGCTTTAGGAAATCTTAATATATTAAAAAAATGTTTTTTTTTATTGTTTTTCTTTGTTTTAGTGTTTTAGTTTTAAACTGTTTTTTTTTTGTAGAAACTTTTCACGTCCATAATTTAATAATCAATTTCCTTAAAAAACTAAAATGGTTTTAAGTTAATTTTAAACAGTTTTTTTTTTCTTTAACTATCAAGGGTATTCTTCCTCAGCAAAATCTTAATGTTTTTCTCAATTCATCATCATATATCAACCTGACCTGCCTCAATCAATAATAATCATTTGATAAGCGCATTAATGACCTAACTCAATAAATTATCATTCGATGTTTTTTTTTTAAATCTAATTGTAGTTTTATTTGTTTTGGGTAACGTTTTAAATATTCCAAGCTAACTTAGGGGTTTTCAACTGTTTTCGTTTAGTAAATTAAATTCTACATACTTTTCTTATAAAATTGCACTTGTTTAAAAATTTACAACTGTTTTTTTAAGCAATTTTCAATTTATTTAAATATATAGGGTCAATTATCAAAGTAACTGGTATTTTCTGGGAACATATATATTTATTGCGTTACAAACTCAAAATGGACTATTCCTCGGACGTCAAAAAAAGACAATAAGCCTGACTGTTTCATTCGCGTTTTCTTGGGGGCGAGGGGGATGATTTTGTGTGCCACTCGTTGCTCTGACTTTGATTTTGGGACGGTCTAGAACATCCAGGATTTATATCCGGTTATGATAGAGTTAGGAAAGTCCGATGCTTTTTGAATTAAATCCTATAATTGTAGACACCGTGAAACTCGAAGTTCTTTCTGGTCTTGCGTCGTGCAGATCTTGCGCATTTGCAGATCCTCGGTCACTACCCCATGTACTGCAAATGTGGACAAATTTGCATGTTCAATCGCCGGTCGGAACGCCAAACTTCGTGCATACGATTCACGTTTTTGAACGGGGTTCGTCAACGATCTCCTTCCGGCCCTCTTTGACCTCGAAAGCCTCTTGGAGTATCTAGAACGTTTCGGTTGTATTCTTTCCAAGCCGCACATAAAGTTTGATTACGTATCGCTGTTTCAGCGAACGCTCCAACAAAGTTGAAAAACTCGGAGGCATGTCTTTCCACTCAGACTGCTCGTAGCAAACTGGCGACTGGGCGCATTGAAAGGGCAGACCCTTCATCACATTTCCCGAACCGTTTTAGCCCGCTGCGATGGATAATCGCGTCACAATAGAATAATGCGCTTTACTTTCATAATAGACCCTGTAAATACTTAACTATATTTTAAGCAAATTTTAAATGGTTTCTTTTTCAACACTTTCAGAAAATACAAATTGTTTCTTCTGGTTATTTAAAATTCGGTATTTTAATTGTTTTATGTGCAGTTTGTTGGATGTTTCATGTTAATTTTAAAAAGTTTTATTTGAGAAATTAAAACAAAATAAAAATGTTCTTTCTTTAGTTGTTGCAAAATACTATTTTATACTGTTTTTTTAGAAACTTTTCACATACATTTTTTTAGGAAATTTCCTTAAAGACTAATTGTTTCAAACAATAATTTTTTTTCTTTTTTCTGTAAATTCTCTTTGTTTCTCTAAATTGATATAGAATAAACCAGTGTATTCTTCACCTACCTCCAACAATGTTGTTTATTTTTTACAAGTACTTTATCACACTTGCTTTACAAACATAATTCATAAAAGATTAAACAAAAATTTCGGTAGCAAGCTGAAAGGCGGAGTTCACTCTTGAAGAATGTTGATCTACTTCAATACATTATCGTTTAACGTAATTGAAATGAATTGATATTGATAATTCATTTGGGGTAGGTCAGGACTACGCCAGGCCAGTATTTTATCAATTGAGATTGCTTCGAGGTAGGTGTGGAGTACGCTAGCTCCCGACCTACCCGGCCTGGCGTAGTCCTGACCTACCCCAAAGGAATTACTAGTTTTTAAGCTAACCTTAAACAAGTAATGTCTTGATCTTCTTTAAGAAATACACCAATATTATAAACTAGAAATAAAAAAGAACTTAATTTAACGAACGATAATACAATGAATTGAAAAATTCACTATGAATGGTCGCAACCATTCTTTTTATCGAATGATAATACGATTATTTTTTTATAGAATTTGGTTTAACCATTATTATTTAAAAATGTACATAATTATAATCTGTTATGGATTGAACAGAAGTAGAAATTAAAGCTTAATTCGATTTTATCAAGGGTAAACAAGGTTTTCTAATTAAATTAGTTAAAAAAGAACTTTTAATTAATAAGTTCTTGGGTTTCCAACACAAAGAAACGCTTCCTTTCACGTGTTATAATACTGCGTCCAGTAACCCCAGACGTTAAAAAAAGGAAAACGCACGCTTTATAACAAGACCTTGCGACTGTATAACTACGTATAGAAATTGAATTAAATGGGGAGGCAGTGACGCGCTTGAGGTACTTTTGGGGTATCTACCCAACCATAGATCCTTCCTTTTAAACCTGTTGTTGATATAATACAATTGTCCGTCGTTTGTGTGTGTTTGTGTGTTATGTGTGTCGGTGTGTGCACGTCTGCGAATGGGTACGATTTTTTTTGTGTCGTATGCGTTGTTGTTACATAACCGTGTTATATACCATTTCATCCAAGTCATGCATCTCTCCGTTGAATATCACCGTGATTTTATGTAACAGTAATGGGAACATTGGAACAAGTTTCATTGTTGAAATCACACACAATGATTTTATTATAGTACTTATATATAATTTAATTGTTATTTTTAGGGATGCCTTAAGTAATTTTAAATAATTACATTCTCCCTTTGAAACATGAAAGCATAAAAAAATTTGGATTTGCTTACAACATTTTTGATTTAAAAGTTACATCATTACAATCAAGATATGTGACAATAAATGGTACTTATGCAATACATTGCATAGTGGATTAGAATGGTATGTATTGTAGCAATTTCAAATGAAAATTATTCCAATTTCCAAATGATCTAATCGGTATTAATAAATGGGTACTACTTACTACTCAAAACAAAGGGGTATGGACATGGTCATACGAAAGGTACTAAATACGTCTACGAGAAGCGTAAAGCATGAGCGTTTGGTGATGAAGAAGCGAAATAATAAAATAAAAAAACAAGCAAAAAAACTTACTGTACATCAGCGGAAAAATATGAAAACAAGCGTCCTTATGTTGGCCGATCCATTTTCCACCAGTTCCACAAAAATAGTTTGGACCGTACCTTCGAATCCGGGGAGTCTCTGATGCTGTTGTTCCTCCTGACCGGCGTCGACGTCTTCCTGACGGCGCTGTTCCTGTTCGAACCGAAACTATTGGCCGGCGAGTCCTTCACTTTCGTGAGGGACTCCGTGCTCCGCAGCTTGCCGGTCAGCGAGTCTTTGGCGGCGGTCAGTGAGCCGTTCCTCGACTTGTTAAGCGACGTGTTGCTCTTACTACCTGGTATACGGAAACACGTGGGCAAATAACAAAAGGCGGTGCTCAAAGAGATGTAAAGCCGTTTTGATGCTCGAATTTACGATTGTCAATCTTAAACAGGGCGACAAAAAAGAAAGTTTATATTTCTAAAGCTTCCTGCTTGAATGAAATGAATCCGAATGTTGACAGCAGGTAGTCTGACTCTTGTGAGCTTAGTTGCTATGAAGATAGCTTCTCGGCACCCGAGATGTGTGCAAAATTGCGATTCGGCGAGTGCAGCAGAGGTTTTCGCTACTTACATGAGGTACCAAGCATACCTCTCATTCGAAGAAGTTTGAAGAAACTGGTACAATTTTGGTATTTCAACAAGGGTCGACCAAAATCATCAAGAAGGGAGGACGTGGAAAGTGTTAACCATTCTGTTCGTGACAATTGGAAACTTTGGATTCGGAAGGGAAGCGTGCAAGGGTTTTAAATATGCATTATAGTGTATATGCACAAATCTAAAACTACATTCTTATGAAATTCAATTGGTACAAGAATTAAAGCCCTAGGATGCCGATCTTATGTGAAATTTTCCCCGACAAATTGATCTCCAGGAGATGTGACATAAATTGGTCTCCACGCAACCCTGACATAACCCCTACGGACGTTTTCCTGTAGGATCATATTAAATCCAAAGATTACGTCAATAGGCCAACTTCCTTGGCACTTTTTAAAAGGCAATATCAATTACGAAATGGCAGCCATCACAGAGTCGTCCTAAGAAAATTCAGGGTTCGAATAAACAAGACTTGTGACTATGAAGGTAGGAAGAATTGGACGATATTATTTTTAAGAAATAAATTCTTAAATTGGGTAGCTATAATAAACACATTTTCTATAGATGCCTTACTTTTTATAATTAGTCCACTAAATATAAACTTTCTTTTTAGGATACTCTGTCTTTACAGTTAAATTTATTTATTTAAAATATTCGAGCATGAAATTAGTTTTTAATCGTCTTTGTGTGAAAACAAACTAATACTTTTCTGTACTAACCGGACAGACTGTTACCCTCGCTTTTGTTCCTCCACGACTGTGCCGATTGCGGCCTACCCGGTGATTCGCCACTACGACTACGTGCACCAGGTGCCGGACTATGTTTACCTCCTGGCGGTTTGGGCGCCGCGTAGCTCTTCACCAGCGGTATCTTGCTCGGCTTCCGTCTCGGCGTCTCGACGCTGTTCTTCCGCGCCGACTCCGCTTGGTCGTGGGCGGACTCCGTGCTGCTGCTGTGGTCCAGCTGCATGTTGATGGGGAACGGGCTCATCGCCTTCATGCTCGCCGTCGTGATCTCCGACCGGGTCATTTCCGACGACTCCACCACCGGGATGATGTCGGGCGATTTTCCCGACGGTGGTTTCTGCAGGTTCTCCAGCATCCGCACGCGGGCTCTGGTTCCCTCCAGCTCGATGTTCTTATCTTCCAGCTAGAAAAATATTACAGACGTTAAAATAAACCATAGAACTTGAATTTAAATTGTGACAACAATTAGAGGTTAATTAAACACTTGGTGTTTCACAATTTTTATATTTCTCTGTAATCCAACGAAGCAATCACAGTTATAAATTTTGGATTCATCTGGAAATGAAAAAATGGTAGAGCAAGAGGATTAAAACTAATTCACACAAGATTGGGGAGAAATATAAAAATTTTAAAACAACACAAAGTGTTTAATTAACTTGTAATTAATATAAAAAAGTTTCACCACGGGTTAAGTGAGAATTTAATTCATCGTTGTGACAACAATGTTTTTAATAAATTTAAAAATAACAGCCTGAAAGAGAAATTCATTGCAAAAATGAAATATTAAAAAAATATGTTTAAAATTATACAGGGTGAGTTTTTTCGATGTTCTCTATGGGGATCTCGGAAACTATAAGAGATAGAGAAACGGTTAAATAGGGAAAGAAGTGTAGATTTACGAGACGAATAAAATTCCACTTTCAAAGTTTTCAAAAAAGTCAAGGGTAACTAGATATTTTGAAAAAAGTAAAAAGTGTCAATTTTTCCAAATCAATATATCTCGGTTATTATAACAGATAGAAAAAAAAACTGTAAAGGACAAAGTTTTAGATACTTTTATGTAAATTAATAAAAAATAATCAGAAAATTTTTATCGCCATTATTTTCCGAGATATGATGCAAACTTACATTTTTTTAAATGGTTGGCTATGGCCTCATTCAAAAGGTATTTTTTTTCTCTTTATTCTAATATGACATACGACATAGTTATTTCTAAAAATAAGTGAGTTATAGTCATTTTAAATTTTATTATAAATAAAAAATGGGTAGCCATGAAAAAGATGAAAGTAAAACAATTGCAGTTGTTTATAATAATAGCAATATTGTAATTATTAGTTCTACAAAGTTAAATAAAAATAAAAAACCATAAGAATAATAATTTTGTAATTATCAAATGGCCTTCTTTATGTGGTATAAACCCATTTGTCAAGAGGATAATACTTTCTTACAAAAATATTATGAACAGATGAATCGCGATTAACTAATTGTGCTATTTTTAATCGCCACAATGAACATAGATGAACTTAAGAGAATCCACGAGAAGTTTCACAGAGAAAACTACAAATTAAATTTGGGTTTAATCCATGGTGTGTTTGGATTAATAATTTTCGGTCCATATATTTTTGAAAGCTCACTAAGTGAAACTAATTCCTTTCATTTTCTTCAGTAAACATTTGAAGATACGCTCGATTGTTTAAATTTATCATTACAAGCAAGATTAAAATGGTTCCAATATGACGATGTTCCACCTCATAACATGTTGGCTTTACAAATTATTTAAATGATGCTTTTCCTAACTCATAAGTGCGAATAAATAAACTAATCCCAGAGCCACCTAGATCTCCCGATCTGCGCGTTTTAGAATTGTTTCTGTGGGGTTATGTAAAAAACAGAGTATATGAAAAATCATATCAATCTGTGGAGGATCATAAACTAGCTGTTATTGAAACATTTAATTCAATTTACATGAGAATAGTCAAAAAGCCATAAATTCAATTTCAAAAAGATATAATTTATGTCATAATAGTATTAATAGTGGACTCTTTGACCATATTTTTTTAATATTCAAATTTCTCTCCCATTGATATATTGATAATTACAGAATTACTTTATGCAGTTGTTTCATGTTGGTTTAACTCTGTATAACTAATAATTACAATATTGCTAATATTATAAACAACTGCAATTGTCTTACTTTCATCTTTTTCATGGCTACCCATTTTTTATTTATAATGAAATTTAAAATGACTATAACTCACTCATTTTTAGAAATAACTATGTCGTATGCCATATTGGTTTAAAGAGAAAAAAATTACCTTTTGAATGAGGTCACAGCCAACTATGGTTTCCATTTAAAAAAATGTAAGTTTGCGTCATATCTCGGAAAATAATGGGGATAAAAATTTTCTGATTATTTTTTATTAATCTGCATAAAATTATCTAAAACTTTGTCCTTTACAGTTTTTTTCTATCTGTTATAATAACTGAGATATATTGATTTTAAAAAATTGACACTTTTTACTTTTTTCGAAATATCTAGTTACCCTTGACTTTTTTGAAAACTTTAAAAGTGGCATTTTATTTGTCTCGTAAATCTACACTTCTTTCCCCATTTAACCGTTTCTCTATCTCTTATAGTTTCCGAGATCCCCATAGAGAACATCGAAAAAAACTCACCCTGTATATTACAATAGGAAGACAGATTCCAAGAGAAGAAAAAAATCCTGAAAACTTGGCTTATACAAGTAATAAATATTGGAAATCTTTCAAGGAAAAGTTCTAATATTCAAAACTTTAAAACTCGTAGAAAATTTTTAAAATCTTAATTGCAGAAAAATTTAAGAACTTAAAAAAAATTCTCAATTTGGAATAGAATTTCTAAAGTAGTCTGCAATAATAATTTTTTTAAATTTTTTAAAGCTGGAAAAATGAGGACATTTTCGCAAATTGGAAGAGAGATTTAGAAGAAGAAAATATCCTGAAAGTTCCTGTAATATAAATAAAGATTGGAAAATTTTGAAAGAATTGCTAAAAAATGTAAAAATTCTTGAATTGGTAGAGAAATTAAATAATCTGAAAGCAAAATTTTATAAGAATTCAAAACCCTTGAATGAATATTTATCCCTGAAAGAGAAATTAATTTTAAAGTCTCTAAAAACGAAAAAAAAAATCTGAAAATGAAATTATTGCATATTATTAAAATTGGAAGAGAAATTTCTGAAGAAGAAAAAATGTTGGTAAATTTCGTGAATATTAATAAATTTTTTAAAGAATTTCTAATATTTAACTTTAAAAAAAACCGAGGAAATTTTCGCAAATTGGAAGATAGATTCCTGGAAAACAAAATAGCCTGAAAGTTCCTTTACTATAAACAATGAAATATTGCAAAACTTTTGAGAGAATTGCTAGAAAATGCTAAAATTCTTGAATTAGACGAGGAATTAAATAATATGAAGGAAACTTTTTAGGAAAAAATCAGAACCCTTGAAGGAAACTTTCTTCTGAAAATGAAAAAATTAATTCTGAAAATAAACTACTGCAAATTATTAAAGACCCTTGAAGAAAACACTCGTCAATTGTAAGAAAAATGTTGGTAAATGCCGTAAATATTAATAAAATTCTTAGATTTCTAAAATTCTTTAAATTAGTAGAAAATTTAAAAAAATCTGAAACCTAAATTACTGAAAATAGTGAAACATAACCAAGTCCTTAATCCTTTTATTTACAAAAAATTTCTAAAAGAAAAATCTCATAACTTGACAGAAGCTTATTGAAAATTCTTCTAAAAGTGAAAGAAAAAAATGCTTGAAAAAAAAAGAAGGCGATTTACTAGAAAATATTAAAACCTTTATAAAATTTTTTCATAAACTGTAAAAGAGATTCCTGAAAAAGTTAAAAAATTGAGCTGATATAAAGCAAAAAATGGTGAAAAACTTTCGAGGAAATACTGTAAAACTCTACAACTCGTAAAAATGATATAAAATTTAAAAATCTGCTGAAACAAATTACAACCTCTAAGAAAAAAAAACTGAACTGGTTGCTGAAAAATTAAATAATACGTTTCAGAAAACAAAAATTTACTTATGTGAAGTGCTGAAATATTTTTGAAAATTTTCTTGAAAAATAAGAATCTTTCAAAATATTAGAAAATTTTAAAAATCTGAAATCTAAACTGCCGAAATTTTTTAGAACCTTTGAAGAAAAATCCCGCAGACTGAAAATTCTGGAAATTTCCAAAAATAAAAAAATTAAATGGTAATGTAGTCATCATATGTATTTCTCTCGAAATCCATGAAGTTTTCCCTTTGCAGGGAAAATAAAAATATAAATATTGTTTAAAACAGTTGAAAATTTAAATTATTCGTTCACTTATTCATTAGTTCATTCATTTATTATTATTTCTATTGATTTATTTATTTATTATTTCATTTATTCATTAATCAATTCATTCATTCATCCAAAATTTAGGTTGAAAAATAATGTAAAACTATCTAAGAAAAAAACGTGCTAATAAATTAACATGAATAATAATAATACTTATTATTAAGAAAACAGATAAAATAGGTCAATGCGTAGTTTATTGAGGTAGGTCAGGAGTACGATAGGTCAATGTATTGATTGTTGTCGTAGGTCAAGAGTACGCTAGAATAAATCATAATCAACAGTATGAATTAATGAATTAAATTCTCACTTAACCGGTGGTGAAACATATTTATGTTAATTAGAAGGTTAATTAAACACTTGGTTTTATTTATTTTATTATTTTTAAAATAGTGAAACAAAACCAAGCACATAATTAACCTTCTAATTAAAAGTATTCTATGTTTATAAGGCTATAGTAAATTAATATTCGGATTATTATAGTTAAAAGTAACTAATAGTACACCATATAAAATAATAGGAAATCAGTTGACATCGACAAAGTGTCAAAACAATTGAAGGGCACAATTGGGCTCGAGTGGAAGAACATTTAAAAACTTACGATCGAAATTAATTGTATCTATTTTAATTGTAATTTTATTGATATGCGTTTCGTAGGTAGTAAGTTTGGTAAAGAGTAAAGATTATTATTATTGTTGTACTTGTATTAACAAATGACAATCGACTCAAGCTTGACGAAGGAGAATGATTAAAAATGATTTAAATTAATTGTTAAGAATATTAAAATAATTGAATTTAGAAAATATCTGGAATTCTAAACAGCGCCAAAAAAAGAAAATGTCTTTCATTTGTAATAACAAAAACAATTGACGAATGAAAACAATTGAAAATTAATAGGTAGTGAATATTTCATAATTTTTCACCAAGAAAATTATTCAAGAAAAAATGAAATTTATCAAAAAAAGTTGAAGTGGACAAAAGTGCCAGAAGATTTAATGTCGTTTCAGAGGAACAATTAAAATTTTTGTCAATAAAAAAAAAAAAACAATAGACAATCGGTAAACGCAGTGGAAAAAAGTTCACTAATGGAAAGCATTTTAAAATTAATTAAAAAAAGAAAAAAAGTTTTTAAATTTAAAACACGAATTAAAAACATCTGGTCATTGAAAGTGTAGAAAATAATTCAGAATTATTTAAACATTTGTTAAAAAACACTCTAAAACAATTTAATTTTAATTTTCAAAATCGCCAGTAGATAAAAAGATAAACATTGGATATTTACATTAAATCCGAAAATTATCAAAAAAAGACAGTTAAATTTATCAAACGCGCTTAATTTTTAATGCCAATTCAGAAAATAATTGAAAATGATTTAAACAGATTGTTAAAATAATTTAAATTGTAAAAAGTGCTAAATCATGTAAATGCCACTATAGAAATCAATTGTAATGATTAGATGTTTTTTAACAAAGCAACTGAAAAATATGACAGATAAAAGCGGACGAAGAAACTTGACAAGTGAAAATGAAAATTATTTATTAATGAAAAAAAAAAAAAAACTTCTTAATGCAAACCATCGAAAACTTAATAAAACAAATATATTTAAAATTAAGAAACATGTTAAAAACACCAATTACAAATAATTGATAATTGAAAATAGCGACAATAATTAAAAGTTATTCCAAAAATGGTTAAAATTGCCGGTAAGTTTCACTCCAGGAAATAATTAAAATCCTTAAAAAATGGCTCTAGATAAAATTTGTTAAATATTGACAAAATCGTGTCAATTGAAACTAATGAAATTTAAATTAATAACAATAATTGTGTGTCTAAATAAATGAAAAATATGTAAAAAAATTAAAAATAGTTAAAACTGACAAAAAAACTAATTCAAATATAAATTTTAACCTGTTCTAAAATATTAAATGCCACTGCGAAATTGTTAATTTATTAAAAATATATAAAAACCAAAAAATAATTGAATGTCTCTTAAAAAGTTATATTGTAAAAATTTACAACCAAAAGCGGTTGAACAAAAAAACAATTAAAAATTATTAAAAAAATTGCAACAAAACAAAGCATATTTTACTGCCTCTGCAAAATTGTTTAAAAAATATCAAAAGCATTAAACAATTAAATGTTACTTACAAAAAGTAAAAATTGTAAACATTTGCAACACTCCCTGATCAACATAAACAATTATTTAATAATTATTAAAGGAAACAAAATTGTAACAAAACTAAGTGATAAAAATGTATTAAATTTCTTTTACGTTTTAGAAAATTAAATAATAATAAATCTACAGATTTATGAAATGTTATTAAAACCAAGTGATTTAATGAAGACAATACAAACATTTTTCATTATTATTCAATTAAATGTCAACATTAACAATCGATAGAAGCATTTAAATATTAACAAAAAAATAATTTTCATTATTTAAAAAAACAGTTGAATTTGTATTTAATTAATGTAAATAATTTAATGCCACTTGGACAAATAATTGAAATCATTTAAACACATTGCTAAAAATGCTAAAATATGTGATTGTCAGAAAATATCCGAAATTGTAAGAACGAAAACAAGTAAAATTCACCTCCTAAATATCCCTCCTCATATCATTTTTATCGTTAAACAATTCCTCTCTAACAGATCCCTAAAAGTAAAAATTCACAACTGTTTCTTTTCTTCGTTTACTCCTGAACAAGGACTCCCTCAAGGTTCCCCCCTTTCACCTATATTATACAACATTTTTAGCTCCGACATCTATAATCCTGATCCTCTCTACTTCAATCCTTACAAATATCTCTTGCAATTTGCAGATGATACTGCCCTAATTACCCATGCTCCTACGTTACCAAAAGCCCTCCAATTCCTTCAAGAGATCACTGACTCCCTTCAACACTGGTTTGCAAAATGGCGAATTAAAATTAATCCCCACAAATCACAGCTCCTAATTCCATACAATCGCACCAATAATTCCCCTTATAATGTTTCTATTTCCCAAACATTTATCCCTCCTTCAACTTCCGTTAAATACCTAGACATAACCATAGACCCCAAAATCAATTTCAAAAAGCACACAGCTATAATTAAAAGCAAAATAACATCCAGAGCAAAATATTTTAGATGTTTAACATACAGAAATGATGGTATTACTAGCAAAACAGCAGTCAAAATATACAAGATAATTTCCCGCCCATTACTGGACTATAGTTGAACCCTCTATCCCAATCTCAACAATCCAACCTCCCACAATATTGAAGTTAGCGAGCGAGCATCCTTCCGTACCCTAACAAAACTCCGTCATCCTCTGAATCCTTTACACAATCATTCTAACCAGCTCCTCTATGATTCCACTTTAGTTATCCCCATCCTACAACGCCTTCGAATTCTCCAAAATCCTTTCAACTTCCACATATTATCCTCGATCTTGTGTTTCGATCTTTCTATCTCTTCAGTATAGCTTTATTATAAATTAAATTAAAAATTACTTATGAAAAGAATTAAGAGTGCCACAAGAGTTTAATGCCACACCAGAAAACAGTTGAAAAATCTGGAGATTAAAAAAACAATAGACAATTGATAAAAAATGGTGGAAATTAATTTAAATAAAAAACATTTACATTGTCAAAAACACTAATTCAAGTAAATTGGTAATTGAAAATGGCACAAAATAGTTGAAAAATGCGAAAAAAAGAGGTGCCACTTCAGCAGACACGAATGAAATTCCCGAGAATTTAAATAAAAATGGATATAGATAAAATGAGTTTAATATTTAAAGAACTTTTTCAAATCAAAACCAATATTAAAATAGTTGTGATTGAAAAAAATAACAATTGTCTGTCTGTAGGTAAATAACAACAATTTTAAATGGTTTAATAATCCAGTTAATATAGTTGATGCTTGAAGCCATTACTTTGTGATACATTCTTGAAAATTAGGACGATAAATATTATTATTTATCGTCCTAATACAGTTAAATTTTTCTAAAGCACAAAAATAATTGAATAACAATTTTAAAGTGTTATATAATTGATAATTAATAAATGTAGATGTATATTGACGAAAAAAACTAAAACAACTGAAAAATTGCTCAAGACGGTAAAATATTTAATGCCACTGCAAAATTAGTCGATTTATTTAAAAGATTAAAGGAATTAAACAATAGAACGTCAATTAGAAAAACACGTGTTTTTCTAATTATTAGTTAATTTTCTACAGCGTAAACGACTTTAACGCATTTTTAATAAAATAATTTAAATTACTTAATCACAAGAAAAATCAATAGAGTGCAATATTAATTTACACTATGGTTCCCACTTAACACGAAGTGAAATTAAAAAAAAAAATTGATTGATAAACACATTTGAATCTGTTTGACTGTAAATCAGTCAAACAAAGCCAAGTGTTTCTATTAATCAATATTAAATTACCAATTTAAACCAGGTTTCTAAATTTTAATCAATACAAAATATTTTCTTTACAATAAATACAAAACAATTTTCTTTACAATAATGTGAAATTTGGAAAGAAAACAATTTTTACAATTAATAATCGTCGAAGCAATTAAAACTTATTAAATGAATATATTTATTTAAAAATTTTATTACACAAAAAATGAAATTACAAACACGAAAAAATAATTACAATTTAATGGTTTGAGAAAAAAATAACAGCAACGTTTAATTTAGGTTATTTGTTGATACGTTTTTTTTCTGGTTTAGTTTTGTTGGTAGATTACTGTCTAGGCTATCGACCCTGGGACTTTCTGCCTTATATGATAAAATAAATTGTATTAAAATTGATTGCTAGTTAAGGGAACAGTCCAGACGATTAATTAATTCAAATTGGGTAAATTAAAGCACTTGTTATGTTCCATAATTTTATTTTCAGTTTCCTTCCCCCTCACAGGAAACTGAAAATAAAATTATGGAACATAACAAGTGCTTTAATTTACCCAATTTGAAAATTTCGTTCCATCAAGAATGTAGCACAAGAAGTATTGAATATAATTAATTCATTTATTGTGCTTGAAGGAAGGTACATGCCACTCTCGCTCTCTATTTTGTCGTGTTTTTGTTAATGATTAAAAAGACATATATATTTGTAAAAAAAAAGTAAAACAATATTTATTCCCATTTCCTACCTTTGCTTTGGAGCCTATAATGTTAAGACCAGAACCGTCCCCGTATGATATTGCCGAAAAACAACAAGCTTCCAAGAATTTCGTAATAACTCTCAGTTGGTTACATTTATGAAAATTTGGTTGATTAATAAAATTTAAAATGTTTTGCTTTATAAAGATAAAATTGAAAAAACACAAATCGCCTCGAGTAAACCCATATTTCCGAAAGTTTTATTAAAAGCTTTTCGGCTCTTCCGATATTGATTAAAAGCTTAAGCTTAATATTTCAGTGCAAAATCTTAAGATACAGGGCACAGGGACATACAGGCACTTTCAAAAATTAGTTCAATGGATGTATCTCAAAACGGATATTTTAAAAATCAATATTTACCTTTACGCATTAGCAAACTTTACATAATGCATACTTATCCTAATGAGCGTATCTCGCTCTGATAACTAGATACTTGGAAAACAATTGATCATGTATATCTAATCTCTATAAGGTGATATTATTTTCCAAAATAGGAAACCATTTGTTTTAGGGAAACACTCCAAATTGCAAAAATGTTTTATTTAGAACATCAAACAATGGTTTTAGTTTAGTAAATTTATGTAAAATAATACCATCCACTATAATTTTTTAAGTATTTAATTATTTCAAATTTATTTCGCGGAGGCTTACATAAAAGGATAAATAGTCAAAAGAATACAATTGACTAATTGTACATTAATCAATTATTTCGAACAACTGTAAAACTTGCATTTACTTTTAAATTTCAGTAAATGTTTCCCATTACGATGATAATTGAAAATTAAAAAAAACGTACCATTAAATTCATCTAACCTAGCTTGGCCATAAAATTACCCATTGATATTACTTGAATAAACTTTCACACCTATCTCTTTGTAAAACATTATAAGGGTTGATCAAAATTCTTTACCCAATATTACTCATTTGTATTCTTCATTATAGTAAATAGTGATAATAAAACACCAATAAA
Organism: Ontholestes murinus; assembly: GCA_963969525.1. Classification (NCBI taxonomy): domain Eukaryota; kingdom Metazoa; phylum Arthropoda; class Insecta; order Coleoptera; family Staphylinidae; genus Ontholestes; species Ontholestes murinus. The sequence continues at coordinate 45,343,374 of OZ018397.1, read as the reverse complement.
TATTTTATATTCCTCGATTTCATTTAAGTAATTCCTCTTTACCAGGAATTTTTAACAGGTGTTAGAAAATCTTACCTGAAACCGAAGTTCGTCATTCTCCTCCCTGGCCTTGTCGAGCTTATCAACCAACCCCAATTCCAATCTAGCGGCCGTATCCAGCTGCAGCAATAACACCTGCAAGGGAAAACACGATCAAATCAATACCAATAACAATAATTACTATTTTATCAGAGTAAAAGTGACATTTCACTGCGAAATATCGCCAATAATAATGATAAACTTTTACTATAGCGCCGGAAACAAAGGAGGCGGTGTAATTGGCGGCACGTTATTAAATCGCAGACGGACAGGTTGCATATAATTCATACCGAGGAGAAATGGCTGGTGATGGAAAAAGAAAGTCCACTTGGTGAACAATGCTAATTAGGGGTCTAATGTCATGCGTCGTGTGAGAGAGTGTGTATGTGTTATCTCGACGAGACACGTGTTTCGCATCGTGCTTCTTCATTTTAATTACACGCCCGACTGTGACAACAGGGCCTGGAAAGTGACAATGTTAAACGGACACGAAAGTGTACTCTTCCACGCACGGCTTAGTACTTCATTTGAATAGAGAGAAAATGTTCTTAGTAATGTACAGCTACTGTGTATATAATGAAATGTCTTTCAAAAATTATTATTTTTTCTAAAAAATAATGTTAAGATAGAGTGATGGGATTGATAATATTTAAAAATAATGTAAATAAATTTACAAATAAAGTTCTTATATACGAGGTCTGTTCATTAAATATCCGCTCGGGCTCTGTTAGTTCCAGATGCCACAATTTTTGTATATTGCAGATATCGTCTTTTTTGAATTTTTATTTTCACTTTGGCTGTTTGTTCTTTACAATCACATTGTGGCCGCCAAATAAATATCTCAAGATCATGGAGTCTTAAGATTAGTGCATGCCCTTCTTGTGGTCTGATCGATACATTTGTACAAATCCTTACTATCGCAGATTTGTCTTTCCAGTACGACCATATCAATCATTATCATCCTCATTTATTTTTTCAACTGTCATATAAATTATTTTTTTAATCTACAGCTTACATTTATATGGCTAGAAATTGTAAGTCATGTTTCAAGTGGTTTTATTATTTACAATTAAAGATAGTGACTGTCCCCAACGTTTTCCCAAATCTATCGACGACTCATACATCGACCAAACCCACACTACAAACCAATACCTAACTATCTATCGCAAAACGTCAAAAATATAGAGGAATAATAATTGGCTTTTCTATTACGATAAAGCTCCAGCGCATTCAGTTTTCGGTAAGTTCTAAGCTCGCTCCTTACCACTTTTCCTCCCAAATTTGAAAATCATTGAAGGAAAAAAGATTTGAGATGATTCTACAAGAGATTGTTTTTTAAGGTTATGAATATAAACAAATGAATATGGATTTTTAACATCTTGACGCCTTATCAATTAACGAGGAGATCAATCTGTTGACTTCTTCCATGTGAGTTTTTTGCTTATTCTTCAAATCTAAAATATCATTGAAGGGAAGAAGATTTAAGATGATTCTCCAAGATTGAGGAAAATGCTATAAACGAGCTAAAGAATATATTATAAAACAGCCCACGTAGTTCTACGAATTTGTTAGTTTCTGGCCACACATTCGATTACTGTCAGTTGATTTTGTTCCGTATGACCTTTTTTTCACAAATCCACAAATCAAAAACATTATTAAAAGGCAGACGATTAAATACGATTAAATTATATTGAGGCAAAATTTACTAAAAAAATTGAAGGGTATTCCAAAAAAGTATAGAACTCGTTTGTTTTGGATAAACATTCAATCACTTTTAGCCGACTTTTTTGTTTGTTTTCTAAATCAAAAAATTTATTAAAACAAAGAAGATTTATGTTGATCACATAGAATGAAGCGAATGCTACAAAAGAGCTGAAGCTTATTACAAAAAAATCAAAAATGGTTAGTTTTTGATCAAATATACTGTCGGCTAATTGTGTTCATTATGTTTTTTTTGTTTGTTCCCCAAACGAAGAAATTTCATTGAAAGAAAAAATATTTAAGATGATCATCAGAGATCGAGGCAAATGCTACAAACGAGCTGAAGGATTTGTCAAAACACCCCTTTCAACCCTAAGAAGTCGTCAGTTTTTGGCCAAACATTGTATCACTGTCAGCTGACTGTTTCTTCCGATATTTTTGTTTCTTCCTCAAGACCAAAATATCATTGAAAGGAAGCTAACTTCATCGATTCACCGAGACTGAAATGATTCTTCAAGACCTAGATAAATGCCACAGAAGAGCTGAAATGTTTAGCCAAATATTCGATCTCTGACAACTTGTCCCTTCCGACTGTTTTTGTTTGTTCCCTAAACGCAAATTATAATTCAAAGAAAGATGATTTAGGACGTTTGTTCGAAAGTCCTACAAAAGAGCTAAACGATATTATAAAACTCATTCCTCGACAGCTTTTAGCCAAATATTCCATCACTATCAACTTACTTTTTATTCGGCTGTTTTTGTTTGAACCCAAAACTTAAACATTAAAAGGAAGAAGGTTTAAACGATTCGTATATATTGTGGCAATTGCTATAAAAAGAATGAAGGCTATTACAAAAAGCCAGAATTAGTTAATTTTTTTTTGGTGTCACCAAGTTCCTTGCGACTTTTTTTTTGTACCGTAAACCCAAAACATAATTGAAAAGAAGATCCCCGAGATTTGAGCCAAAGATACACAAGTGCTGAAGGATAGTACCAACAGCCCACTCAACTCAGTTTTTAGCCAAACATTAAATCACTATCAACTGAAAATGTTATTTACGATTTTTTTTTGCGTATTCCCCAAACCCAAAACATCATTGAAAGGATGAAGATTTAAACAATTTCTGAGATTAAAGGTAATTGCTATAAAAGAGCTGATGGATATTACAGAATAGACCTTTCACCCTCAGAACTCGCTGGTTTTTAGTCAAATATTCGATCAGTGTCGGCTGACTTTGTTCCTTGCGACGTTTTTGATTGTTCGCCGAAATCCAATTTAAAATTTAAAATGTATGTTAAGATAAATGCTTTAAAAGAGCTTCAACCATCAGACCTCGTCAGTTTTTGGCCAAGTTTACTATGATCCTTGCAGCTTTTATTTATTTGTTCCCTAAACCTAACACATTGAAAGGAGGAAGATTTAAAATGGTTCACTGAGATTGAAGCAAATGCTACAAAGGAACCGAAGGATCTTACAAAAGAAACAACTCAACCCCTGACTTTGTTTCTGTTTCTATCTTAAACTAAAAGGATCTGATAGGATTCCCTGAAAATGATGAATACTATACAAAAGAGCTGAAGGAAATTTCAAAAAATAAAAAAAATAAAGAAGCGTCTCAAAACTCGTCAACTTTTTGTCATATATTCGATCACTGTCAGCTGTTCAGTGTGACTCTTTTAAATTTATATCTCAAATCCACAATATAACTGAAAGGAAGAATATTTAAGACAATTCACAGAGATTGTCTGACTTTGTTTTGGTTTGTTAACCAAGTGTAAAATATTATTTAAAGAAAGAAGATTCCCAATATTGAGACGAATGATTCAAAATAGTTGAAAATATTACAAAAAGCTCAAAACTCTATGTTTCTGACCAAACTTTCGATCCCTGTCAGATCTTGCGACTTATTTGTTTATACCCCAAACCCAAAATATAAATATAAGGAGGAATATTTAAGAAAATTCGTAGAGATTGGCTGAATTTGTTCCTTGCGTTTTTATTTTGTTTGATAAGAAGAGAAAGAAGATTAAAAACGATTCCTCGAGATTGAGCTGAATGATATTATGAAACAATTCTCGTCAACCTATGATAAAAAATTCGATCATTGACTTTATTATTTACACAAACTGAAAATATTATTTAAAAGAGGAAGTTTTAAGAGATTGATAAAAAAAACTCGACAGAAAAGCCCACTAAGCCCTCAGAACTAAACAGTTTTTGGCCAAACGTTCTGTCACTATCAGCTGACCTTGTTCTTTGATATTTTTTAATTCTTCAGCCAACCCAAAATTTCACGGAAGAAGATTTAGGACGTTTACTCAGGATAGAGGTAAGTACTACAAAAGAGCGCCGAATGTTGTTGTTATAAAACTGCCCACCCAGCCTATACAACCATAATCAGTTTTTGACGAAGTACTCGACCACTTCGAACTGACTTTATTTCTTAGTACGATTATTGTTTGTACCACAAACCTAAAACAATATTTGAAGGAAGACGATTTAAGACGATTGTGACAAATGCTATAAAACAGCTAAAGGATATTACTTTTTTTCTTTGAGATTTTTTAAAATCTTCTGCACACCCAAAATATCTTTAAAAAGATTTGAATATTTAAGACGATTATTTAATATTATAGCAAACGCTTTAAGAAGATTTAAGACGATTATTTTAACAAATGCTTTAAAAGAATTGAAGGATGGTACAAAACAACCCATTCAGACCTCAGAATTTATTAGTTTTTATTCAAAAATTCAACAGCACTCACCTGACTTTGTCCCTTGGGATTCTTTTACTTAAAACCCAAAATATTATTAGAAGGAAGAAGATTTGAAATGATATAACAAGATCGATGAAAATGCTATAAAAAGAGTTGAAGAAAAAAATTCTAAATTTTTGCCAACTTTTCTATCACTGTATACAAACTATGTTTCTTGTGATTTTATTATTCTTCTGCAAAGACAAAAAATATAATATATACTACAAAAAAGCTAAATGATGTTACAAAACAGACATTATAAGATTTTATCTGCACATTATTAGGTCACTGTTTGACTGCCTTTATTTCTTGGGACTTTTTGTTTGTTATATGTTTAAAGCTTTTTAAGAGAAAATATACTTTTGAAGGATGTTATCCACTGGTATATCAATCTCAGGAGTTTATACCCGTTGCTTACAAGCTATTTCGGTATTGCTCCTAGTCTTATAAGCGTCGCTGCTGCTTATTCTCAAATATATAAGTTCAAGAGTGTTACACAGATGCAGCATGGATCATTGATCTTGTTGAAGAAAGCACTTTTTTAAACGTGTTGGTCTTAACCACTATACTGCTGATGCATATGCCAGTCAAGAAGATTCGTAGAACTACCTTTAGGAATGGTTTTAAATATCTTCCCCGCAACTCGCCTGCTTTATTAGAGGAGACTATTGCTTCTTTTGTATCTCTCCACTAGATGGGCTTCTAATTCAGTTTGTTGTGTAGAAAAATTCCTAAATATTTTACTAGTTTTAGCATGAATTCCTTGTTCTAAAGACTTGGTAGCTTGAAATCCTTGATTTTTCTTTCTCTCGTAAACTAAACCATTACAACTTATGCAAGATTTACAGAAAATTCTTAGTCTGCACATCATTGAATTACAATAACAAAATTATAAGACATACCTTCTTAAAAATAATAAAAATACTTTGACAGATGTCACTACAACGATTGTACTACCTGAATTTCAGGTATGGATATAAGAAGATAGTGTAATAAGAAGACCAACTGGTCAACCGTCGACAAACAGCCATATTTTTTCAACTACGCCACCAAACAGTAACCAATGTTTTCTAGAAGGTAGATCTGTTAGTATAATATGACATATAATATGTTGCAGCCTTCAAGACTGTAGACTTCGTATTTTCTTTGACTGTCTGTTCTACCGCCACAATTTGGATAATTCAATTGGATGCCATATTTATGGCAAGATATACCATGGCAGAAGAAAGCGTTTCCTCAAATTCATACTTTAAAATGTACGACCAAGTAACCGCCAACGATGTTAAAGAATTGGACAGCCTAACTTTACCAGCAACATTGCATAATTGAAAAAAAACTTATAAAATAATAATAAAATAATTACGATAGATATTTTTTGTGATCGTTTAAAAATTATTTAATATGCTCACATCGTTCCGCCTCGTGGATAATTCAACTTTCATAATTCGATTTCAAATTTAATTCTGCGCACGCGAACATTTTCTCTTCTAGGCCGGTGAAAAATGTATCATTCGCGTTCGGTAACGATTTGCGGACGCCTTTTAGTCTCGCTGGAAGCCCATTGAAGCCAAACGGAAATTACATATCTGCTACTCTTAATTCGCAGAGAAATCAGGACGAAAATCAATTTCTTTATTGTGCAAAGCGGGAGATAAAAAGAAACGGGCGTATAATTAATTACGGTAATTGATAATCTCTAATACTTTTCTTATTAATTAAGATGTCATTTTGAAATTTCGTTGTGTCATACTATAACAAATTTTGGAAAATGATTATTTAACAATCTCAACAAATTAAGAATGCCATGATATACACGGAGAAATGGTAATTAATTATTTATTTATTCAAACAAAGTTGACCTACATGGCTTCAGTTGACCATCACAGCCTCAAACTACATTCATCAATTTACATTTTTGTTTACGACTTCTGATGCAGATTGTGCAGTTCTCCAGTGTAAACTATACTTATAGGTAATAATAAAGACGTAAATTCAACATATATATTAATAAACGAATGCGGCAAGTGCAGTAACATTTTTTTTTGAAATAAATTTAAGTCGTTAAAAGAAAGTAATAAAGTATGGCGGTGTGATTTTCAGATTTCACTAACAGCTCACAGACCGAATCGTTGCGACAGGCCAGAACCTACTTATTTTCGTAAAAGAAGAAATCAGATTTCAACTAAAAGAAAAACTTGTTTTATTGTTTTACGTAACTAGTTGCTCCAATAAAAATAATTGTGTAAAAGTTTTTAATTTTATTACCTTATTACATGCCTTGAAATAATTATTATTGTATTGTAATTATAATATCATACTAAGTAATATAATATTAATGAAAGCGATCACAATCATATGAAATTAATAGATTAAATAATGGACAAAAATGTGTAGGGGTGGTTCAAACTACCTAATATCTTAAGGTAGGTTAAAATACACTAATGTAGGTATTATACAGGGTGATTGACGAAAAACCTTTGGTGCTGTATCTCGCTTATTTTTTATCCGATTTTAATAAATAAAACATCAAATTAAACCATTTTTAAAAGACTTTAATAGGATCTGAACTGTTATTTTTTCTCGCACTCAGTTTTTGACAAAATACGATCAACATTTTTTTTTTTAAATTGCACTGTATATATATTTTTATTGATTCGCAAGGAGATTTTTTTTCTGAATATAAAATTGTAGACAAATTTATCCATACATCAAACTTAAGTCGAGAAATTGAGGATTAAAAAAATAAATAAAAAGTCAAGTATCCATTGTAAACAATATACAGACCCTATTTTAAATGTCAAAAGTAACAGTGACAGCCATTGATACAATACTGCAACGATTTTTAATTATTTCATAATTAAAATGTTGCAATATTTCAAACACTGTACTAGAATTTTGTGCTTCTACAGAAATCGTTTTTCAGTTTTTGAAATCTTGCAACATTTTTATTATGAAATTATTAAAAATCATTGCAGTATTGTACCAATGACTGACACAGTCACTTTTGACATTTGGAATAGGCTCTGTATATTGTTTACTATGGGTATTTGATTTTTAATTTTTTTTTTTTAATCCTCAATTTCTCGACTTTAGTTTGATGAATGGATAAAATCGTTTACAAATTTAGATTCAGAAAAAAATCTCCTTGCGGATCAGTACAAAATATATATACAGTGCAATTTGAAAAAAAAAAGTTGATCGTCTTTTGTCAAAAACTGGATGCAAGAAAAAATATCAGTACAGTTCATATTAAAGTCTTTTAAAAATCATTTAATTTGATGTTTTATTTATTCAAATCGGATCAAAAATAAGCGAGATACAGCACCAAAGGTTTTTCGTCAGTCACCCTGTATACTTTTTATGTATGCTTTCTGATTAAGATTGTGTTTATTTGTAGAAATAAAATAATTGAGGTAGGTCACTAGTATGATAAATAAACTCACGTCTTATTTAGGTTAATCCCTAATTTCTTGAGGTAGATCTAGAGTATTTTGACCCAATATATTATTAATTAGGGTAGGTTAATATAAATGTTACTAGATAGATGATTATTTTTGTACATTTCATTGAGGTAGGTCAAGATTACGCTAAGATAATACATTCTGTATTGTGGTAGGTCAAGATTACATCGACTACATAACTTTTTCTCATTATTATTTTATTTTCTTAGAAAATTTTACCTTTTTAGGATTAAATATATAATTTTCGTAGTAGTATTACTTATTGTAAGGAAATTTGTAATTTAAAGTATTTTTTAATTACAAATAGAATTTATTGAAACAAGTAAATACATTAGAATGTTTTGGGGCTCTTTTAGATCCTGTACCTTTTGTGACCTTGAGTAGATTAAACCTGACCGTCTTAGTAAGTCCACATCCCTTTGTAAGTATTGAATTTTACCTTTAAATGATTTCTGAAGAATTATTGATCATTATCATTTCTACAGTATTTTCCCTTATTTCCAGATTTTATTATTTTCTAAAGGAATTATGATTGGAAAGACATTTAATTTTACTTGTGCACAGATTTGTATAAAACTAAAACAAAGTGAAGCCTAGAGCTTAAATATTTTTAAAAATTAGGTAATAAAGATTGGTAAGCATCAGAACGTGATACTGATCTCCTTCAATAATGTATTTAAAGAAAGATGATTGGTTTATAAATTGCAAAGAAAATAAGATAATTCGCTTGGTCGATTTACTCTTCTTAGCCTGATACAATGGACCATTTGCTTAGATTAGAAATTAATAAGTATCCTAAGATTGCATGTTGATTGATATTGATATACAACACCAGAGCAAAGATTAAAATTATACACAATAAACTGAGAATGTATAGTCTGCGAGGTTGAATAAAAAATTGCGGCTAGGTTTTCAAGATTGAATATTATACAAGGGGTGTTCAAATGAAAAGGTACGAAACGATATTGTGCGTATATAAATGTATAAAGTCTTTGTTTAAAGTATACTCCATAAAATAGAACAATAATTCCATTGATTAATGAGCCGAATGATTTCGTGTTCCTAGATCTTTTGTGGCCGTGACGAGAACAAGTTCCTGAGTTCATCGCCCGAGTTGATGCGCTACCCTTTCAGAAAATTTAGCAGGGTGACATATCCGGGCTATAGAGTAGACTATATCCCGCCAAAGGCACCGTGCCGAAACACGGACGAATTAGAACCAATCAGCTTCTAGAGAACTTTGTTGCCGCGATAACAAATTCATGTAGAGTTCATTTTCGGCACTGTAATTGGTTCTCTACTCGCATTATGTTTCAGCAGGTGATTGGTTCCCAATTAATTATTCAATTTTCTGATTGGGCTGTACATCAAACAACTGTCAAATAAAATTAACAAACGTCAGTTTTTGTGAACTTTTTAAAAATGATTGCAAACATACGATTCGAAAATACAACACAAGAGGTATTTCAGGAAAAGGTAAAAGACGCCGAGCCAAAAAGTACGTAACCATCCAAAAATATGATTAATTTTTATACACAAAAAATGCCTTTGTTATTGTAATATTTTTGTTGGGATATAGTCTGATAAATTGCTCTCGTGCATTGTAAATTATCGCAAGTTTGCACTCTTTCGACAAACTCAGTCGTATTGCTTTAGGCAACAGCCCCTCGCCCTTCGGGCTCGGGCCTGTTGCCAAGCAATACGACTTTGTTTGTCGAATTCGTGCAAACTTGTTATCGATAATTTTCAATGCACTTGTGCAATTACTGTTGACTATATCCCGCCAAAGGCACCGTGCCGAAACACGGACGAATTAGAGCCAATCAGATTCTAGAGAACTTTGTTGCCGCGATAACAAATTCATGTAGAGTTCATTTTCGGCACTGTAATTGGTTCTCTACTCGCATTATGTTTCGGCACGTGATTGGTTCCCAATTAATTATTCAATTTTCTGATTGGGCTATACATCAAACAACTGTCAAATAAAATTAAAAAACGTCAGTTTTTGTGAACTTTTTAAAAATGATTGCAAACATACGATTCGGAAATACAACACAAGAGGTATTTCAGGAAAAGGTAAAAGACGCCGAACCAAAAAGTACGTTACCATCCAAAAATATGATTAATTTTATACACAATAAATGCCTTTGTTATTGTAAAATTTTTGTTGGGATATAGTCTGATAAATTGCTCTCGTGCATTGTAAATTATCGCAAGTTTGCACTCTTTCGACAAACTCAGTCGTATTGCTTTAGGCAACAGCCCCTCGCCCTTCGGGCTCGGGCCTGTTGCCAAGCAATACGACTTTGTTTGTCGAATTCGTGCAAACTTGTTACCGATAATTTTCAATGCACTTGTGCAATTACTATTGACAATCAATCTGCTCGGACTTGAACTTTAGTTTTGTGTACATAACTCTATAGACGTGTGGACGAGCGTTACCATGAAGCACTCTTCGTGTTCTTGATGGTCTTCGGAGTTAATGATTTTTTTGTGCTCGAGGTATTTAAGAAGTAAACCTTGAACGTCAAAAAAGACGTCGCACATTACCTTGCCTGCTGCCACCACTGTTTTGAACTTTTAGGAGTAGGTGATAATGCATGCTTCCTCTGGCTCGTAGTGATGGCACCAGCTCTCAAGACCTGCGACGATCCGCTCCAGGAAAGCGGGGTCTTCATGATACTAATGCAGATGATGAAGTGCGAGCCCCATTCATAGGACTTTTTTCCTGCCAGTAAGCTGCTTTGGAAACCACTTCACTCGCTATTATGAAACAATTTTCCACAAAAATTCAACACTAAAATCCACCGCAAACAAAAATATTTCCATTCCCTTGAAAATTACCTGAAAGGGCAGCGCTTGAACTCGGACGACGAACTCAAAGACGTCGTGAAGCCCTTATCAAGGGCACGGTAGTTTTGAGAACACGGAATCCTTCGGCTGGTTAATCAATGGAATCGTTGTGCACAGGTATACGAGGACTATCTGAAATGTTTTCGGAATCGGCAAGAGATGGGACAAGAGTAACCCTTTTTATAGCAACTGTCAAAATTTCAGACATTTACTGTCAATAGTAGTTGTTGTAGTGTGTTTTGTACAGCAAGTCAGGCGGTTCGCAAACATGGATAAAATCGAATTTCGTGCAATGATAAAACACTTTTGGGTGGCTGGACAAAAGGCCACGGAAATTCATAATATTTTGCTAGAGTCATCATTTTCAACCATCAGCTTCTGGGTAAGCGAGTTTAAACGTTGAGGCACAAGCATAAGTGACGAACTACGCAGTGGACGCCCAAAAACCGCTACCAACGATGAAATGGTCGACAAGATTCATGATGTCGTGTTAGCCGATCGTCAATGAAAGCTGAATAAGATAACGGAGGCAACAGGCATCACAAAAGAACGCGTTGGCCATATCCAAATGAAATTATGGGCGCGATGGGTACCGCGTTTGCTCACACCCGAGCAAAAACAAAAATGGGTGACCGTTTTGGAGGGATGTCTGCCCAGGATTCAACGCAATCGAAGAGATTTCTTCATGCGTTTCGTAACCCTAGATGAGACTTGGATCCACCACTACATACCGGAGACCAAGCAACAGTCGAAGCAGTGAACTTTTCCGAAAAGCAATGACCGATCCATCGGCTGGAAAGGTAATGGCGACCATTCTTTGGGATTCCCAATGCGTGATCCTCATCAACTATTAAAGATTACGGGGTAATACTACAACGATTTATTGACCCGATTCGATATAGTATTGAAGGAGAAACGGCCTCGTTTGCAGCGGAAAAAAGTGATTTTTCACCACGATATTGCATCTGTTCATTATTCATCCTGCATCGTCTTGTCCAAATTGAATGAGTTGCGCTACGAATTAGTCTCACTGTCAGGAAAGATATTTGCCTCATGAGGTGTTCATCGCCGCTACAGATGGTTATACTGCAGACATCGAAACATCCTACTTTTCCGACGCCTTGAAAAGACTGGAGACTGAAACAGTGTATTGATCTTATAGTATCTACTTTAAATAAAAACTTTACTTTTTAATCATTAGTATAATCAAGCGGCCACGAATTTCGTTTCTAGTGGAAAAACATTTTTGCCGTGTAAACTCGTTGCTTGTCATGTATAAAAATACATCATGGTGTCCAAGACAAAGTTGGTCTCCTTTATAGAAACTTGCAGATTTGATCATTCGAAGCGGAGTTATAGTTATAAACTAAGAGAAAAATATATTTAATATATTTATTTCACTATATATAGAATGATGCATTCTGGGCAATTCAGCCTTGCACGGAATCAATGTAGACTAAATTGGGAATATATAGAAAATATACTAAGTGGCATAGAAATCACCCAGTATAAATCATTTTATTTTCATAATATTTTGTAGAATCGTAAGGGAAAACAAACTTTAGGAGAAAAAAAAACAATATTATGTTGATGTACTACGGTGGGATATACACTTTCTAAGGCGCCTAGGTTCGCGGTATCTCATTTCGAGCATTTACTAACGCATTTCGAAGTGCTTCTAGAGTTTGAGGAGGATGCTGCAAATTAAGTTTTTAGCCCATGATATCCCACACATGCTCAATTGGAGATAAATCCGGTGACCGGTCAGGGCAACAAATTGATTTCAGCGTGCTCAAATAAGTTCATTGTGGCTCTTGCAATGTGTTAGCGAGCATTATCCTAATGAAAAGTTGGATTTGGCAATTTCTGAAGATAAGGTACGAGTTCAGGTTCCAGAATTTCTTCGATGTAACGCTGTGCGGTCATGTTGCCTTTAATGAAGATTAGAGGTGCCCTAGAGCCATAATCAATGGCACCCCATACCTTAACCCCAATACTGTGAAGAACGTTCCTTTCGACAAAAATATATACATCTTACACCACGTCGTCTTCTGAATCTGTTCGGCCATCATGCAGAATCTAGATTCGTCACATCAATCAATCGTTCTCTGCACCACTCGAAACGATTTCGTCGATGCTCAGCGTTTAAAGGAAGCACCCAGTGCGGCCGGAATGAATAAAGGCCAAAAGTGCAAATCTGGTGGTAAACTGTTCGCATTCCAATCGGTCTTCCATGTTATTCATACCACTGGTGGTAGAGAAACGATCTCTTAAAGCCTACAGTCTCAAATGCAGATATAACACGATATATGGTTCTTTGACGTGGTCCTGTACTGGTAGCGTTTCGTGTTCGACCCTATTGATCTCATGCCCGATAACATCTTACTATAGTATCTAAACTTCTGTTCACATTGCCCCTAATTTCTCGGAAAGAAAGTCCACCCTCTCTAAGTCTGCCCTCTATCAAACTCAGAAAGTTGAAAAACATGCGCGTCTTTGCACCCTAGGCATTGTAAAAGATAACAACGAAAGCTTAGAACCGCACTCAGTAAAATTAAAATCGTTTCTACAGCAAAAATGTTAAATATCACCCTGTGCACCAATATGCAACAAGTTGAATAAAAACCGAAAACTTTATCTGATACAGCTGAATTTTTAATCGTTTTTTCTTTTCACCAAGATACGCCTAAATATAAAATTTGATCAAAATAATATACTAGTATACTTTTGTGTACGTTAAGTTAAATAGAGTTATTTTTTACTAGGTTTCTCCAAAGCCCTTAGCAGGAAGGTAATTTGCTCGTGAGTACCAAAGATCCTAATACGTGCAGCTATGTACCATATGGAACTACGTTACTCTAACTCGGATTTGCTTCCAAAGTTCCTCAAGTTCAAGCAATGTATCATTCGTTAACCGGATCCCAGTAAAGAATAGTTAGATCTACGTTGGATCTCAACGTGATATTAACATATAACTATTGAAAAAAATCTTCGCCTGTATTTTGCAGCAGCACGGAATAGTCAACATGAGAAGCGTACTGCTTTGAAAGTACGACCACAACAAACTACTCAGAGTGGTGTAGAAGTTATTGAAATGAGGATTAGGGCGGTTTGTACTAAAAAAGGGATATTTTTTTATGAGGGTTTACGTAGGATTTTTTCGTAGTTAAGAAAATGTTTTGAATCTCATAATTTATGTTTTTGAAGTGTTGAAGCGATATGTAAAATAAAATGAGTATTGTTTTTCTTCTAATTCGAAGCATCTTAAATTATATTGAATAGATTTGGGCTCTTTCAAATTTTATATCGAATCTTGTTTGAAAGAGGCCTCCATTCTTGGTAAGAAAATGCATATAATTCACTTAATAATTGCCATTATTGTTATAGAAACTATAAATTTAATACCTTAAGATACATGTAAGCAGTGTGACTCATTAGTATCCTGTATGTATATTTTTAATTGCTTTACACACATGAAAACAGTTAAAATACAATTAAGAGAGAGCAAATAATTTATATATCAATAGCAATCTTTATTATTGTTAAATGTATATTTATATTCTTACCTTGGAGTATTAAAGTTTATTTATTTAAACCCTTAAATATCTCAGTTTAAGTATAAATGCAACTTTCAAAATAAACTGTTCAAATAGTTAAAATTATTATTGTTGTTGTATCCTAACTGCATAGATTTTTTTTCTTCTTTTAAGAAGTTCAGAATGGTCGAATTGTTGCGATAACACTCCTCTTTACGTTCGAACTGCTTTCCCATCTATCTCACAGAGTTCAACAGTGATGGTTTCTATGGTTGAAAGAATACGTTCGAGATCGGACGTTTTTATAACTCTCAGAGGTTCTTCATCTTCTTTCTCCTCCTCTGGATGTTGACGACGACGATACTGTGGCTAATTCTTCTAATTCCTCGTTGGAGAGCGGCTGGTCGTGGTTCTCTAAAACTTCTTTCACATCTACAGCTGTCATATTGTCTAATCCTACCTCTCTCGCAAGCGTGGTAATCTTTTCAACAACATTATCCACATGCTCTAATTCTTCGGCATCGTGCATACATTTTGGTAGAAGTTTATGCCACACTCCATTTAAACATTTTGCTGACACTTCATCCCAAGATGCCCTGATGTTGTAAAAGCCTTTCAAAATATCATATGACCGCCAATAGTTTTTAAGTGTTTTTTTTTGTAGAGTCTAAGACTCTAACCATTTCCATGTAGCTAGTGCGGAGGTAATAGGATTTAAAAGTTGCAATAACTCCCTGATCCATTGGTTGCAAAAATGATGTTGTATTTGGGGGCATGTAAACAACCTTGACATCCAATGGTGTTCTTTCTTCAGCAAGGTTTGAAGGATGTCCGGAAGCATTGTCTAAAATAGACGTGCCTTGAGTGGTAAATCATTTTCATTACAAAAGCGAAGCACGGTTGGACAAAAACAATCTGTGTACCAATTTTTAAAAACGTCTCGTGTAACCCAAGCTTTCTTGTTCCATTTCCAATAGACTGACAACATCTCTTTGCTTAGCCCCTTGAAAGCACGTGGTGTTTGCGAATGGTAAACCAAGATTGGTTTATGATGGCAAATTTTTCCAGTAAAGCCCAGTTTCATCGACATTAAAAATGAGGTCAGGAGGATAATTACTATGTTCTACATAGTCTTGCAACTCTTTTGGAAAAGCCGTTGCTGCATAAACATCGGCACTTGACGTCTCACCACATAGTTTGACACTAAGACACTTACTTCGAGATTTAAATCTCGTAAACCAACCCTTGCTTCCCTCTGTCTTCTTAAGATCTTCAAAAATCGTCTTTACTTTCTGGGTATCTCAGTCTTGCACGGAATCAATGTAGACTAAATTGAGAATATATAGAAAATACTATTGTGTATGTTAAGTTAAACAGAGTTAGTTTTTTACTAGTTTTCTCCAAAGCCCTTAGCAGGAAGGCAATTAGCTCATGAATACCTACTGCGTTACTTCAAGTATTGTAACATTCGTTAACCGGAGCCCAGTCCAGAATCGGCAAGATCCTAATACATTCATATGGAGCTACGTTACGGCTCTAACTCTAACTCCCATTTGCTTCCAAAGTTCCTCGAGTTCATGTAATGTATCATTCGTTAACCGAATCAGAGTCCAGAATAGTTAGACCTACATTCGACCGCAGTGTAATATAAAAGTTCGGCTGAAAAGTTCATTACGTTTCTACGATTTTCAGTGCGAACTAACCATCAAACGATACGTGTCAAAATTTGACAGCGATTGGACGATTGGTTCGTGACTTATAGCATTTTGGGTAAAACAGATTTTGTTATTGGAAAAAAATGGATAAAAAGAAATTTCGCGTGTTAATGAAACAGGGTTATAAATAATGCGAAAAAATAGTGCTAAAACAAAAACTTGGTCTGATAAGTGTTGTTCGGACTCTGCTCCAGCGGA
The DNA here is from genome assembly GCA_963969525.1 of Ontholestes murinus. Lineage (NCBI taxonomy): Eukaryota > Metazoa > Arthropoda > Insecta > Coleoptera > Staphylinidae > Ontholestes > Ontholestes murinus. The sequence goes on along the minus strand of OZ018397.1, from coordinate 45,327,075 downwards.
AGCAACCATTGTAAGTGGTTTTCTAAATTCCGTACAGGCCATATGAACATCGAAAAAAACAGACAAAAACTTCACAAAATCTACAAAATAATTTTGAATGACCGTAGAGTAAGGTTGATCGAGATAGCTGAGACTCTGATGATATTACATGAACATGTTGGACATTTCGTGCATGAATATTTGGGCATGCGAAAGCTCTGTGCAAAGTGGGTGCCGCTCAAAAGCAACAACGTGTTGATGATTCAGAGCACTGTTTGAAACTGCTTAAGCGAAATAAACAAGAGTTTTTGAGTCGGTATGTGACAATGGATGAAACATGGATCCATCACCACACTCCAGAGTCCAATCGGCAGTCAACTGAGTGGACTGCGCGAGACGAAACCAATCCAAAGCGAGGAAAACACAATAGTCGGCTGGCAAGGTTATGGCGTCTGTATTTTGGGATGCTCATGATATATTGTTCATCTTGAAAAGGTAAAAACAATCAACAACGACTATTATACAGCATTGCTGGAGTGTTTAAAGGATGAAATCGCGAAAAAAACGACCCCATTTGAAGAAAAGAAAACCTCAGCCTCAAGAGAATGCTCGACGGAAATAATTTTTTTCGCAATGTCATATTTCAAATTAACATAAAAGACGATCGAAAATTGAAGACAACAAAAACAACGAAAAAGGAATAAGAAAATGAAAAACAGAAAACAAGAACCTGGAATGTAAGAGGATACATGGAAAAAGAAGTGAAAATAGTGGAAGAAATGATTGAACAAAAAATCGAAATACTAGGAATTACAAAAACAAAAAGAAAAGGATAAGGATTTGAGAAAATACATAAAGGATACTGGATGATATGGACAGGAGTGGAGACAAAAGAAAGAGCAAACGGTGGAGTAAGACTGATTATGGCACCGGAAAGGATAAAAGATACAATAAGAAAAAAACACCCGAATGAAAGAATTATGACTACAGACATAAAACTAATAGAAGATGATAGTGGCATACGGATGGCGTATTTAATGTCTTTTAATGATTTTTAAAATTCATCTAACGGCCATTGGAATTATTGATGATCATCCCACGATCGTTCAAGGTCGGCTAATTTACCGTTTTTCAAGCGATCATCCAATATCGAGATTATCTGAGGTCATAAGGATAACTCAAGATAATACAAGCCATATAGAGTTCCTTAAGGCCATTACCGAACGAATCAAAGTCGTTCAAGTCATAGGATACTTGCAAAGTCACATAGTTGTTTAAGCTGGGCAAAGTAAAACACTTGTTATATTCAATTTCTTTATTTTCAGATAACTGACACGTGTTTTGTACCTTACGAATATTTATCAAAGTTAACACTTTAAAGAAATATAACATAACAAGAGTTTTACTTCGCACAATTTCGAAATTTGGTTCCATCAAGAGGGTATCGAATATATGGTTTAAGCTTATTGAATATTATCTGGCAACCATTCAAGGTCATTGGATGATTATTCAAAGTTATAATAAATTATGCAACAGTTATTCATGACTTTGGAAATTACGTAACAATCATTTAAGGCTATCCAATGATCATTCAATGTTATTTGAGGTCATTCAAGAAAATACGAAAGTGAGTTTTATTTTATTTAAATATTCAAGATGTATCAAGAAGTGAACGCCTCAACCATTAATCAAATACGAAAGTCACGAACCATCACACGATCATTCAAGGTGAACAGGTGATGATCCAAAGTTGTTTAATCAACCAACAGTTTTTCAAAGTCATTGAAGGCCATATGACGATCTTTCAAAGTCATTTGAGTTTATTTGTGGCCATCTAATGATAACTGAAGACAATACAAAAAGCCATCAAAGAACCATTTAAAATTATTCAAGTTATACGATCCTTGCAAAATCGTTTAACGTTTTAAACTCATTGAATATCACCTTATAATCATTCAAGATTATCGGGCGGTTATTTAAAGTTATTTTAAATCAACTAATAGTTTAGTTAATAATTAGAAAAAACACGAAAAAAAAAAACGTAAAGGACTTATATATTTTTATTAATAGTTTAGTTTTTCAAGATCATGTAACAACCACTTAAGGCTATCTAATGATGAGATCATTCAATGATAATCCAAGACAATACGATGGTCATATGAAGAAACCTAAAGTCATCAAAGGATACATTTTTGCAAAGTGTTATAATTTAAATTTATTGATTATCATCTAACAATCATAGTTCGTAGAGAGGTTTTGGAGGTCATACAATGATCGTTGAAGAAAATACGAAAGTCATATGAAGTTCTCAAAAATTATTTCAACTTTTTGAATGTTATCTGACAACCACCCAAAGTCAAATTTAATTATGATCACCCAATAATTACACAATATCGTTTAAGTGTATCTTATGATCATTCAAAGTTTTTCAATGACCATTACAGGTTGTCTAAAAACGTACAATAATTATTCAAGGCGATGTAAGTTATTTGAAGTACTCTGAGGTAGTTAAATGACTTTTTTTAATTAAAATTAAATATTATTCGACGATTTTTAAGGTCATTTATAATTTTAGACATTTGAGGATTATTCAAGATTCTCCAGTTACCATTTAACAGTCATTAAAATTATTAAAGATTCACCTACGATCGTTCAAGGTCATCTAAAGTGATTTAGAAGGTGAAAAAAAAAGAAACGAAAGATAGCTTCTTCGAACAACTACGGGAAGAAATAGACGAAGGAAGCGAAAACATACTGATACTAGAAGATCTAAATGGTAGAGTAGGAAACGATAGCAAAGGAAAAGGAGAAATAATGTGAGTCGAAGGAGAAAACAACAATGGAAAAAGAATGAAACAACCGTGCATCGAAAACAATCAAGTAATAACAAACATGAAATTTAAACATAAAGAAATACACACGAACCCAAGACACCAGAAATGAGAAATTAAAGATTATTACTTGGTAAGCAGAAATAACTGGAGAAAAATAAGCAATGTGAGAGTCACGAGGAAAGCGGAAATAGAAAGTGGTCACAAACTGTTAAAAATGGACCTAATATGGAAAGGAAAGGAAAAGAAGAAACAAAATAAAAGAAAAAACCAAAGATTCAAAGAGGAGCACATACAAGAGGAATTGCAGAAGAAAATACCTAATAAATACATGGAAGAAGAAAAGCATGCGAATATACAGGAAAAAATGGGAAACATTTAAAAGGTTAAGCTTGGAAGCAGCAAAAGAAAGTTGCGGAACAACAAAAAATAGAAAACAACGATATTAAAAAAAAAAAACGAATCGGTGGAATGAGAAAATTAACAAAGCAATTAAAGAAAAAGAAATGTGAAAGAGATACATACAAATAAAAAAACAGATGACTATATGATATACAAAGAAAAGAGAAATAGTAAAAGAGGAAAAAAGGCATGGAAATAATTTGGAGAAAAAATGAACGAAAACTTTACACACAACCAGAAAATATTCTATGGAACCCTGAAACAATCAAGGAAAAAGAAAGAGTACAATATGATGAACATGAGAGATAAAGACGGAAAGATATTAACAAACGAAGAGAATATAACGGAAAGATGGAGAAAATACTTCCAAGAGCTAACAAAAGAAGATAAAGAAGAAAATAAAGTAGAATATCAAGGAACAAAGGAAAAGAGAAGAAAGAAAGAAAGAGAAAGAAGAAAATAGAACAGAATATCAAGGAACAAATGAAAAAAGAAAGAAAATATAAAGATCTCGAAAAATCCTTTGAGAGGATAAAAAAGGGAACAAATATGGAAAAAAAACTAGAAGAAAGAGGAATAGAAATGGAAGTAATAAAAGTAATTAAAACATGTACGAGGAGAATAAAAACGTAGTAAGAACAAACAATGAGATTTTTCAACGAAAAGAAGTGTTAAACAGGGTTGTGTATAAAACGCAATGCTATTTACAATAATACTAAGCAGTGCCATGAAAAAAAGCAAAGAAAATTATTAAACTGTTAAAGGTTGCATATTGGAAGATGGAAGAAGTCAAAATAGCTTAACTAATCTTTGCAGATGACATGGATATAATTGCGTCAGGAGAAGGTGGAGGTAATAAATAAATAATAAACAAAGAATTAATCGTCGAAACAGAGGCCTATCTTCAGGCTAAGACAAATCATACTACAAAAATGGTATCGAAAAGTTGGAAAATTGCTACAAGGAAATATGAGTATGGTTTTTATTCAGAATAAAGAAGAATAAGCACGAAGCCCAGGAGATAACAAAAGCTAAAAAGATCACAAGATGCACTCTGGAGATATTGACGTTATAAGTCAATCAAGATGTAGCCTAAATCTTTCTTTAGAACATATTTTAATAATTATCACATTTTGAAGACTTGGAACTGAAACTCTAAAGCTATTGACTATGAAAACAACACATGTTTGGTTTATAAATGTACTCAGGAAAGTTAGCTTTGTTTATTTCTCTAGTACCACGGATTTATGATGATGATGACTGATTGTTTAGCCTCCGTAGGCAACAAAATGAGGTCTTTCTTTTAACAAATTCTGAATAACGAGCTTCAATAAAATCACAACGAAATTGGCGATGGTAATCTAAAGTCAGCCTAGAGTAAAGTTGAAGGCTCTTTTGTAATAAACGTAGATTTAATCAAAATGTCTTCAAAATTTGAAAATGCAAGTTCAGTTAGTAATTTGGTTGTGATTGCACCGGAACTTAGTTGGCATAGGGTAGTTTTCAGTGATTAATCCCGATTATGTTTGGGCATGCATGATGGCCAACGTGGGCAATGTCGCCATGGATTATCCGTTGAGATGCCTGTGAAGGGGTTATGGTATGGGGACTGTAATTTACAGAACTACGTCTCATTTGGTATTCATCAGAGCCAATATAAACACTCATCAATATGTGGACGAGGTGATAGAATCCCATATTCTTCCATTTCTTTAACAGTCGCTTCCGTATTTGAAGAGTTTCTATGGACTAATTTCCGGAGGATAATATCAATATCTTGCCAAGGCCACCTCGACCTTATAATCTTTCTCCCATTTAGCATGTTTGGGGCATTATAATAGAAAAGACTAAAGAACTAAACCATCCTTCGCAGACATTGGAAGCTCTTCAGCACGAATTATAGGTTGCTTGGGATACAATACCTCAAAAGAGTATCAACCACTTGCTAGAATCGATGCCACGAAGAGTAGGGGAGTGTGTAACCAATAAGGGCGGAGTCACCCATTATTTTTATTAATAAAAAATTATTTGTTTTTCGTTCTTTTTATTTAAAACTTTAATCACTTACTATCTTCTAATAGTGTAAACGTTTGTGCCAAGTCTGGTAAAAAAAACTCCTACACCTTCTTGGATATAATATCATCAAATTAAACTGATTCCTTTTACGTACTCGAACTCCATAGATAAAAACAAGTTAAATTTTTTAACTGTTATTTAGTAATTAGTATCAACTTTTTACTTTCAAGTGTACGGAAAATTGGACAATTGTTTGCCTAAATTGTGCTTAATTATCATTTAAACGTACAATAATCTTAACTTCAATGGTAAAACATAATGATTAACATTTATTAAGTGTAATCTAGTAGATAAAAAAAACTACCGACATTTTTCAAGGTTGTTCCTTTAATCTCACTATTTCATTCAATTTAGTACCTGACATAGCATATAAAATAAAAGGAAAACTTCGTACCATCAAAGTGATACATAGAGTAATAAATATACAACATGTAAAGTGGTAAAGTGTTATCCTGTACTCCATCAATAATGGGAAAGCGTTTGATAGATAGAGTATGTTATTAAATGATGAAGGTTTAAAGGCTAGGAAAAATATTTTTTGAATCATAGTAATTACGCAGAACTGCGTTCAAGACACGTGCTTGTAACCTGCTCAAAGTACGGATAGATCTGTAATTTTTAAAATAACCTTTTGATCTCTTAACGTTATGGAGCGTATTAGAAACTTTCCGGAATAATTAAGTAGATAAAATTATTTCCTTCGACAATTTTATATTTTTAGCTACGGCAACCTATAAATTTCTGGTTCTAATGGACGTAATTACGTCAACGACCTTAACGGGTTCTGACCGCAACAACCTCATGGAAACCACGCCAATACCATTAGACCACGGTCACCCATCCAAACTTTCCTAATCCAATTAGTAAATTTGCAACAACAACAACGGCAATAATCTTGTCGATTCTTTCGTGGTGTCCTCGGTTCGTTCGAAAATATTGGACACAGTCGCGTTTTATAACGGCCGACAAAAAGTAAAAGTGACTCAACGGATCACAATTCCGTACGTCGGTTCGCGACTGGCATTTAAATCGTCCCGTAATTGCATCGCTCTTAATTACAATTATAAAATAAAGCCTTGCAAGAAGAGAGAAAGAAAGAGAGGTAACGTTTCGAATTTTAAAGACGATTTCGGTTCAACGATTTGCCGGAATTTCCACTTGCTCATTGGTGAGTCATGTCGATTGGAAATTTATGTTATATAAATTACGAGATAAATAATTCCAATATGTTATCGAGTTATTAATAGATTACGATGTTGTTAATTTAGGTCTTTTCAGGGTGACAAGGTGATACAGGTCAAAAGGTTTTTGTAAGAATTCAACCAAATGTTTATGCATTATTGAATGTATGCTGGTCCGATTGATGTCCTAGGATGCTCTAATCTCAAGTTAAGTCACTTGACTATCTTGTAATATCTGTTTATACACAACATTCATATTTTTTGAAACAACAACCGATTTTGGACGACCTTCAAGAAATTTATCATTAAACGAGCTACGTTCACGAGTGAATCCTATATACCATCACCATATAGTTGTTTTTGATGGTGCTTCAACACCAAACGTAGAATTAAGTTCTTCGATGTTGTAAAGTTGTAAAAAATAATCGCACGACTTAGTTCCATTTCTTGGTCTAAATCAATTTTTTTATATCTCTGTAAACAACACAAATGACACATGGGCTTTAAAACGTTCTTTGTAACTCTACTGATAAAAAGTCGAACTTTACGTTTAGGACATCGGTTGTCAGATGGCAGCACCTGGAATTCCGAAACATAAAAGGGAAACCTCGTATGAAAATATGACCAATTCTACTCTAATAATGTTGAATACGTGGAACCACAATAATTAATTAATAACATCGTCTACTAAACTAATAACTGCTGATTTCATCTTTGCTTCCTAACATTATTTTTTGAACATATTTCATTACGACCCATCACAATTCCACCTGGCAACTATTATTATCCGTTTAATTAAGGATCGATGGCTAATGATTTAATTCAGGAGGAACTGAAATTTATAAATACGCGTAATTAAGCACTTTCTCCGTGCTGCCCATGCCGATTCCTATTAATAGAAATCTGGCGTATAAATATTATTAATTACGTGACTCATCAGTGCCGCGAATTTCGCATTCGAATAGTGACCGATCAAAATATCAATTAGACTAATGGACGTCGTTCCATTTAATTTTTACATGACCCAGAAAACTTTTCGAATTGAATTAATTAAAATAAAGAAATTATAAGAAGTAGTGAGTTGATGATCATAATTTTGACTAATTTCCGTAAACGATTTAATATCAAAGAAATTGAGGTCATGGGTTTTTGTTTAAAATGCTTAAATTGATCATATTTTAGATTTGAAGTCAGAACTTCCTAATATGCAATATTCTTGGCATTACACTAAGTACTAAAAAAGCTTATAATTCTTTAGCTTCCTGATTGATCGCAACGAATATGAGAGAAGCCGTGGGGTATGTTAAACGGAAGTCTAGCTCTTCGGAATTTAGTCACTATGAAGCGTTTCTCAGGGGCGGACCGCGCGTTGTGCGTGCAAGAGTTCTATCAAAAATTATGATTCGGCGACTGCGGCAGAGGTTTTTTCACCACTTAAATAAGGAACCAAGCAAACCTCTCATTCGAATATGCATCAAAAAGTTTGATGAGACCGGTACAACATCGTAAAAACCAAAAACTTTTCGACCAAGATTATCAAAAACGACAGAGAACGTGGATGATGTTAACCATTCTTTTGGGATAGAAAAAAAATTAATTTACCTGATTTTGCACGGTGGAAGTGAGTAGATGCCTTTGCAGTACAATAGGGTCGTATTCTTTAAGGATGGCTTCGATCTTCCTCGAATCAGGCAATCTCACTTTAGGAATACTATCACCGAGCACTTCGTCCAACGGGCATTTAACCTCCTCAGCGGTCGTCCTCTGACTAGACACTTCGTTATTAGCACCAGCACCAGCACTCGGCACCCTCGATTCACTCTTAGTCACAAATTGCGAATGCAGATCATGAATGCGCGAGTTCACCTCACCCCGCTGATTGACCACGGCACGTAACTGTTCCTCCAGGTCCTGTTTGGTCGAGAGCAGGTTCTCCAAGTCCTCCTGCAGCCTGGTGGTGTGCACCCTGCCGGCGAGCACCTCCGCCTCCATCTCCGCCACCCTGTCCAGGAGCATGTCGCGTTCTCTTCGTAGCTGTCGGACATCGTCGGCGGAGGCGTGGAAGAGAACCCGCTGAAAATCCGATTCTTCGCGCGCGCTGCCTTGGTCGCGGAGCGCCCCCTGCAGCGCCTCCACCTCATCCTTCAGCCGCGTGCCCTTCCTGTGGATAACATCCAGGAGATTCCAGAGCTCGTCCTCGGCCTCGTCGGAAGCACCCGCCGCCGCGGAATTGATCAAGGCCGTCGAGGACGCGCTGTGCGTCTCCTTGCTGCTCGTCTCCGTGCTGAAGCCGGAATCCTGAATGGCCGACTCCGACTTCTTCGACCTGGAGTCGTCCTTGTTGTTCAGTTTCCGCCTGACCCGCACGCCAGGCTCCCAGTCCCGCCGCACCGCCACCGGTATGTTGGACGTCATGGTGGCGGGGGTGGAGGTGGCCATCTTGGTGCGCAGGTTCGGAAAGGTCTCGATGACGAGATCGCGAAACTCGAGCAGGGCTCCCACTTCATGCTGTAGTTCCTGTAGGGCGACCAGGGACTTCGCTTGCTCGCTGATGAGGTAATGGAACGGACCTGGCTGTTGGCGGAGCTGGAGACAGTCCATGCCAGAACCTGGTTCGCCACCCTAAAAACAAAAAACAAAATTTCAGAAAAATATTTTACTCATAATATAAATATAAATAAGAGCAAAAAATATAAACTTCATATTTCAGGCCTTCCGAATATGCAATATTCTTGGCATGACATTAAGTACAGAGTATCGTAAAAGAAGCTTATAATTCTATAGCTTCCAGCTTGAACGCAACGAATACTGACTCTTAGGAATTTAGTCACAATGGAGCGTTTCTCAGGTGTGGACCGCGCGTTATGTTACTCATAATATAAATATAAATAAGAGCAAAACATATAAACCAATCCTTAGATTCAGAGAATTCTTTTAGAAAATGATTCTACTCATCACGTAGATGCAAAGGAGAAGAAATTCGGACTTTCAATTTCGTAATTGTAACTCTGATTTAGACAATTCTTCAAAACAAATATTGTACTCATAAAATAAGGCAAAAAAAAATCAAACTTTTTCTATTCTTAAGGAATAAGTCTTAATCCAATGCTTTGATTTAGATAATTCTAAATTCAATAGTTTTTCAGTTTTATGAGCGTAACTCTTGATAGGTTGCTTTGATTTGGACATTTCTTTAAGAAAATGAGTCTACTTATCAAATAGATATAAATAAGACAAAAAACAAATTTCAAATTCAATGGTTTATTACATTTATGAGCATAACTGTAATTGGTTATTCTGATTTAGAAAATTCTTCTAGAAAATTATTCTACTCACCGAATAGAAATTTCAAATTTAATACTTTTTTTTAAATTTTAACATAAAACACTTTTCTTTTAGTATACAAAATTATTCCCATCTGTGTTCAAATTTTAAAATTTACAAACTCAAAACATTGTACTGTTCAGTTTAAAACAATATATGTAGGGTGGGTGTGGGTGACCTCTAACTCATCCTCCATTTGCTTTAATATTAACCATAGATTTGATTAAAACAAAATGCACCGAATTAAAATTTATTGTTAACTGATTTGTGTTGAAAATATCTAAAAATATTTCTTGAATAACTTTCTCACTTATATCTTGGTGAAAGATTATGAAATATAAGGTAATATATCTAAAACAATGTCAATTAAAGTAACTAGGTTTATTATCAATGTATTACAGGGTGGGATAGTGGCCACCCACCCACCCTACATATTTGCTTTAATTGAACACAGTTTTCTTTAATTATTTAAAAATTATTAGCATTCCGGTTCGATTTTTTGAAATTTACAAACTGTAATCACTGTTTACGAGAATAAAAAAAACATATATGGGTAGGTGGCCTCTCACCCACCCTTCAGTTATTTTAATATTAATCCTAGATTTGATTATAATAAACTGCACTGAATTAAAATTTATTGTAACTGTTTTCTGTTGTAGATATCTGGAAATACGATATATCAGTTAGACTTTGTTTATCATAAAGGAACTAGAGGGTGGGATAGTGGCCACACACCCACCCTACATATTTGTTTGAATTTATTATAAAACACAGTTTTCATTAATAATAAAAAATTATTCGTATTCTTGTTTCGAACTTTAGAATTTCCAAACTGAAAACACTATTCAGTTAAGTTTATAAAAATATATGAAGGGTGGGTGGGTGACCTCTAACCCACCCTCAAATTCCTTGACGATAAACAAAGGGTAAGTTTTTTTCTTTAATATAAACACTAGACATTAATAAAAAAAGAAACTGCACAGAAAAAAATAATTGTATTAAAAAAAATAATAGCTGATTTTATTGTATATATCTAAAGATGCATCAGACCAGTTTCATCATCAAAGTATTGAAAGGTGGTGTAGTGGCAACCCACCCATCCTATTCATTTGTATTCATTTGTTTTAATTGATTACAAAACACATTTTCTTTATTTATGTATAATTATTTGCATTCTTGTTCGATTTTGAAATTTACAAACTGAAATCACTCTATGGGTGAATTAAAAAATATATATAGGTGGGTGGCCTCTAACCAACCCTCAAATTGCTAGATTTGATTAAAAGAAAGTGTACTGAAGCAAAATTGATTGTAACTGTATATATTTGGAAATATTTCAGTTCGCCCTTGTTTATCGTCAAGGAATTGGAGGGTGGGATATAGTGGCCACCCACCCACCCTACATATTTTTTGAATTTATTACAAAACTCAGTTTTCTTTAATTATGTAAAATTATTCGCATTCGTGTTCGAACTGTAGAATTTACAAACTGAAAGCACTATTAAGTTTATAGAAATATATGTAGGGTAGGTGGGTGGCATCTATCCCAAACACCAATTTCTTTAATAACTAGACTTTATTGAAAGAAACTGCACCAAAAACAAAATTATTGTAATTGCTTTTTATGGTGTATATCTAAAGATGTGTCAAGACAAGTTTTATCATCAAAGTATTGAACACACATTCGTTTTAATTGAAATTTGGGTGGACGACCACTAACCCACCCTCCATTTGCTTTAAGATTAACCGTAGATTTTATTAAAAGAAACTGCACCGAATTAAAATTTATTGTAACTGCTGTTTATTTATTTATTTTATTTATTTATTGTTTTCTTTGTTTCTCTTCTTAAATAAAATCTCAAATATTTCACATAGACTTTGTCTATCGTCAAGGAATTGGAGGGTGGGATAGTAGGCACCCACCCACCCTACATATTTCTTTTAATTGATTACGAAATACAGTTTTCATTAATGTATGTAGGGTGGGTTTCTTTTATATGAAAATTAGACTTTATTAAAAGAAACTACGGCTGAGTAATTTGGAAACTATGAATGAAAAGCAAAAATGGAGACACTAAGGCACGCTTACAATGCCGAGGAATTAATCACTCGGGGCGTCGTTACACTGAAGGAGATCCAGGAATTCAGAGTTAAACTGCAAGAGGTCCAGGTGCCGCCCTAGATCACGATTTGGATTTCACCATCAAGGAGTATTTCAGTACCCATCAGAACGGACCCGAGTTGTTCAATAACCGGTCCCTCGATAATCCTTCGACCGTAGATCAACTTAGAGTTGTAAGAGCCTTTGTATTTCCCAAGAGGAGACTGGACGGCAGTGCAGTCTTGTTCCTCAATCTTAAAGACACCTGTTACAGCCACTACTACAAGGAGGCAGCCATGAAAATTATATTTATGTCAACAGATGCGTCGATGTATGGGCGTCCACCCATGGGATTGGTAATTCTATTTGATATAAAGTTACCCCCTTTGATTTGATGCACCTGACCAGTGTCAAAATCGGAGCGAAACGTAAATTTTGCTACTACCTCCAAGAAGGTCTAAATTGCAAAAAATTCACGTTATTAACGTCGCTTACTTCATAGATAAAGTCATGTTGATATTGAAACCGTTTTTAAAAGTGTAAAAAGGAATTAATGCAAAAGTTACATTTCTATTTCACCATCACTGATGAAAATCCTACCCAAGGACTGCCTCCCGAGGAACCTCGGCGGCGATATACCTGACCTAGATGAGATGGACCAGACGCAGAGCAAAAAATTCAAGCACATGAAGGACTACTACTTCGAGACGAAAGAACAAATCAGAAAAGACTTCTATGACACCGTAAAACTCTGAAAAGGCGTGAGATATCAACGACTTTGTGGGGTTCGGGTATATTCATTCCATCGACGTGCTGTAAGAAGAATAAGCCATAAATGATCTAGTCATCGGAAGAGTACTTAGCTTGAATTTTAGTTATCATTAAGCAAACAATCAAAACAAAAAATCGTGTAGTTGATCAAGTCGTCTATTACTTCAAATTTTCAATGTGTAATAAAATTAATTTTAGGACCATGTTATTAGAAGACATCAATTTTTAATTGGTGGATAAAAATAGATTTAAATGTTTTATTTTTGATATTACTTTAGGTCAGAACTATGATAGAAGAAAACGTGTAAGTTAAGAATTATTCAAATGCAAGGCAACTATTATACATGTTTGTAAGTACAAAAAAAATTAACAACAAAAATATGTGTCAGACGAGTATTGAAGGGTGGCCACTCACATACCCTACATATTTGTTTTAATTTACTACAAAATACAGTTTTCATTATGTAAAATTATACGCATTCCTGTTCGAACTTTAGAATTTACAAACTGAACACCCTAAATATTTGTTTTAATTTAACCGTACTCATCTGAGTACATTTATAAAAAAGAACCTCGAGTGACATATACGGCTGAAATATTAAATTAAAAGACAAGTAAACTATGTATGTTTGTGTGTGTCCAAACTACATGCGTGTTATCAAAATTTCTGGATTGTTTTGTTTTTGCTATGTTTTATGGAAAGCGATACAGACATGTAGAAACGGCAATCGATGATATTCCAAACACTCAGGAAAACGTCGATATTGTAATTAATCCACCAGAACATAATTATATGACAGACGAGGATGAGGTAGACTCCTGTGTCCTTAATTATTTGTTTATTTTATATTGAATGTATGTATATCATATATATTTTTTTTGTAATTTTGTAAGCAGGAGAAGCAAAGACAATAACGAATAATCTTCACACTGAATTTCTGCCTAGAGACGTAATTCACAAGTAAAACAGAATTTAATCCAGATGACGATATTCCCCTGGCAATATAACACATTAAGACCAACAACAAACAAAGAGCCCGGTTAGACTTGAAAAATACAAAATGGTCTAAAGCAGCAGCCACTTTCAATATAAATAGTGGAGATGGTTTCAAAATTCGTGAGAATAAAATATGAATTGACTGAACTCAATCTTGTTGATTTTTTTTGAAAAACTTTAATTACGGAAATGAATCGATATGCAATGTAACATAATACGCATAATTTCTCAGTTTCTGAAGAAGAAATAATAATATTTTTCGGTATATTACTTTCTAGTGGATATTATCATTTACAAAGGGAAATACTTCACTGGTGCCTAGATGTAGATGTAAATTGTACTATTGTCACAAACCCTATAAGTCGTAATCGAAATTGCGAAATAAAAAGTTTTTTCAATGAAGACAATGAAAAAATTTAACAAAAAAGATCGAATATGCAAGTTACGCCCACTGATAGAAAAAAAATAAATAAAAACTTTTTAGTGGGAAATATTCCACCAAGTGCTTTCAATGGATGAAGCTATGGTCAAATATTTCTGTCATCATTCTTCGAAACAATTTATTCGGAGAAAACCGATCAGATTTGGTTTTAAGGATTGATTGTGGTTGGGTATTGTAACCAATTTCAATATTCATTAATTTAATGGAAATAGTATTTCATTAAAACAACAAATGAGCTTAAAAGCTGAATAATAGCCGCAGGAAGATCATCAACGATGGATTCTTCACGAGAATAGGCAGAATGGGTCAGAGTGGAAGAACATTTCAAAGAAATAAACTCCGCCCGGGTCTCTTCAATTTAAATTATAGTAACAATATTTATAGTAGTATGTATTTTAGATTAATTTAAGAAGAGAAACCAAGCAAACAATAAACAACAATTTGATACGTCATACATATTGGTTTTAATTGAAATATGGGTGGGGTTCCACTAATCCATAATCCAATTGAATTAAAGAAACTGCACTGAACTAAAATCGATTGTAACTGTTTTTTGTTGTATATATCTGGAAATATTGGCCTTTTTTATCGTCAAGGAATTGGAGGGTAGGATAGTGGGTTTCCACCCACTGTACATATTTGTTTTAATTTATTATAAAACACAGTTTTCATTAATTATATAAAATTATTCGCATTCTTGCTTCAAACTTTAGAATTTACAAACTGAAAACGCCGTTTAGTTGGGTTTAAAAATATATATATGTAGGGTGGGTGGTTGGCCTCTAACCTACCCTCCAATTTCTTTAATATAAACACTAGACTTTATTAAAAGAAACTGAACAGAAATAAAATTATTGTATATATTTTGAGATGTGTCAGAGAAGTTTTATCATCAAAGTATTGAAGACCATACAGATTTGTTTTAATTGAAATATGGGTGGGCGGCCACTAACCAACCCTCTAATTGTTATAATATAATAATGTACAATAAAATTATAATAATAAAATGAAAAATTGACATAAGAAAAAAGAAAAAGTATACTTATTGTTTACAAAACTGTATAAATAAATTCGTCTATCTTGTAGGGTTCGCATATTAAGATATAATTGTAAATTGTACGTTTAAATTGCTTAAAATTGGTTAAGTTTTTTATATTATTTGCTAAAATATTGAAAAAACAGTAATGAACTGTAATGTGGAGAACATTTTGTAATATTTACTTTTGATCTTGTATTGTGAGTACTGGTTTTAGTATATGGGATGAATCTATTCTTATGTTTAAAGTTCAAAATAAGTATTTCATAAATATATAAACCTGCTAAAATGAATATTTTATTTTCTCTCAATTTGACATGGTAAAATTGATTAAAAGATAAATTCAATATCGTTCTTAATGCAATTTTTTGGAGTAAATATATTTTATTGACATAAATTGACTAGTCCCAAAATATGATTCCAAATTTAAGTAGTGATAAATAAATCGTTTTTAGTGCATTGTAGGGCAGGCAAAATTTTAAGACTCGCCAACTATATATTGTACATGACTTTTTCAACTTAAAACGCCATCCAAAACAAGTCCTAAACATTTTCCATTACATTTTATTGCAATGTTATTACCATATTAGGTAATTTCAAATTAAAACACTTGTTTAGTTTCATATATAATATTCAGTTTCCTGACACGTGTTTCGGTCAATGACGACCATTCTCAAAGGAATTACAAAAATAACTGTTATTTTTGTAATTCCTTTGAGAATGGTCGTCATTGACCGAAACACGTGAGAGGAAACTGAATATTACAATATGAAACTAAACAAGTGTTTTAATTTGAAATTACCTAATATTACAATTTCGTTTCATCAAGAGTGAAGTGAAGAAAGTATATACCGAATGTTATTACCATTTAAATTTACCTTTGCAGGTGTTTCAAACCTTGAATGCGTAGTTTTGAAGATATTGCAATTAGTTTTATTCAAATTCAAAAGTAACTTGTTAGAGGCTAGCCATTCTTGAATTCGTGCAAATAATATTCCACATTCGATTTCAATGCTAAAATGCTTGTAGAATTTATCAATATATTAGTTTCGTCGACGTTAATTAACGATTAATTAATAAGTGATTTGGATTATTGAATAAAATTAAAAATTCGTTAATATAAACAATGAAGAGATGTCCCAAAATACTTCCCTGTGGAAGGCCCATTTTATTGTTTTCTGTTTGCGATATAATAATTTTACTACTTTGTTAACAGTTAAGATTTAAAAATAATTGTAAGGTGGATGGGTGTCCCCTACCCCCCCTCCAATTGCTTTAATACTAACCTTAGATTTGGTTAAAACAAACTGCACTGAATTCAAATTTATTGTAACTGTTTTCTATTTTATATATGTATGTATCTGGAAATATTTCACTTAACCTTTTACCCACCCTACATATTTAATCAAATTTATTGCAAACCACAGTTTTAATTATTAATTAAAATTATTCGCATACTTGTTACGAACTATAGAATTTACAATTGAAATATGGATGGGCGGCCACTAACCCATCCTCCAATTGCTTTAATATTAACCCTAGATTTGATTAAAAGAAACTGTACTGAATTAAAATTTATTATAACTGTTTTTTGTTGTATATATCTCTAAATATTTCAATTAGACTTTGTTTATTGTCAAGGAATGGGAGGGTGGGACAGTGGCTATCCACCAACCCTACAAATTTTTTGAATTTATTACAAACCTAAGTTTTCTTTAATTATGTAAAATTATTCGTGTTCGAACTTTAGAATTTACAAACTGAAAACACTATTCAGTTAAGTTTATAAAAATATATATAGGGTGGGTGGATGTCCTTTAATCCACCCTCCAATTGCTCTAATATTAACCCTAGAATTGATTGAAAGAAACTCTACTGAAATAAAATTTATTGTAACAGTTTTTTTTTAAATTCTATATATCTAAAGATGTGTCAGACAAGTTTTATCATCAAAGTATTGCAGGGTGGTTTGTTTTAATTGAAATAAAGGCCAGAGGCCACTAACCCAATTGCTTTAAGATTTATTAGATTTGATTAAAAGCAGCTGCAGTGAATTAAAATTTATCATAACTGATTTTTGTTGTATAAATCTACCATGGAATTGGAGGGTGGGTTAGTGGCCGCCCACCTACCCCACATTTTTTTTTTTGAATTTATTACAGTTATAAGCTATTGATAATGGGTGCATAGTACCCGAAATGTACATCTAGCGAAATAAAAATTAATTGTGAAGAAAGTGTTAGTTTATTACATCTTTTTTGTTGTATATATCTAGAGATTTGTCAGACTAGATTTATTAACAAGTGATTGGATAGTGTTCACCCACCCGCCCCACACATTTGTTTTACTTTATTGCAAAACGCAATTTTATGTAATATATGTAGGGTGGGTCAGCATTCTCTGACACACTCTTCAATCACTTTATAACGCTGGAGATGTTTCAGATAGCTATTGTAGATTATCAAGTGATTGTAAGGTGGGGTAGTAGTAGTATTTCATTTAGCCTTTGTTTATCATCAAGGACCCCCCCCCCATATATTTGTTTTACTTTAATCTAAAACGCAATTTTCTTTAATTTTTATAAAATAATTCGCATTATTATTACTTTGAACATTTTTGAAATTTACACAAAGAAAAAATGTTTATTCAAGTTTAAAAAAAAATATATAGTGGGTGGGTGGGTTAAGATTATTTATAAAAATATAATTTAAAAACCTTAATACGCAAAAACGAATACAAAAAAAAACAAGTCATAATGATATTATAACCATTTTTTTAACGTTACTTTACGCTTCTAATAAACGTCTGTGGCCTTGCGAATTTATTATTGTACAATTATGGACGCCCACAAGGTAAAAAGTTCATCGTAAAAATAACATACTAGAAAATCTAATTTGCATAGAATCGCGATAATTAACCTCGGGACTTAACAATAATCCAATGGTCGTCGGCGATGCGGCGTTATTAAAATTAATGATGATTATTATTAATATTAATCGAACCATCAAATAATATTCCTGAGATTTTTTTCTATGCTAGAACATTCCTCTTATAGCATTATTGAATTTCTGTCGAAAGATCATGGTCACGTTCCTATTTTTTTGTATTTTATCGACATTAAAATAATCCTACATATTTAGAAAAAAATAAAGATGACATAATTATTGCAATTAGCAATAACAATACACAATTTATTATAAAGGGAAAAAACATAAAAAAAAAGGTTTATAATTAAAATTTGCTTGGTTTATTTCATTTATATAATATAACAAATATATCATAACAATAAAGTCATTGTTGTAGATTAACAAACTGTTTTCGTATTTTTAAATTATTATTAAATAAAGTCTTACTGTCAAAATTGTCATGATGTTCCGCTTTGCCTCTATTGAAAAACAAAGTTCTTGTCGAAAAACCCTTTACACAATATAAATGACAATGTTAAATTGAAAGCTATGTGCGTAGCGACGAAAGACCAAAAGGCGTTAGCGTTGATTATAGCTTACAATTGCCAGTAATGATTCAAAGTTCCGTTAATAACATTACTATGTATGGATATGAGTGGATAAATGTGGCATTTTAAAAGATATATATTTAAATCTTGTGCAAAACTTCTTGTTATGATCTTTAAAACTCGCCTGCTGTAATTATTTTTAAATTGGTTGGTTATTAATCCGCTTTATTATTTACGCACGTAGAGCTTAAAAATGATTTTAAGGCCAAAAAGAAATAATCCTACATACTGCGACAATTTGCATGTGTTAAATAATTCGTTAAGAATTGCGTTTAATATTTTTTGATTTACTACTAAACATCTTTATTCACAGAAAAATAAAATCTAATACATGTAATGGATAAAATAAAATAAATTCTGATATGTTCTTGTTCTTCTGCTCCATGGCTATCGACCGGTGGTCTTTCAGCCCTTTTTTTTTGATTTATTTATTTGTATTGTTCTGTATACTTCGTAAAAGAAGTAATTTAAAATTAGTTAAAATTACGAAAAAAAAAAAAAAAAACAAATTTTCTACATAGTGAACTTTACACAAAAAATGCAATTAATACAAAAACTGTTGGTCTTGAAAAATTATATTTATATTTGCTTAAAAAAGAAATTTTAACATTTGAAATTTACCAAATAAATAATAATGAAGAAAATGAAAATAAAATGTTGATTCTTTAAAGAAAAGTTCAAAAATTAAAAACATTGTACTGAAAGACCACGGGACGATAGCCAATGAAAAACAAGAAGAGAAAAAGTATAGTAATTGTCGTATTATTAGATGTAATACTATTTTCAAACAAATGTATCTCTCTCTCTCTCTCAAAAACATACTAAAATATTAAAGACTTTAACTTAAAACTTAAATTTGTTTATAAAGGATATTTTAAATTTTTAAAAAAATAGAAAATTTAAATTATCAAAAAAATAATTAAAAGCTCTTTGAAAACCTTTTTTATTTTTTAATTTTTTAAAAATCTATTGGTGTTAAAAAAACAGTGAAACAATCGATGCTGAAACTTTACAAAAAAAGATATTTGCTGTGGAAAAAAACAATTGAAAACTAAAAACAAATATTTCGTTAAAATCATTAGAATTTTACAAAAAAATCATTTGAAACAAAAAAAAAATAGCTTTAGAGAAACATTTAAATATTTCAAAATATAACCAAAACTTTACTAAACAAAATTAAAATTGTCAACAAAAGCTGTTAAGTCTAAAATAATCAGTTAAAATTTTCTCAAAACAATATTATTTGCTAAAGAACTAAGATTTTTTTTTAATATTAAAAAAATTATTGATAATTTCTAACAACAATAGAAATTTTCTCATTAAAGGAACAATTGAATTGAAAATTTGCTAATAAAAAATTAAGAAACTTTCGACTTTTGTTTTATAAAAAAATGAATATTTTCCAAATTACTATTGAAACTTTACCCAAAATGTTTTTATTTTTGGGTAAAACCTGTTGATAACTTTATATAAGAAACATTTTAATTAAAAATTCACTTAAAATCATTAAAAACAAATGAAATTAAAGCAAATCCTAAAAACCATTAAAATTTTTGTGAAATAAATTATTAATTCAAATAAAACTGCTTTAATTTTTCTTTAAATTAAAGAAAACATTATTTTTTGTTGAATTTAATTATCGTTTATCACGCGGTGAAACATTTTTAATTATTTATTTATTTCTACAAATAACCCTTAATATTTAAAAAAAAAACAGTTGGAAGTTTTCTTAAAATCGGTTGAAAATTTGCCAATAAAAAAATGGAATATTTTAATAACAAACAAACTCAAAATCAATTAAAATGATAAAGTCTTAAAAACATCCTCAACGGAATTAAATTGGGCAAGAGTGGAAGATCATGTACGTGTGAACTCAAGCCTTTCCATGTGCGTTCAAAATTCTCGTGAATACAAATACAAAAGAAAATAAACGCAAAAAAGCTAAAAAAAACAAAATTTCAAAACTTAAATTTAGCAAAAAATAAGCACAGTTTAAACCTTTCTTACTTTTATATTAAAAAAAATCAATTGATGTTTAGAAGAAAACAGAGGAAAAATTCATCGATGGTAAAAAAATATATTAATCAAGAAAAAAAAAGTTGAAAACTAAAAATAATGTTTGTTATTTTGTTAAAATAATTGTCATTGGAACATTGCCAAAAAGAGACATTAAAAAGGATAAAAGAAAACAGTTAAAAAGTTTGTTTTGTTGGCATTTTCGAGTTACGCGAAGAGATTTAATATTAGACGTTTTTGAACCGATTTATAATTATTTTTTTAGTAAATTTAAATTTCTTTTTAAAAAAATTTTAATTTAAAACATTTTGGACATTTTCACTGTTATTTTTAAAGCAAATTTTCAATAGTTGTTTTCTTATTGTAAAAACCTAAATGCTAAAAATAATTTGCCGTTTTTTTTAAGAAATAACTTTTGAAATCTCTCTGTAACATAACTGAAATTTTACTATTAAAAAATTTAAAATTGTCTAGAAAAGCTGTTAAAAATAATAATAATAATAATGGTTATTTGATGTAAGGAACAAAATGTTTTACATAAGTCAAAAAAATAAAAAATAAAAAATTTTAAAACATTAAAAAGGGAACAGTTAATATAATGGATATTGAATGTTTGAAATTTTACCCAAAATCAATTAAAAAACAGTTGTAAACTTTCTAAAAG
The DNA here is from genome assembly GCA_963969525.1 of Ontholestes murinus. Classification (NCBI taxonomy): domain Eukaryota; kingdom Metazoa; phylum Arthropoda; class Insecta; order Coleoptera; family Staphylinidae; genus Ontholestes; species Ontholestes murinus. Next base: position 45,305,741 of record OZ018397.1, on the reverse strand, counting down.
AAACGTATAAACTAAATTGACTGTTTTTTCGTCATTAAAATTTTATGAAAGAAACAATTTTTGCAAAGAAAAAAAAAAGACATATTTTTCAATATCAAAAAGTTCAAATAATTACAATAAATAATAGTTTAAAATATTTTAAACTAAAGAAGATGGTTTTACAAAAAAACTATTGAAAATGTGCTTTAAAAATAATAGTGAAAATCTTCAAAAAGCTTTAAATTCAAAGAAATTTAAATTTACCAAAAAAAAATCATTATTAATCAGTTGAAAAACGTCTAAAAAAGTTTTATTAAGACATTAAACGTTTACAAAAAAGCTTTTTGTTTAAGGAAGAAATTAAAAATAAGTTGAAACTATAAAAAAAATTATTCAGACGTCAAAAGTTTACAAAAAGAATAAGATTTTACAAGATTTTTTTTAATTGTAGAAACAATTGATGCTGAAACTTTTTGGATTTTACAAAAAAAAAACTATTTAAAAACAGTAAAGAAGGAACAGTTGATATAAAAATTAAAACAATTGATATTTAAAACAAACAAAAATCAATTGAAATCTTTCTAAAAGTAACGTATAAATTAAATTCACTTAAAACAGTATAAACAATTGATTTATTTCCCAAAAAATAGTTGAACACGTTAAGATAAGACAGTTTTTAATTTGGTTATATAAATAATTGCAAACATGTTTTTATAAAGTGTAAAAATAATTGAAATTCAAGCAAACTGCTTTTAGCATTAGGGATTTTACAAAAAAACAACTACATATTGAAAATTCGCTTTAAAAATAACAATGAAAATCTTCAAAAAGTTTTAAATTCAAATTTTCTTAAAAAAGAAAATTAGAAATTTAAATTTACCAAAAAATAATTAAAAATCAGTTGAAAAACATCTAAAACAAGTTTACAAAAAATACAAAACAAGAAAAATTAATTGATTCTGATACATTCGACATTTTACAAAAAAAAACTTAATAGAACAGTAAAAAAAAGGAGGAAGTGTAATTATAAAAATGAAAACAATTGAACTTTTACCCAAAACAAAACACTAATAAAACAATTGATTTTGACAAATAAATATAGTTAAAACCTTCAAGAAATTACAGTTTTTAATATGATTAAAAATAATTAGGAAATATGTTTTTTAATTTGATATTAAAGCAAATGGTTTTCAGCATTTGGATTTAATAAACAAAAATTCTTCATAGGATCTGATTATTTTTTAATGAATTTATCCACTGATTTAATAAATAATTTAGTTTCCCCAAAAATCTATTCGAATTCGAAAAACCTATTTATTTTCTTAAGCAGAAAATAAATTTCCTTCGGGGGTTAAAATAAAGGGTGTCACAAGAAGAGCGCCGGATTTAATTTTAAAGATAAAACACATTTATTTTTTTAATTAAGCAAACATTTTTATTTCAACATAAAGAAAAATAGTTCAGATCAAACGTGAAATACAAACATCAGGCAAATGGCCACCATGAAACCTCTGGCACAGGTTATTCTTTTGTTGAAATTTTGAATAACGTTTTCGCTTAAATGTGGATGTATTTCACCAATAACGCGCCGCATTACCTCTTTAAGATGCTCAACTGTTTCAGGTTTATTCGCATACACTTTTTTCTTCACATAGTCCTAAAGAGAAAAGGTTCATCGGCGTTAGATCGCAGGATCTTGGTGGCCAATGTTGATCGCCAAATCGAAAAATGACTTGGCCTTGAAACTTGGTCTGCAGTAATACCATGGTTTCACGTGCAGTGTGGCAGGTCGCACCGTCTTGTTGGAAAAACATTTCCTCCACATCAATTCGGGCCACAAAAACTAGGTTAACATTTCGCGATACCGCACACCATTAAAAGTCGCATTTTCAAAGAAATGAGGCCCAAACCCTCCGCCAGCCCTAAATGGGCACTAATCAGTTACTCGCGAGGATTTTTAGCACCCCAAATCCGACAGTTTTGCTTATTTACGTATCCTTCGAGTTGAAAATATGCCTCATCTGAAAAAATTATTTTCTTCGAAAAATCCGCATTAATTTGATGATTTTCCAACACCCAATCAGCAAATCCATGCTGCTTCTCATGATCCCTTGGCTTGATTTCTTGCACCAATTGAACTTTGTACCCTTGCAAATGCAGATCTTTTAATCAAAATTCGTTGCATAGTGCTTCTGAAAAAGTTTAATCCTTGACCACGATGCCGAATGGAAGTTCCTGGATTCTCGGCCACAGATTCACTTGTTGTGGTTTTATTTTCAGTGACCGACAAGGATGACGACGAACAATGGTCTTCTGATTCATCAGCGATCTCAATTTTTGGCACTCTTTTTGGGACATCCTTTATTTGTGTTGAATTCTGAAAATATGTCGTTACGATTCAAATTCGTAAATGTTTTTTTTATTGGTTTAAAAGATTCCTCAAAATTTCATTAATAAGAATTGTCTATAACGTATTAAAATTTGAAAAAAATACTAAGTTTCCATCGGCCATCTAAATATTTTTATTCAGCTTTGAAAATTTATCGTCCTCGTCAAATTTTAAACATCCGCAAAAAGATTACTTATATATATGATCGATCACAATTCTTAGAACGTATCTAAATAGAAATACGTTATTTTTACTGTCTAAGAATATTCACAAGAATGTCATCTTGCAACGCGAATGCATTCCTCCCATTTTCTGACGCGAATAACAATAGAAACGATATTTTCGGACAATCGGGCGGAAGTGTTGGCGATAAAGTGGCAGGTGCCAAAAATAGCATCTATTATTACGGCAGAGACGATAATTTATCCTCGTACACTTAAAAACTCCCAGCTAATTCCGGAACCGTTTTCCCAGATCGCTTATAATTACAAAAAAAGGTATAATAACAAAACAAAACAATTTAACAATAAAAGAACGTGCATGCAATGTCATCCGAGCAGAACCGATTATCTCGTCATGCAAATTGGAAGATAATTCGTTACGAGCCGATTCGTTTCGCAAAAGTAGTGAGGAACGCGTGACTGGCACTTTTGTACATAAAATAAATGATACCTTCGTTTTAAATCAAAACGAGAATCTTCTTTTTTTTTGAATCATTAAGTTATTATGATATAATTGTTCTACACTGTTTATTCTTAATAAAAACATTAAAAGTTGTTTTTGTTATTACTAATTTAGCATACTTAGTTTTATATTTTCTTATAGTTTTATTGTCCTGTATTTGTTTTTTACTATTGGGCAATAAAGAATATTATTATTATTAAGAATTTTGTTTAAAGTCGTGTATTCTTAGCTTAGTGTAAGAAAATGGGTTTTTATTTTAGCGTACTCTTGACTTACCTCAATTATTAGCTTAAAATAATGATTTTGTAACTATTACAATTGCAAAATTTTGTTTCAAACCATTTACTTTTAATAAATCATTAAAACATTTAACCATTAGAAATAATTTATTTCTATATGCAAACTTTTTGTTTAAAGTCTTGTAGTCTGGGCTTAGTTTAAGACAATTGATAATGATTTTAACGTACTCCTGACTTACTTCAATTATCAAACATTATATCAATAATTTTGTAACTTTTAGATTTACTAGATATTTTAAACATTGGAAATTAGTTTGGTTTAATGTAACACACTTTTTGTAACTATATTAGCGACTATAGTTTCGACAGTTTTACCCTGTCATTTTTAAAATTTACAAACACTTTTTACAAGTAGAGGCCTCCACAATTACCTATTGGAAATTAGAAAAAATATTAAATACACAAGAACAAAATAATATATTATTTTTATATAGTCCCATTATTCATTGTATATTTAAATAATGTTTTAGCTTTCACAATATAACTGAATAGTTTAGGCTGTTAGTTGTTGAAAGTTCATATTCTAATCACTTTGGTAAATTTTCGTAAATACTTTCACAATATATTTATAGGAGACAGCATTCATTTGTGGAAATTCGTTAATAACGGCAAAAATTGTCTTTAAAAAAATAACAGTATTATTACGTTTTCACAACTCACCGTAATTAATGGGGGCCTTGAGAGAGCAACAAAAGAGCACAATAAAAGCGGCACGAAAATGTGGGAAAGAGGACCATATGTGAAACCTTACAGCTTCGACCACAATTGCCACAATGTGAGGTAATTGAATTAATTTCTATTTCAAACGGCTGAATAAATAGAAATCTCCCGTCTGTATGAATATTGAATTGGTTTTCCGCAACTGAAATGTTAATAGATTCAATACGAGATTTACCCAATCATTTATTTTAAGAGAACGTTTTCATATCATTATTATATTTTATTGTCAAGCATTTACAAAAGGTGTTTTTATTAAGTGTTTTGAATGGATTTGTCGATTAGGAAGAATAAACCGTTTATATTCACGTGTGAGAAGTCACCTATCTAAAAAAAATCAAGAATGGTTTGAAAACATCATATACATATACAGGGTGTCCCACTGAAACCGCACATTTAAAGTTTATGGACTTCTAGTGAATGTATTTTTATGAAATTTTCATGGCTTATGTAATCAAGTGTGCTCTATTTAATTAAAATAAAAGCTGTACGTCACTATTGAATAAAGTAATAACAATATGTTGATATTATATAACGAAGTGTTTAAATCTCTGATAGACAATTAAGGATAGGCGAAACTGAAATTTGATGTTCTAGAACTGACTTTCTAAATGATTTAAATGCTTTAAAGGAATTAAATTACATTTTGCTATAGTACTTGCAAGACCATGGACTTTGCAAGGTAGCACTTACAACTCGTGACACTTTTGCTGGTAGAAGATTCGCGATAGGATTGAGATTTTGATGATCAAACATTAACTTTCTAAATGAATTCAGAGAATGTCGTATTGTCCTATTACTTCAAAAATCCTAGACTTGTAAGGTACTTAAAATAATCAATTGATGAGAAGGGAAATTGAAATTTAAAGAGCGAACATTGTTTTTTTGGCTAACGTTCTTCTAGAATATGTGCTAATTTTAGGAATTTAATTAAATTCAAAGTACTACTTTTTTTAATTTGGCCATATTACCATTGTTATAAATGTAAATGCAGTCAAGCTTTTGATAGCGTTTTTTACTTTCCCTATATAGAATATATGGGAAGTTTTGTTTTTTTTATATAGAAAATGGTTTTCATTACATGAAACTAACGCTACTAGCTATATCCAACCCTCAAAACCAAAGCCCCTCGTATTTACACAGAGGATTATTACAACAGGTGTGCTCGAGGGACGGTACCGATTACCTGCGCATATAGCACATATAAATAAGTGCAGGAAAAATCAATGATACATTATTCTGTGCTGAGACATAAAATATATAAAAAATCAAATTAAGTACTACTGACGAAGGTTTAAATTAATTTAAACGTTCTTTTTTTCGTTTCGTTGGATGATAGGGATCCGAGTTTGTTTGTATGGATGTATAGGTTCTCCTTCTCTTTGATAGATGTCAGTTGTGGTCACTTTTGAAATCGGTTCCGTAGTATTAAAGGTTTTTGACTAGATCCTAAAACCATTACTTTGTTTATTAGCAGTTTAATATTTCCCCGTTGCAGTACATCCTTTCCAGCTATAATTTTCCTAAGTTCAATCTTCAAGGCACTATTTTCACCATTTCATAATTTAGGTTAGATTCGACTTGGCAACAAACAACTCAATTTTCATTAATTATATCGAACAGATTTTATTTAACTTTGATAAGAGACAATTTCCAAAATTTTGATTAGTGATGTTATACCGTTGAAAATTTGATTTATTATCAAAATTGCCTACGGTCAAAGTTGATCTTGATAATGACATCAAAAAGTTCTCTTATCTAGGCTGTCAACTGTCCAAATATGATTTATCAAAATTTATCCCATTCTATTATTATTATTATATCAAAATTGTTAACGGTTAAAAGTTAAGAAATTGATTATTATTAACATTGTCGACTGTCAAAATTTGAAAATGATTTTTAATCGAAGTTTTAAACTGTTCAAATATTGTTTGGTAACTTTTAGACGGTTCTCTATTATCAAAATTATTAACGGTCAAAATTTAGGAAATTATTGTTTATCAAAATTGTTAACTGTCAGAATATTGATTGTCAAAATTTAGCCAATTTTCTGATATCGAAATTGATAAAATATTAAATGCCAAATGTTAAAAAAATAAAAATGTATTGTCAACTTAATGACAGTTCTCTATTATCAAAAAGAGAATTCAGATAGTTCTTTATTATCGAAATTGTCATTTCTTAAAATTCTGGAAACTGTTCATTATCAAAACTATCAACTGTCAGAATACGAATTGTAAAACTTTGAGAGGTTTTCTATTATCGGAATTGCCGACTGTCAATTTTTGGATTATACTATACTGTACATTTCTTATATAAAATATATTCCTAAGAAAATGCTCACGATTTTCAAAAGACCATCATAAATGCTACAATTGCAAGTTTCCTTCTTAAATTTGGATGTATTATTATAGAAATGTCTCCTTCATGTGTGCTCACCTTGACTCCCTCACCTTGTTAAGGTGAGCACAAACACCTTGACGAGGGCTTGCGTATTCAGTGCTACACCAGCAGGAGCGTCAACTCCATGTAAGGTCATGGAACGGACTTAGGGGATGGATCTGACTAATCAGCATGCAATAGGCAAAAGGGACTCTCAGACGTATTGAAGGCGACACCAAAAAAAAAACACAAACTTCTCATGATGGACACCACCAGAAATGAAAAGATTACGGAGATGAGGTCAGGAGACGGGTGTGCTCGGTTGGATACCCATCGACTGCCCAAAAACAACACTCCCAGGTGGACACGTCCTCGGATGGCCCACCACCGCAAGTATACTGAACCAGTTCCCTCTGCTTAAGGGCGGCCATCAGGCTGCCCAAAGACACGGGGGCGAATCCACGCATGAGGGTGAGAGTGAGAAAATCTGGGGGACGGAAAAGAAAATGAGGATGAAGCTGAAGGATGCCGGCAGAACAGCCACCATTGCGGAACGGGACAAAATTTACCAAAGTAAAAAAAAAAATTGTCTCTATGGAAGTTATGGAGACAATTAATTTTTTAACTTTGGTAAATGTTGACATTTGATTTTCTGGCAATTCAAAATTTTGATATCTGAAAATTAGCTAATTTTTGACAATGAATATTTTGACAGTTGGCAACTTTGGCGAGACAGTTGACCGTTTTAATAATGAAAAATTAACCAAATTTTAAGAGATGACAATTTATGATAACGGAGAATCATCTAAATTTTGATAATTCATATTTTGATAAGTGACACTTTTCTAAATTTTGGCCATTGACAAAATTGATAGAGAACGGTCATAAAGTTGATAATTAATATTTTAATTTTTTAAACTTCCATATTTTGACTTTTGATATTCTGGCAATTGACAATTTCTTAAATTTTGACCATTCAAAATTTTGATATCTGAAAATTTGATAATTGTTGACAGTTAAGAGATAACCTCACAAAGTTTTACAATTGAAATTCTGTCAGTTGTCAATTTTGACAATGAACAATTTCCCAGATTTTAACAGATGACAATTTTGATAATAAAGAACTCTCTAACTTTCTAGAATTAATTCATTCAACCTTCCCAAATGTTTGCAGTTGATAATTTTGATTACGAAGAATTACAATTAAAACCTCACATTTTTTAAATTTAATATTCCGACGGTGACAATTTTGATTCCTAAATTTTGATCGTTGGTAAATTAGATAATAGAGAACTGTATTCCAATTGGCAATTAATATGTGTACAATTAAAAACTTAAGGGAAAACCTCCAAAATTTTGACAATTTATATACAGTCGAAATTTTAATAATGGACAACTTTCTTAAATTTTCACAGCTGATAATTTTGATAATAGAGAATCACCTAAATTTTGATAATCTATATTTTGACAGTTGATCAAATATAAGGCAGTTGTTTGACTAAAAGTTGATAATTAATATTTTAAGAATTTTTTAACTTGCATAAGAGACAATTTCAAAAATTTTGATAATTGATGTTCTTTTGTATACTAAAGTTGTAAATTTCAGCTCAGATTTTCAAAAAATATCTTCGCTACAATTTTTTCGCAAAGTTATTGCTTCTTCAGGTGAATGAAAGTGTACAATTGTAAACTTTTATTCACCTGAAGAAGCAATTAATTGAATTTTGTTATAATAGACTATTACTTGTTTTTTTTACCATTAACAATTTTGATATAAAATAACTTGTAATCACTTTCTCCGCAGTTTATTATAACAATCATATAATCAAATGTGTAGAGAGTGATAACAAGTTATTTTATATTGCATCATCTTCATGTAACTCATGAATCAACATTAACAATTTTCCCTAAATTTTGAATGTTGGCTATAACATTTCAATTAGTTTTAATAATTGATGTTTTAATAGTTAATAGTTTTGATAATGATCTTTGTCAAAAGTTTTAACAGTTGATTTAATACCAAAAGATTGATTTTCTGAAAGTTGAAAATTTTGATATTAATCTATATTTTAAATTCTGAAATTTAATTTAATGACAATTGTTATTCAGACAGTTAACAACTTCCAAATTATAACAATTGACAAGTTTCATAATAGACAACTACCTAAAAGTTGACAATTAATATTTTAAGAGTTTTTTTAACTGTGATAGAGACAATTTTCAAAATTTTGACGATCGAAATTTTTTTTTACCAAAATAATTTTGATATCAGAGTATTGCCAAAAATTTTGAAACTTGGCAATTTTGATGAGAGACAATCTCTCAATTTGTTTTTATAATTGATATTCTGACAATTGGTAGTTTTGATAATGACAAATTTCCCAAATTTTAAGAATAGAGAACGGTCAAAACTTTTACATACAATATAATTGAGAGGAAGCAATTTTTAACAATTTTTTACAATTGATATTCGTGCGTCTAATAATGGATACTTTCTTAAAATTTCACAGTTGATAATTTTGATAATATAGAATTGCCTATAAATTTACAATTTATAATTTGACTTTTTTTTAAACCCAAAATTTTGACGATTGATTTTCTGACAGTTTTTGTTACTAATCTTATTAACAACCTCATATATTTTGACAATAAATCATTTCCCAAATTTTAATAGTTGTCAATTGGCTAATTTTTACAGTAATATTTTGACAGTTGGCAAGTTTGGTAAGAGAAAACCTCACAAATTTTTACAATTGATATACTGACAGTTGACAATTTTGATAATGAACAATTACACAAATTTTAAGAGATGACAATTTTTGATAATGGAGAATTATCTAAATTTCGATAATTAATAATTTGACAAGTGACATTTTTCATAATAACGTTTTTCTAAATTTTGACTATTAATAATTTTGATAGAGAACTGTCAAAAAGTTTTGACAATTAATAGTTTAATTTTTTTAAACTTTCACAAGACATTTTTCAAAAGTTTACCAATTGATATTCTGACAATTGGCAATAATTAATTTCTTAAATTTTGACTATTTACAATTTTCGATCAGATCAGAGAATTGGCTAAATTTAGACAATTAATATTTTAATAGTTGGCAACTTTAGTAAGAGATAACCTTAGAAAGTTTTACAATTGAAATTCTGTCAGTTGACAATTTTGATGATGAACAATTTCCTAAATTTTGACCGTTGACAATTTTGGTAATAGAGAACTGTACTAAAGTTGACAATTAATATATATATTTTTTTTAATCTTTGGTAAATTTTGACATTTGATATTCTGGCAATTGACAATTTCTTAAATTTGACCATTCAAAATTTTGTAACTGAAAATTGGCTAATTTTTGACAATTAATATTTTGACAGTTGGCAACTTTTTAAGAAAAACCTCACAAATTTTTACAATTGATATTCTGACATTGACAGTTTTGATAATGAACATTATCCTAAATTTTAAGAGATGACAATTTTTGATAATGGAGAATTATCTAAATTTAGATAATTAATAATTTGACAAATGACATTTTTGATAATAATTTTTTTTCTAAACTTTGACTATTAACAATTTTAATAGAAAACTTCCACAAGACATTTTTCAAAATTTTAACAATTGATATTGTGGCAATTGTCAATAATTAATTTCTTAAATTTTGACCATTCACAATTTTCGATCAGAGCAGAGAATTGGCTAAATTTAGGCAATTAATATTGTGACAGTTTTATGATGAAAAATTTCCTACATTTTGACCGTTGACAATTTAGGTAATAGAGAACTGACAATTATGAGTAATATTGTTTTTAACCTTGGTAAATTTAGATATTTAATATTCTGACAATTTCTTAAATTTTGATCATTCAAAATTTCGATATCTGAGAATTGGTATTTTTTGACAATTAATATTTTGACAGTTGGCAACTTTAATAAGATTTTTTTGCAATTGATATTTTGACAGGTGACGGCTTTCATATTGAACAATATCTCAAATTTTAAGAGATAACAATCTTTGATAATGGAGAATCATCTAAATTTTGATAATTAATATTTTGATAAATGACAATTTTTTAAATTTTGACCATTAACAATTTTGATAGAGAACTGTCACAAAGTTGATAATTCATATTTTAATTTTTTAAACTTTCGTAAGACAATTTTCAAAAATTTAACAATTGATATTCTGGCAACTGACAATAATTATATCAGAGAATTGGCCGAATTTAGATAATCAATATTCTGACCGTTGGCAATTTTAGTAATAGACAATTAATTTATTTTAAACTTTGGTAAATTTTGACATTTGATACTCTGGCAACTGACAATTTCTTAAATTTTGGACATTCAAAATTTTGATATATGAAAATTAGTTAATTTTTGACATTTAATATTTTGACAGTTGGCGCTACTTTGGTAAGAGATAACCTCACAAGTTTTACAATTGAAGTCAGTTGTCAATTTTGACAATGAACAATTTCCCAGATTTTAACAGATGACAATTTTGATAATAAAGAACTATCTAACATTCTAGAATTAATTCATTCAACCTTCCTAAATTTTTACAGTTGATAATTTTGATTACCAAAAATTACAATTAGAACCTCACATTTTTTAAATTTAATATTCTGACGGTGACAATTTTGATTCCTAAATTTTGATTGTTGGTAAATTTGATAATAGAGAACTGTATTAAAATTGGCAATTAATATTTGTACCATTAAAAACTTAAGGAAAATTTTGATAAATTATATTCAGACAGTCGAAAATTTTGATAATAAAGAATTACCTACATTTTGATAATTAATATTTTGACAGTTATATAAGGCAGTTCTAACATTTTAAGATTTTTTTTTATCTTGCATAAGAGACAATTTCCAAAATGTTGATAATTGATGTTCTGACAATTGAAATTTTTGATAATAATAATTTTTATATCAGAGAATTGCCTAAATTTTGAAAGTTAACAACTTTGATAAGAAACTACTTTCCAAATATTGACAATGAACATTTTGACAATTTAACAGTTTTTTTACATATAATATATATAGTAAACAATTTTAAAATTTTGAATTGATATTCTGACAGTTGACAATTTTGATAATAATCTATATCTTAAATTTGTACCATTAATAATTTAAACATTAAAGAATTGTCTAAATTTTGAAATTTAATGACAGCTGATAGTTTTAATAACAAACAATTTCTAAATTTTAACAGTTAACAATTTTTATAATACATAGAGAAGTGCCTAAAAGTTGACAATATTTTAAAAGTTTTTTAATTGTGATAAGAGACAATTTCCAAAATTTTTATAAATCCCTTTTTTTTTATAATAATCTATTACTTGTTTTTTACCATTAACAATAGAATTGCCTAAATTTTGAAAGTTGGCCACAACCTTTCAATTTGTTTGAATAATTGATGTTCTAACAATTAATGGTTTTTATTATGACCATTGTCAAAAATTTTAACAGTTTTTTTTAATCCAAAATTTTGATAGTTAACAGTTGAATTGAGAATTAATATTTTAAGAGTTTTTTTAACTATGATAAGAGGCAATTCATAAAATTTTGACTATTGACATTTTTGATAATAATCTATTGCTTTATTTTTTACCATATTGTATTGTCAAAATTTTGAAACTTGGCCTGAAAAGTTGACAATTAATATTTCAAAAGTTTTTTTAACTGTGATAAGAGACAATTTCCATAATTTTGACCATTTAAATTTTTGATAATAAACTATTGCTTGATTTTTCACAATTAATAATTTTTGGTATTGCCAAAAATTTTGAAACTTGGTAACTTTGATGAGAGACCATCTTTCAATTTGTTTTTATAATTGATATTCTGACAATTGATAGTTTTGATAATGACCACTTTCCCAAAACTTTGACATACATATAATTCAGAAGAAGCAATTTTGTAAATTTTTACAATTGATATTCGTACGTCGAAAATTCTAATAATGGGCACTTTCTATGATAATAGAGAATTGCCTAATAATTGACAATTTATATTTTAACATTAAGACAACCCAAAATTCTTATTAATAACTTCTTTAAATTTTGGTAATTAATATTTTGACAATTGTCAAGTATTATAAGTAACAACCTCATAAATTTTGACAATGAACCATTTCATTTATCAAATTTTAATACTTGACAATTTTGATAATCTAAATTTTGGCATTTGATTTTTCGATAGTTTACACCTTTGATAAGCAACAACTTTCAAATTTTTGTAACTGATAACCGTACAGACAAAAATTCTAATAATGGACACTTTTTTTAAATTGTACAGTTGATTTTGATAACAGAGAATTACTTAAATTTTGATAATTGATATTTTTGATAAGAGACAACTTACCAAATGTATTTTCTGATAGTTGACAATTTTATTAATGAGCAATTTCCTAAATTCGGATCGTTGATAATTTTGATAATGTAAACGTGCCTAAATGTTGACAATTAACATTTTAACAGTTTTTTAATTAGCATGTTAATTAAACACATAAAAATATTTCATCGTAAAGTTTTTTAACATTGATAAGAGACAATTTCCATAATAACTATGTTTGGGCTGAAAAATCCACTTGAGATACTTGAAGAATTGTTTTCAACACCAGTTCTCGTTTAAAGTTGGGGTTTGAATTGTTGATGACTGGGTAATTGGACCGGTATTTCTACCAGGAAGACTTACCGACGAGGAGTATCGCAACTTTTTATTACAAGCGCTACCTCAGTTTCTAGTGCTTTCTCTAGTGTCGTTGCTTTCCAGTTTTCAACAGTAACATCTGGAGATCACTAAATCGATCGATGTGAACCTCACTCATGGCCTTTAATCCCCGCATTTAAACCTCCTGGATTATATCTTATGGGGATATCTAAAGCCATTAGTTTACAATATTCCAGTGGAAAATGTGGAAGACTTGGAAGAATTCGGCAGTCAATGAAGAGAAAATTAAATTATTGCATCCTATCTGAAGGTAGTCATTTTTAACAGTTCTTGTATATTAAGAAATTTTACATAAAATTTTGGTTATTGTCGAATATTTTGTTTGCTCTATCTCTTCGAAACAAATCGGGTTTTCGAAAATCATCAAAGGACAAAAAATATTCTTAGAATAGTTCAGGGATGTTTAATAAAAACCCGGTATGATAAACAAAAGTGATCCTAGTATAAATCCCTGCAGAACACAATGCTTCATAGAAAGTTCATCTTGTGACCTGCTTCTTTTGATCATAGCATGTTCTATCAATTAAATATCTACATGATAATTTGGATTAAAGTTATAGTATCTTGTGAGAGAAAGTCGAAACCATTTTTTAGACTTGCAGTTTCAAAATTTCATTAGAGCAATAGATTTACTTCTACACAATTATCTTTAACAAAACTGCTAGTTAAACACAATAGCAACACATTTAACACAAGAATTTTATTGTTCGGCAATTAGGAATACATAATTACTTGAGGATTATTATTACACAACATTCTCTAAACCATACAAACGCTACCAACCCGAAGTTGGTCGGCTTTCGCCGAATCAAATGGAATGAAAAAATGATTAACAGTATTATGAGCGTACGCTATAATTAATAATACCCTCCTCGTAAGCGCATACACGTTATATTTTTCCATTTATAATTAGTTAATTAATTAAGTGAATTATCCGCCAGCCAATTAGAATCCAACTCGAAATAATATCTAATATTATATTAGCGCGCCGTTGCGTTTTTAATTAAAAACCCATTGAAAACGGTGTGTAATTAGTATCTAACGAATTAAAATGTAAATTTCTGTTTCGGATGCGGGTACTACTTTTATTTTTATGCCGGATTCCTTTTTTTTCCTCTGCAGCCTATCAAGGAAAGCAATGGCCGCAATTTGCATACTCTTTTAATTATAATTACCGACCAGTTTTATTCTCGAAACACGCAATGCTAGTGGAGAGAGGTACTTTTGTGGTGACTTTTCTTTTGACTCCCATTCGCATCCATATCCATCAAGTAGTTCGTTTATTTTTAGTCCACTTAAATTGCCCATATCCCCTACAAATAAACATTGGGGGATGTAAAACTATAAATAGTTATTGTGGTGTATATATACAATTTTACAATTTAATTAAATACTGTTGAAGTTTATAATGTTGACAGATGAAAATATAGCTGAAATTCATGGATTGATAGATGTGTAGGAAGCTTCTACGGATAGAAAAAAACTGGTAAACATCAAACATCAACAGCTTTTATTAATATTTTGGCCAACGACATCGATTGTTTTATACTTGTTACCAATGTTCAGAAAATTATTGTTTGTTACTGGGGTTTAAACTTAGAAGCTCTATCTTTTAAGTAAGTAATTTACAAGAATAGTAACAATACGAAGAAATATCTTGAATTTTGGAGGCGTTCACTTCGTAGTACATTTTTAATGAATAACAGAAAAAAGTTATACGTTTTTCTGTTATTCAATACGAAGAAAGTAACATTTATATCACTATTTGTTTGTATAAGTTAATATTGTTAACGATACTTATATTAATATTAATTAATACTGTGATTCTCTTATTCGTAACAACATCCGTAATATTACATCACATTCAAGAAAATTTCATGCATTTCATCATTCCATTACTTTCTAAACATTTTTAAATATTAATTTCTTGCGTGTGAATATTACATATATATTTACTATTATTATTATTATTTACCCAACAATAAATAAATGCCGTTATATTATCATTGTTTCAATGCGTAATAAATTATTGTTATTAGATAGAGAAAGCGTAAATGTGTTTACAGTATTACAATATTACCATTTGAAGCGCAAATATGGATACTTTTTTTATTCCGTCCGGAAAACTTATATTTATTTATTTATTGGCGCTATTCACAATCCAAATACGTAATTTATAACAATGCATTTTGAATAATTACGAATGTCGGTTGTTTACGACCCGACCGACATTTGTCATCGATTCGAAAGTGAGCCATTGTGAAAAATAGGGAAATGTCATGGGTTCCAGACCTGGCCGGTTGATTATGAAAATAGGTTGGATATAAATAGGTAAGCATAAAAATAGATAATTAATGTAATGCAGGATATATATTGAAGTTTGTAAATGTAAAGCAAAGCAAGATTACAAACTGATACATAAATTATTTGACCACTTATCTAGATAATTAAGTGATTTTTGATTGTCGCTATTAAAAACTCCATATTTAAAGTGAGCGCCCTAAAAACTTGTTTAACAGTAGTACATATTGCTTCATAATTAATTAATTTAAAGAAAATATAATTTAACTTTTATTGTATTCAAATGGACTTCCGTTAAATAAATAAATAAATAATCATTACCAATTGTGGCTTATTAATATTGTCAATATTTTTTTTTATAAAAGTAATTAATTGTATAATTTATATAATTATTATATATTTAATAATATAGCAGCTATATAATTAAGAAAATAGCAATAATAAAATCAATTGTGTCCGTATTTGACGACTTAAAACTTAAATCAAGTCCTAACATCTGCATACCATTAAAAGTATCACAAGGGCTCCGAACAAAGTCCATTATGTTTGCTCGCCCCTATCCACATCCACCAACCATCAAAAGTATAATTAAAGCCGGATGTTAAAATAAAATGGGTCCTCTATAGAAAAAATGCAATTAACAGTAGTGAATGGGGGAAAGGAAACACGACGGTGAATCATAACTGTTATTTCGACGAACAGAATCGACAGATTCCAAAAATAAATATTAGAAATAATTTATCGTCGTCATATATAAAATATATATGATTGTAAACTGTAAATAGGTTTCTAAACCATGAGAGGGAGAGAAAAAACTAGTTGTTTCAAAAAGTGATTTGTTTGACTAGGACAAAACAAGTGTAATTTAATTTAAACCTACATCAGAATGTTTCACCAAGTGATAAATGAGAAATAAAAATTATAATTTACTAATGTAATTATTTAATAAGTTATTTGTTGTATAGAAGCCGAAGGAAACATTTTGAACACCATCATAGATTTCAGTTATTTTTCAACACTTTCTTTATTAATATCACACTATATTTTCGCCATACACTTTACTCCTTCAGAAAATTAAAGCACACTCAAAAATTGTTGTTCATACGACAAGACCATTCAGATGCAGCTAATTTGATAATTCAAACAGCCTAACTAATTCGATTGATTGTAAATTTATGTCCAAATAGAAAATAATCGACGTAATATTATTCAGTACATCGATAAAGCTGGCTCTAGATCCTAGGTCAGTAGGGTAGCCGATTATGGAACCTTCTCTGACGTTGAGGACCGTGAAGAGGTTCTATAATCGGCTATTTCAAGGTCAGAGGAGATTCTTAACCTTCAAGTGACCTTGAGCCTGAACGACCTTGACTTCCAAATTTATACAGATTTGAGCTAAGCACTGGTCCTTGAGGTAACCCCTAACTTTTTAGTAAGAGAAACAGTATTCTATGCATATTAGTACCCAAATACATCTGGCTATCTAAAACGCCAACTTTATAAAAACATAAATATAAAAATAATATGGTAGAAGGACCCTATGGTCGATATCCAATCGCTACTACCACGACTACTATCAATATAAATATATTAATATATTTTATTTACTAATAATACATGCTTGTAAAACAAAAATGGTAAGAATTTGCTGAAACCTTATAGAATCATCTGTCCTTTTAGGAAGCATATTGTGATGGTAACAAGTTCCCTTCCCTTTAAACCCAGTAATTAATTGTGACGAGGTGTTCGAAGGATTTTTGAAAGTAAGAGATCAGTACTACCAACCTTTGAGAACTAGTAAAGAGGTTAGTTGCGACCGTTTTCAATTCAGTTTGAGAACTAGAGTTATGCTAAGGAACGGGGCAAACACTTTCACAGTAGAACAATTTTAAAGTTATTTTTTTAACTAATATAAAGTTGTTAATAAATTAGGGCTAAGGTTGTACCTAAAAGCATCAGTCTTGACTACCTCCAGAACTTGCGCCGGCTCTTCGTTAGAAAAAAAAACTTCAGTAAGAATTACTGGTGCTCAAATTGAAGCAATAGAAAAAATAATCAGAGAAAATAATTAAAATAAATCTATTGTATAATTTGATGGTATTACAAATCTCACAATCGAAATAGTCGTACATTTTTGTTTAAACATTTCTTCAAAAGGATCAATTGTTTTGCTTCCTACAAGAGGATAGTTGCTCCGTCGGCATCATGAAAAAGGATGGGTTTGAGTGGAAGAATACTTTGTCATTGTGAACTCCGCCCGTGTTTTTTTCGCTCAAAATTTGAGGTATGTTTTTTTAATTTGTTGTATATGTAATTTTTAAGAAAGGAGTCAAAAAATAAATAAATAAATAAATGGCAGAAATATTACAATCGAAATGTCCGTATTTTTTGTTCTTTCTTCATTCATTTTTGCTTCCTGCAATGGAAACTTTTTTTTTCAGAATGTAATAGTGATCGGTAGTGCCGTAACACTTGCCTCTTTGTTTCTTCGCATTCACTGTCTCATCATACATTTTCAATCCGAGGTAAAGCTCATGAGACTATTAAAGGGTGAACGTTTAAAAGTCTTAAAAACAAGAACAAATTTCTCATTTATCGATAAGTGATTTAATCATAATATGTTAGATTCATTCCAGAATGAAATAAATTGTAATGTCAACAGATTGGGACTAAAATTAGAGATCAAATAGTATTTAATACCATCAATTTCTGGCGAAGAAATCTTTCTACTTCCTGCAGTACTAGCTCCAGCTCTTTGTAAGAAAAAGCTTCATTGAGAAATGCTGGTGTTATAGTATTAGAAAAAAAAAACATAGGGAATAAGAGAAAAATATAGACTTCCACAAAATTAGTTACCCGCACACATCTCGATAAATATTCATCTTCAATATTATGGAATTATTCCGGAAAGACTAAAACTGCAATAACATTCTCAACCAGTTTTAGGCATCATATAGTATCTAGAGTCCTCGAGAAAAATCTTTGATTTTCTCTGTACGAGATAAAGCTTTAGCAAACATGATGGTACTTCTGAATTGAAAAAAGTAAGCTCAAATTGCATCACAAATTTGAAGTAAAATAAAGAAATAATTCACCTCAAGAAGACGGATTTAAAGGAAAGATATTCAGTGATCACAGTCTGATAAAAAATGAATTATAGTCCATCCGTTGTATCTTCCGTCATACGTCACAAAATATCGTGTCGAGAAACGACACAAAAACATTCAGTCTGATAAAGTAAACCAAATGCGTTAGAAATAGAACGCACTGTAAAACTTTCGTCGTTTTTTGAAGCGAAGACGGATGGACTATATAGTCTGTTCGTTGGATCTTTGGTCGTACGTCACAAATTATCGCTTCGAGAAACGACGCAAAAACATTCAGTCTGATAAAGTAAACCAAATGCGTTAGAAAAAGAACGCACTGTAAAACTTTCGTCGTTTTTTGAAGCGATAGTTTGTGACGTAGGACGGAAGATCCAACGGATGGACTATATATAAAGGTGACTGACGATGACTTGCTGTTTTGACAATTGTGTCACACAAAAACTAACTAACAACCTAGAGAGATACATTCTGTAGTAAAAATATGCCTTTTTAAAGGGTATTTCAATAATATCAGATTTTGGCGGAGAAGGATCACAGAAACATAACAGAATGGATGGTTATTTTGAGTTTTTATGAGAAATTATTTCATTAGGCTCCATTTTGTGAATTCTTACGCTTGAGTTTTTTATAGTTAGCAAAACATAAGAACAAACAATTCTCTGATATTAGACTGCATCTAAACATTTGTTTATAAAATTCCTTTAAAAATACTTTTGCTGTCCTTCAACAGTTATATTGACTCTTGCAATGGCAGCTTCTGTTAGAATGTCAGTGGTTTTCAGTGCGGTTTCTGTAAAATCTCATTTGTTTGTCAGCCTGATCCAGAAGGCTCTATATAAAGCAAAGATTACCCTTATGTATTGGAAAACGACATAATTATATTTAAAAAAAATTAACTGCATAGTGAAATATAAATATTTTAATGAGAAATTATGATTTTTTTTGATATCCAATACATTTTGAAATAGGTGAGGAATTTAAAGGCTCCGATTCCCCACCTATTTCCGAGTCAAAGTATCATTGGATGTCAGAAAAAGGCATAATTTCTCATAAAAATATTTTTATTTTACTATTATACTGATATTGTGTTTTTTTTATATATGTATAACATTGTGTCTGGTAATATTAAGCTTTTACGAGCAATAATTTCATTATGATCCCTTTTTACTTCTATTTTTGTGAATTCTTGCACTTGTGTCTTATGGTTACTGACACAGAAGAAGATATATTCGTTGGTAACGTTCAGTGTGGTAAAATTATGTACAAATTTTGGTTTGTATGGACTGAAAAGAAACCATGACATCGATATAGGTCTACCGATTTTATTCGCTATTGAATAATTACAACCACAATAAATATATAAGTAGTTTCTATTTATTATGTCAATACACTAGATATAAATTTTATTAAAAGGATATAATTGATGAGAGCTTACAGCAACCTTCCACTACAATTTGTGCACATACCTAAACTCAAATTTATTGTACGATTTGTTCATATTTTCCATAATTTCTTTCCCCTCTAAACATGGGCCCAACCCCTAGACAGAATCGAATAATTCGCGTAATAACCTTGAATCCCCAAAAGTTATATTGATACAAAAACTAGGTAGTCTATCAAATACATAGTTGAATCACTGAGATGTAATTGAGTTCTCATCTACTTTAACAATTTGTAAAGATAATAATTTAATGCCCAACCTGCATCGAGAAAGACGCCGAAGACCCAATCTTCTATTACATTATCCTCAATTCTTGAATATCAAAAAACTCAACAAAACACGATCTTAAATTGATCCTGAGTAAGTACCAGGTGTAAGTACTTGTAAACAATTAGGTACACTTTCATCTTTTTTAGTGGTCTAAAATCTACTAGTGTATTAACATCAATCCTTACATGAGCAAAGAAGCTGAACAAAACACAATCCTAAATTTATCCTGATTAAGTACAAGTGTTAGTATCTATAAATAATTTTGTTCTTTGTGTAGATTTTAATTATGACAACCAATTATTACTTCTTAAATATTTCAAGTTTTTGGTTAATTTTCACTTTTAAATAACTATTACTGTTATAATAGCTATTATCCTTTTATTTTAAAGTAGATTTTCACATTTTTTTGCATTAACCTAGCGTACTCTTGACCTACCACAATAAAGTGTATGTTGATTTACGACTTATTAAGGTAGGTCAGGATGATGCCCGGTCAATGTTCTTTGTAGTGTGATAGGTCGGGAGTACGCTGTGTTGATGTATTATATATTAATTCATGTAAGGATTAATATATATCTTGTTGGGTTAGGTCAAGAGTGCGGTTGATTAATATGAAAGGTATTGAGGCAGGTCAAGAGTACGCTAAGTTTATACAAAAATTATTAATAATGTATTTAAAAATAAAGTAACAATTAATAAAGTGTTTATTGTAGTAATGCAAAAAAAGAAAACACTGCGATTGCATTAAAAACTTTGTTTATACTTGTCTTGTTTTTAGTAATAAACTGTTGAAAAGTAAAAAAGAAAAAAAACAATTTACACAAAATTAGATTCAGAATAGTTTAGGACTTTTATTAATAAAAAATTGAGTAATCAATTATAAAATTAAAATAGAGTAAACAAATCTGGAAAAGAAAACAGTTTCAATGTTACAAAACAAAACAACAGAAAATTTGCTAAAGAAATATCTGAAAACTTACTTTAAATCAAAATTTTCTTAAAATACAAAAAAACAATTTACAATTTGGTAAAAAATTTAGTCAAAAACTCGTTGGAAAAATAGTAAAAAATAATTAGAAAAAAAGATGAAAAAATTATTAATACAAACGAACTTTCAAAAATAGTTACTCTATTAAAAAAAGCAAAAATTAAAAATTCTTCAAGTCTTTCTAAAAAAAAAACATCTATTATAAAATTAAAATAGAGTAAAAAAAATCTGGAAAAGAAAACAGTTTCAATGTTTCAAAACCAAACAATAGAAAATTTGCTAAAGAAATTTCTGAAAACTTTATTTAAATGACAATTCAAAATTTTCTTAAAACAGTATAAAAAATAATTTACAATTTAGTAAAAAAACTCAGTCAAAAACTCGTTAGTAATATAGTAAAAACAATCAGAAAAAAGATGAAAAAATTATTAAAACAAACCAACTTTCAAAAATAGTTACTTATCCAAAAAGCAGGAATTAAAAATTCTTCAAGTCTCTAAAAAAACTATCTATTATTTTATAAAAAGTTTTAAATTTCTAAAAACAACTAAAATATTAACAAAAAGGCAGTTGAATTCTTAAGAAAGGAACATTAATTTATTTTAGATTAGTTATGAGGGAAAAATATTTTCTTAAAGGAAACAATAAATAAATTGCTAAAAGTGTGTAAATATTCTAAAAAGTCAACATTTGCCTTTAATAGTTGTTACTTAAAAATTTCTTTAAAAAAAACAGATGGAAACTTTCTAATAATTCTTTAAAAATGAACATTTTTATTTTTCAAAAACAAAAACAGTTGAATACTTAAAAAAAACTATATTAGTTAAATTAGTTATAGCTAAACCATTTTAAATCCGATTAGAAAAAATAAAACTATTGCATATTTATTTAAACCGGTTTCAAAAAATCTTAAAAATTGTTATTTGTTAAAGATACATTTGAAAATTAAAATTAAACATTTCTTGAAATAATTTATTTGGAAAATAATTATATACTATTTAAAATGAAAAAAAAAAATTACAAAAAAAAGTTGAACTTTTTTCAAAAACGAAACAATAGAATTTTTTTAAACTGTTAAAATTTCCATTTGTTCTTTGGAAAAGTTAAACCATTTCAAAATCATCAAAACATCATTTGATAACAGTTGACAACTTAAAGTTAAAAAAAATAAAAAATTTGCTACAAAAGTGGGAAACGTTCCAAAATTTTGCTTTAAGTAATTCATTTATTAAAAATAATATTTCAAAATATTATTATTAATATTAATAAGAGCACCTTAGAAAAGTAGAAAAAAAAAATTGTTTAGAAACAATTGAAACTTGGGCAAAAAAAACAGTTGAAAGTAAAAAAATTGTTTAAAATCAGTTTGAATTATTACATAAAAAATGATTTAAAAACTATCGAACATTTGCTTATAACAATTGCAAACTGATTTTCTAGAAAAGATTTAAATTTGATTTAAACCTATAGAATTTTATAATTAAAAATACGAGTACAGATTTTTAATTTCACACAGTATATAAACCAAAAAATTAGTAATTAAACAAAAAAATTGAATTATTACAAAAAAAATTGTAATATGCAAACTTTAATGAAAAAGAAACAATCGACTTTTAAACGGTTTAATTTTTCCAAAATTTTGTTTAAAAACCGTTGAAAACTATTTAAACAAAGTTATTTTATCAGTCAGTAACCATTGAAATTAATCAATAAAATAAAATTGATTAAAAAGTTGAATTATTTCAAAATAACAATTGTAATATGCAAACTTTAATGAAATAGAAACAATCGATTTTTAAACGGTTTAATTTTTCCAAAATTTTGTTTATAAACCGTTGAAAACTATTTAAACAAAGCAATTTAAAATTTTGTTAAAACAGTTATTTTATAAGTCGGTAACCATTGAAACTATGGCTGAAGAAAATGTTTAACATTAACATAAAAGTATTAATGATTGATTACAATAAAAACAGAAACATTTTCACAAAAGTAATAAAAAACAATTAAAAATTTGATAAAAGAGTTGAAAACTTTTTAAAGGAGGCGCTTATGTTTTGTTTCTTCAATAGCAACAGCCTGTTATATTATTATTATAGTATACTTCAATTGTTTTTTTTAGTCTTTGTGATTTTAATAGCAACCAGTTTTGGTGACATTGAATTAAACTTGTTTTAAATAATTGTTCCCTGTCAATAACAGCCACGGACCGGTTTCGATCTATTCGATCTCATCAGTGTAGCGCAGTTAGAGACAGGGAATCGAGATTTACTTTTTAACTCTTTGGGTTAACCATTATAGAGATATTAGATGGCACCCTTAAGGTAATAAACTTTTTTGTTTGTTTTTCCTCAATATCGACTATTCTACTTTTTGTTCAATTTTAACTGGATTTTAATATGCCATAAAAAATGTGAAAAAATGAAAAGCGTTAATAATAAAATTGTACGTTTTAAAAGGTCAGTGGTTACAATTTGCGTTAAATTTCCATTTTTTTTTACAAAACAATGGCCGCCACAGAACGAATCGATAATTTAATTTATTTACCATGCGTACGGTCCATCAAACATTCATTCTGAATAAAGGTTCCACAGAATTCAGTTTTAATTTGTAAATATTTCATTAATTAGAAATGTTATAGTTACAATAAATTCGTGGCTTATACGAGCATATTTATAATTAAAATACATCAATTTTAAAGTAAATTTTATGAAATATACACATACAAATGTAAAAATATATAAAAAAAAAAACAAGACAAATAAAAAATTAAAACAGTTGGAGTTGTAGTATAAATGTAAATAATTGATTTACGATTAATTGTCCTTCGGATTTCGTTATTATCTATGAAATTATAATTGAAAATTAGCTACAAAAGAAACGTATTTACAATTTCAATCATCTTATTGGTATATCTGCTTTAAAACAATAGTTTGAAGAGATGTGATTAATATACGATGAATTAAATTCTCACTAAAACCGTGGTGAAACATTTGATGTGATTAGTGTTTTATTCATAAATCAGGATTGCGTTGACGTAACACGAACAAAAAACTATCTTAGTTTAGTTGATTTAGTATAGAACTAAAACTGAGAGAGTATATTTTTGTTTTTGTCCCGTCAAGGCAATTCTGATTTATAAACAAAAGACTAATCACCTCTCTTCGCACATTTGTTTTAAATCAGACATACCAATAGTAATGAGCAAAATCGTAATTTAGAGAATGAAATATAGATCCGATTTCAAATCAAGAGTGTGAAGAATGGTTTTTCCAGTATTTTATTATTAATTATTACATGTTTGTTTACAGGTAAAAATTGAAATTGAAATGTATGCAAAAAAAATCCCCAGCTGGAATGACGTGTGTGATATCATAACCGATAAGTTTTTTTTTTAATGAACATGCACAATGCTCAGGCAACCTTGAATAACAGGAAGCGTAAACACGGAGAAAAAAAAATGTATCGATACTCGAGTACAACCTTTAATCACATATACTGTGATAAAGATTTTCGAGTGAACACGCTTTCAATTAATATCACTGTACTGTTACGAATGAAACAGACGACTTTCGGCAGCAGTGACATAATTCGAAAGAAATGACCCAATAAAAAAAAGCACAACTGTGCTCTCCTACCATCATCATTTCGCTATCCGACAGTATCCAATATCCGGGGGGGATCCTTTTTAGATAAGATACGGTGGCACATTTACACTATCACTGTAACACATGGTGGCGCATCGATTCCGGTGCATAACTTTGTGACTTTTTGGCACGGTTTCTTTTTTTTGTGGTTTCATGGAACAGACCGACGCGAATGCGATGGAAAACATCTCATGACTAACTGAATCGAGTGTGAGCGTAGCGTAAACGAGCGGGGCGCATGCGCGCTGGGTTTCGTAGTGGGACTGCGGGGAGGAACGTGGTGTGATGTCGCTGGAAAGCCGAGTTGTGTTTTGTGTTGCACGTTGCGCGTTGTTGCACTAACCCCGCGCGACTGTTTAGGCTGGCGCATAACAGATGTTGCATTATTTATTTATGCAAACGAGGTCGGAGCACCCATCGTATCCACGTGCATCCCTTTGGAGTCTACGGACTGGAACACCCTAGCTTTTAGTGTAAAACTACCAACCAAAATGAACACACTTGGATAATTCATTTATTTAATATATATATAACATAACCTCAACAGTCACATAACCTACATTTATTTATTTATTATTTAACATAACTAATAAAGATGTTTAATATTAACACATCGGTTGTATCAATCGTTATATCAACCATTTTTTCATCTATCTTGTAAAATTATTATTTAATTTATTGTGAAGTAAACGTAATTAATTAAAAAGGGAATATACAAATTTGATTTAAGTGAGGTTAGGATAATTTTAGTCAAACTTTAAAAAGTTCAGGTTTAACAACTTTAAAAAAAATAAATATACCATTGGAAATTCATCTATTATTAACACTATTAATTTAAAAAACAAACATTAGATACATTTTCAAAATGGCATTGGTCTCAAATGTAAATAAAAAAGTCTTTTATGTAAATAAATGTATTTTTTTTAGATTTTTGATTATAACTCTTGAACTAAATCAAATTTGAAAAATGCTTTCACCAGAGTATTTCTATGATAAAATATATCCAGATTATGTACAAATTTTAATTTCGGCCTTCAATTGTTTTGTAGATGTTTGATTATAACTTTTGAATGGATAATCAAATTTAAGAAATTCTCTGACAATTGGTAGATACTTGGTTTAATAATAGTTTAAGCAACGCTGAGTTTGGTTTATTATAATTTTTCATCTATAGAATTGACAGATTTGTTTTCAATAGCTTAGAAAAACTGTCGAGTTGAGACGATTGTAGTGGAAATAACTTAAAAAACAGTTGAATCGAAAGTTTAGAGTGAAGCAAGGATGTCCACGTTGAGACCATATGTATCTATTAATATATTATATAATTTTTAAAAAAAATGCTAGTTTCAAACGATCATATTTTTTTCCATCCAGTCGACAAGAAAAATGTAATCAATAATGCAAACAAATAAGTTGTGGAAATAAATTTAAAAAAAAGTTGGAACTACAAAAAGTGTTAATATTGAAGACATAAAAACAATTGAAGAATCCAAAAAGTTTTCAACTCGGCTAGTAAGTTTTCAATTGTTTTCAGTTTTCTTTCAAATTAAATTAAATGAATTTTCAACCGTTTGTTTTTGCTATTTTCAGTGTTTAAACACCTGTTTTGTTCATTTTTCAGAAAGAAATACGTTCAAACTAGTGTTGCTTTGATAGCCTTGCAATTTTGTAATACGCAAATTACTTTTGTATCATTCAATGTCTGTCTGTCGAAGTATTAGCTAGAAAAGTAGTTGTTTCAAAAGTGATTTGTTTCTTGTAGTCTTAATAAGGCTCATTTGTTGTAGATTTTACGAAAATATTTTCGTGTTTTTTCTAATTATTAGTGAGACTTATATATTTTATTACCTTTTTTGTGATTTAACTTTTTTTAAACCAGAATTTCAATGAATGATTAAAGATAGAAAAAAATAACTTTTAAAAATTAAAGTGCTTTGTTTAGAATGTTTTCAAGTATTTTTAATTTCAGGAAAATTAAAAAAAATCGTTTCTTTCACAAAAATTTTTTCTCTGTCCTATTGTTTTTCTTTTT
This sequence comes from Ontholestes murinus, assembly GCA_963969525.1. NCBI lineage: Eukaryota > Metazoa > Arthropoda > Insecta > Coleoptera > Staphylinidae > Ontholestes > Ontholestes murinus. The sequence continues at coordinate 45,278,764 of OZ018397.1, read as the reverse complement.
TGTAAAAAATTAACTTTTTTAACCAAATTATAAATTGCTTTCATTATTAAAAGTAAGTTTTCAACTGTTTTTTTTAATTGTAATTATTTAAAAAAATGCTTAAATCTTATAATAAAACATTTTTTTCAAGCATTTTTACCAATTTGCAAATTATTTATATTTTAAAAACATTAAAGCAAATTTGAAATTCCTTTGTTTAGAAACAAGAAAAATTACTATTTTCAAACAAATTTTTGAAAAAAATAAATCGAAACTTCTCACATTTTGAAATGTAAAGAATTTTGAAATGAATGAAGATAAAATATTGATTTAATATTTTTAAAAATTTGTACTAAAACGTGCTGAAAAAATATCAAAATTGAAAGAAAAATAGAAAAAAAAGGTTCTGAAAAAATCTGATAAATAAAATCTACCTAAATATTTTGATAAAATAAAGTAGAGCATAATAAAAAAGTAAGAAATCCAAGAGACATTTTCAGAAAGTTCTAGAAATGGAACAAAAAATTAAATTATTAAAAAATTCAAATTATAAAAAAATAATCTAATTTTTGATTATCGATTAAAGCGTTTGGATTCCTCAATGATTTTCATATATAAATATCACAAAAATTCTATGGAAAAAAGATTCGGAAAAAGGTTGGTTGCTATTATTAAATAGATGGGTTATTTTTTAAAAAAATAAGTTTTGTCAATCAAGAAAACAACACCTGAACATAGATAAACGTTTACAAGTACAATAGTCTCAACTTTTTATATCATTAAAAGCTTTTGGCATGTAAATTTATATTTCAAAATTTTCTCAGGTGTTTAAACTTTAATTAAGAAAAAAATAATTTGTCAGTCACAAAACTCATCTAATTTTATTAAACGTTTACGGCATTAGGACTTAAGTTAAAATATTTCTCAAAACAGCTAAAAAACAAAAAATTCAACTTCATCAACTTTTAATGTATAACTATCCAAAGGAATCCTCTTGACAGGGAGAGGTTTTTAACCATTAACTATTAATCAATTTATCTTCTAAAATTAATATATCAATCACAAAAAAACATTTAACATGTTGATTAAGGGTTATACCTAATATACAGGGTGAGTTTTTTTCGATGTTCTCTATGGGGATCTCGGAAACTATAAGAGATAGAGAAACGGTTAAATGGAGAAAGAAGTGTAGATTTACGAGACGAATAAAATTCCACTTTCAAAGTTTTCAAAAAAGTCAAGGGTAACTAGATATTTTGAAAAAAGTAAAAAGTGTCAATTTTTTCAAATCAAGATATCTCGGTTATTATAACAGATAGAAAAAAACTGTAAAGGACAAAGTTTTAGATAATTTTATGCAGATTAATAAAAAATAATCAGAAATTTTTTATCGCCATTATTTTCCGAGATATGACGCAAACTTAAGTTTGCATCATACACTTTTTACTTTTTACAAAATATCTAGTTACCCTTGACTTTTTTGAAAATTTTGAAATTGGAATTTTATTCGTCTCGTTAATCTACACTTCTTTCCCCATTTAACCGTTTCTCTATCTCTTATAGTTTCCGAGATCCCCATAGAGAACATCGAAAAAACTCACCCTGTATTTAAATAGTTCTCAAAAAAACTTTAAAAAGCCTTAAGTACCTTTCTACTCTAACAATCTTTAAAATTTGATATATATATATATATATATATATATATATATATATATATATAGTAATTACAAAATTTCCACTTTCGGAGCGTAAAGCAATTGCCGGTCTATCTAAAAAATAAACTTTGTCAAAACTTCGGAAACTTATGACTAGATATATTTCAAATTTTTGATATATAAATATCACTGAAATCCTACTGATGATGATGCTTAGAAAAAGGTCTTTTACAATTAATCTACAATTGAAACAATTTTTGACAAAGCTTTGCAACTCTTGAACTTAATAAATTAAAATTATCCACAAAGAAATTTAGAAGACGCTGAGAACGTTTTGACGGTAGATATTTTGATATTACAAAGCGTTTCTATAATACAATATAATGTAGTAAATATGTTGATCTATCTTCTTAAAAATAAGCCTTCTCAAAGCAACGTTAGAAAACCTTTTATAACTTTAGATTTGTCTAAAAAAATTGTTGACATAGAAATATCATTAAAATCCTCCTATTCTAACACAATTTTCGGACAACCTTTAGAAGAACGTCTTTTATTATTAATAAATAGTTGACCTGCTTTCTGCAAATCAAGTTTTGTTAATCACAAAAATTGATATACTTTTACAGCTTTAAATTAAATATTCCCAAAATAACATTTAGTATTACATATAATTCTAATTAAGATCTGACGGTATCTTAAATTACAATGTATGTAATAAATTTTTACAATGATAAAAAATAACTAAATAAATATTTTGTGAAGTTTACGTTTTTTGGACGGTCTAGAACCAATTTAATTAGCGTTGAGAGTGAGAAACAAACTATGCAAGAAACAGTTGAGGAAATGGAGAAACGAGCGGAGGAGTTGCAAACTGAAGTTGACTTTATGACTGCAAAAATAAAAAATAAATTCTTGGATCTTAACGGCGTTCACTTGGTGGTACATTTCAATATTAAGAATAAAGAAAACACTTTTACCTTTTTATACCACTTTAATTTTTATTTTCAGTGACTAGTTTCGACTACACGGTAATCATTATCAAACTAAGTTTTAATAAAAAATACAATTTTCTTATGCAAGTGAGAAGCTGCATGAAATAGCTCACTGCTGAAAGTCGAAAACGTCCGCGAGGAATCCACTCGAGTCGTATCAAGGATCTATGCGAATGTGTCAAGAGATCGATGCAAAATCAAATTGAGGATATAGAGAAACTTTTAAACATTCAGAAACTTTCACTTCAGATATCATTCAGTAACTTTCGATATATAATATCAAAAATTTCTTCAGATAAAACTGTTTAAAGTGTACGACCATACATAGGAGAAGAATTGGATATATAATAAACAACCTGGCAAGGAATTCGGAAAAATCATCAGGATTTCTGGCAAGTTCTTCGATGAAAAAGGGACTTCAAACAATTCTACCAAAGGCAAAGACTCGTTATATAATTCTCACGAACAGAACATTGACTGCGGTGGCGGATACGCCTAGGTCTTTGATTGCACCTTGAAACCTGAAGAGGCATATAAATAAGATCAGTAGCCAAAATTATTTGATGATCATCATCACTAGTTACGAAGTGGAAGAACACGAGACACTCCGCCTTCAAAATTTTAAGTTAGAGTATTTATGCATGTATTTTGTAAAGATAACTTGTAAAGTAAGTAAAATAAATAAATAAATATGTTTGGACTTAGTATTTGTAGTTCTAGCACACGTTCACGCTATCCTCAACTATAAAGACAAGAATGTACTAATCTATAAAGACATTATGTGTAAAGATGACATATATACACACGCCTATACTTTGATCACCAGCCCTGAAAACACCTACGAAGTACGAATTGATGGAGAGAAAGTTGAGAGTGGTGACTTGGAATCTGACTGGGATCTCATTTCACCCAAAATGATTAAAGATCCAGAAGCCAAGAAAGTAGATGATTGGGATTGGGGTTATCGTGCCACCATTACTGATCCAAATGACACAGAACCTGAGGATTGGGACAAACCAGAACATATTAAGGACTTATTAATTATGTTATGTCACGGTGAAGATCTCCAAAATTAGACCTAAATAAGAAATGGCTAAAATAATGCCTTTGTGGCAACCATTGTTGGATGAGTATTATCACCAGCAACAAGTATAACGGGTCGAGTGGAAGAACATGAGAAGTCGTGAAAGCCGCCTTCAAGGTCTATGCTCCAAAGTTTTGAAGTGAAATAGCATATTTATGTATATATTCTATGATTTTTTTAAAGAAAAATTTCTTTCAATTTGACTAAAATTTAAGTTAAATACTAAAATGCTTAGATAGTCTCATGTTTTTATACAAAAAAATTGATTTTTGTAGAATTGCGTTCTCGTTTATCACGCTGTGAAAATTTTTTAATATTAAGGGTTGTTGTACAATGAGGCACAAAAAAAAATGTGAAATCAACCAAGTGCCTCATTGTAAACAATCCTTAATCTTTGATTTCTTACATTCTTCTACATTTTAAAAATCTTTCAATGATACAAATCATATACTTCTGTGTAGCGACATTCTAGAACTGCTACCGTTTTTTTGCACCTGAAGACAAAATAAATTATTTTGATATTTCATAAATCCAGCGTTTCTAAAAAGATTTTCTTTTGTTTTGAAACTTCAAGTTAGGTGTATTATTATTTTTTTTGGATTTTTTACTTTCATTTACATTGAAGATTAATTTTAGAAATCTTTCAATAATACAAATCCGGTGCTTCTGTGTAAAGAAATTTTATTAATTAAAACAGAAATCCTGAGAGAAGTATAAATGAATATGTATGGTGGGTAGATGGCCTCTATCCCCAATACAATGACTGCATCATAAGGGAAGGTTTCTTAAAACATTTTTCTAGCGAAGATAATATTTACAAGCGAAATAAAATAATTTATACAACTTCTTGTAGTGAAATATTTATTCAGTAAAACTCTTGTTTATGTTGTATGGGTTGGATTGTAGCATAGAGGCCGCCCGCCCACCCTATTTACTAAAGGTCGTTTTCTAATTACGACCCGTTTTCTAATTAGTAGGTAGTAACCTATCAACCTGAAGAGGAAGTTGAAGGCGAGCGAATACAAGAAATAATAAAACAATGCTGCATCATCTTAAGAGCAATAAAAAAATTACAATATTCATAAATCTAAAAAAAAGTTGATGCAAAATTTCGACAAAATAAAAATTTATCGAAAATTAAAGATAAATTCCTTACAAATTCCAAATCCAAGGGCAAAAAGACCTATGGTCGATTGCCCAAATGGACGGACTAACCTTTATTTTAAATTAAAATGTATTTGTTCTAAATGTATTTTTGTTTGTCCAAATAAAGATGGAAATTCTAAATTCTAAAACCAAATTTCGTCAGTTGGAATATAAATTTTGGAAAATTTCGATAAAATTAAAGAAGAAATTGTAAAAATATATTTAGAAATAAACAAATACAAGTTGTTGAAAATTATCTTAATATGAGATATACTTAAAATTTTTTCAAAAATTCTAATAAGGTACACAAAGAAATGAAAAAGATTTTTTAAGAAATTAAGGAAAATTGTTGAAAAATTCTAGTATCATTGAAAAAAATAATCGCAATTTTGAAGAGAAATGCCTGCAAAATTTAAATAAGATAAAACAAGGAATGGTGGAAAAATTCCAAAAATAGAACAAAGTTTCTAGAAAATTCTGATAAAATAAACTAATAATGCTAACATTCTAAAAATCTGCAACAACTCCCTAAATATTATGATAAAATAGAGCAAAATATAATGAAAATTTAAAACAGTGTAAAAGAAATTTCTATAGAATTCTAGAAATAGAAAAAAATCACATTTTGAAATACAATTCCTTGTAAAAGGTAAGTTAAAAATGTAAAGAATTTTGAAATAAACGAAGATAAAATACTAATGTAATATTTAAAAAATAGACATTGTACTAAAACTTGCTTAAACATTTTTCAAAATTGAATGAAAAAATCTGACAAATAAAATTAAAAATTCCGAAAGATTCCACAAAAATTATAAAAAATGTCTAAATATTCTGATAAAATAAAGCAAAACATAATGAAAAAGTAAAAATGCAAGAGAAATTTTCAGAAAATTCTAGAAATGGAACAAAAAATCTCGCTTTTTGAAAAAAGAAATTCCTCAGAAAATTCTCATAAAATGAGAATGTAACAAATTCTGGATAAAATCGGTATATTTTTTTAAAATTTGCACAAAAACATGTCAATAAATTCTTCAAAACTGAAGGAAAAATAGTTATAACCCTTAAAGAACATTCTAGAAATCTTGAAGAAAAGTTGTTAAAAATACTAGAATTCATTAATTTATTTATAATACAAGCATGACTTCATTCTTTAAGTAGCGTATTGAATTTGTCCATTTTCTTCTTGATGCTCTTCTTCTTATCAATTTCGCCCCTTAATTTTCTTCAGCACTTCTACCTCTTTGCAATCGCCTTTTACAAAAACTATCGATTTTCTCCTCGTCATGGATTCGGCTTTGTTTAGTGTTGTCGTTACGCTACTCTCCGTCGGTTTTATTGCTTTAATTGGAATGTTAATATCAGATTCTGTATATTCTTCATCTTTTGTATCACCCCCCAAATTAGGATAACTTTCAACCTTTTCATCCAATTTCCTCTTAACCTCAAATTCCTCCCTAGAATGTCGACTGCTATCCTCCTCCGTGCATTTGTTGTAGCAATTACGTTATAAAAAAAATATAGCTGTGTGTTCTGCGTTTATAAAATTTCTCTCTCAGCCGAAACTTTGCCAGCTTCTTGGCGTTATCGTCATATCTAAACTCCCTCTTCCTGACCATCTCCCTAATCGTGTTAAGCGAAGATAGAATCTTAAAGAATTCTGCAATTTTTTTCAGTTTTTTTTTGCTTTACCCTTTCTTTCCAGAAACTTAAGAATATATAGTAAATTTGGAGAGAAATTTCTCGAAAACTGTGGGGTATATTGCAAAAAAATAAATTCTTGAAAAATTCCGATAATAAAAATGAAGAATCGATGAGAATAAAAAAAAAATTCTGAAAAATTCTGATGAAATAAAATGAAATATGCTAAAAAAAAAAGAAAAACTTAGAAGAAAATTTACCGTAACAAATGCCTCAATATTCTAATACAATAGGACAAAATATAATGAAAAAAAAATGTTTTAAATGTAAGAGAAATTTTTAGAAAATTTTAGAAATAGAAAATAAATTTCGCTTTTTAAAATCGAATTTCTTGGAAAATTCTCATAAGATGAAAGAATGTAAAAAAAATCAGGAATAATTGAAGATACTGTATGAATTATTCTGACGTATGTAAGATTAGTTTGTCAAAACGTGAATAAAATACTTACTTACTTAAATTGTTGTAATCAGAAGAAAATTGCCAGAAAATAATAAAATTCTTATCTGACTAGTGAAAAAGAAAAAGATATTAGAAATAATGAAAAAAGCAGGAGGCAGAAAATATATAATTTCCAAGCACTTTTTGGAAAATTTCTGCCAATTATTATTTGATCTTATTGAGACTCTCTAAGAATTTCTTTACCGAATGCCAATTAAAAAAAAATATATTTTCCAGATTCCTAGAAACCTAAATATCTCTGCAATATTTCTAAATTTTCTTGTTTTATTCCAGAAACTTGAGGATATTTAGTAAATCTGGAAGGAAACGAAAACTGAACGAGAAATTGCATAAAAAATAAATTCTTCAAAAAATCGGATGATATAAATGAAGAAATGCCGAGAATAAACAAATTCTGAAAAATTCTGATTAAATCAAATAAAATATGCTGAAAAGTTCTAAAAAAATTACAAAAACAATTAGAAGAAAAATTACTCGAACCACTAATAAGAAAAAAAATGTAATGTTCAAGAACAAATTACGTAAAAAATTGTAAACCGTTTGAAAGGAAAGTTCGTGGAAGATTCATTTTAGATGAAATAAGACACGGTGGAAAATGCTGAAGAAATAAAAGAATAGTGTGTAGAAAATTCTGGAAAAATAAAACTGGAAAGTTCTAAAGTTCCTAACAAAATACATATAAATATATAAAAAATAATACAAAACATACACAAATTTTAGATAAAAGAAGCTGTGCGGTGTTCATGCGCTCCGATGATCTTCCACTCTAACCCATATTGTTGACAAGCAGAGAGTATTGTCTCATCGGAAATTTTTAACATAATTGTAAAAAAAGATTACTTTCTTTTCAATAATTATCTCGTTCAAGTTTTTAACTGTTTTCTCTTTTGTAGTTAAACATATTCTAGAAACCTCTTTTGAACTTATTTAAAAATAGCTCACATTTTACAAAACAAAACAAAAACAAAAAAAGGTATTTGAAAGAAATCCTAAATAGTTATATTAGATAAAATAAACATTGATGGAAATTTCTCAAGAAATAAAATACAAGTTGGTGGTAAATTCTGGAAAAATAAAACTGGAAAGTTCTAAACTCCTTTACGAAAAAATTACCTAAAATTCTGCGAAGACAAAGCGAAAAATAGTTCAAATTTTTTACCAAAAATGGAAGAAAAATTGTTAAAAATAAATTAAATTCATTATTTCAAATTACGAATAGAAATTTGTGGAAATTTCCGATAAGATAAATTATAAATTGCTTCTTCTGGCATTTTTAACTGTAAAAAAACATTACTTTTATTTTGTATTTTTTTTTATAAAGATTTAAAAATTATATCGTCCAATTTTTTAACTACTTTTTTTTAAAGAAATTTAAAAGTATTTTTGAAAATTATTTCAACTACTTTTTAGTTGAAATTATTCTAGAAATTATTTTTGCACCGTTTGAATATTTGGTTAAATTTGAAGAAAGAATACGTTTAAATGTTCAAATGTGCTTCTAATAAAATTAAGTCATTTAAAAATTCAAACTATGTGTTTTAAAACTTGAAAGAGGTTTTTTCGTAAAATTTGTACAGTTTTTAAACATTCTTTATTTACTGTTTTTTAAAAATAATTTGATCTTTTAAAAGAATGTTTTCGTCTGTTGTTTTTGTAATTAGTGTCTTCTTTAATCATTTTAGATTTTCTAAACATAAAAGATATGTTCCCTCTTTAATAGATTTTGTATTGTTTTATTATTAAATAATAATCCTCAACAAGAATAAGAGCCATCTTCTAACCAATTTACTTTAAATTTTTTTGCAATTATTATATTATGTTATGTATTGTGTTATTTTTGCGTTTTATAGAATTTTTGCAATTTTAAATATTTTTGTGTCAAGAACAAAATATTGTTAACAAACTTTGCAATGGACAAAAATATATTCTAATTCTAAAAATCAATTTTTAGAAAGTCAGTAAATTTTCAATTATTTTTTAACTAAATTAAAAATTTTGAAACTGATTTTTTATTGTAATTATTTTAAAAGAAAGTTAATTTCAAATGATCTCATAAGATCATAATCTTAAAACATTTTTTTAAGCATTCAACTGTTTTACCAAAATTTTAATTGACATTGGTAAAATAAAATATTTCAAGCAAAATTTTCAGAAAGTTCTCTTTCTAATGTTTCAATTTTAACAGTTTTAAAAATCGTTTGTTTTATACTGTATATTTTCATTATTTTCGCAATAATTCCACTTAACAAATTATAAATTGTTTTTCTTTCTTGATATGCAAATCTTAATATTCATTTTCTAGATAGTTAGTTTTCACATTTATAAGGAATTGTGATTTATATTGTTATTAAAATTTAAATCATATATTTTTAACTGTTTTCGTCTTTTTATTTCTTTTAGAAAGCTAGTGTTTAAGTACTTTTAAACAGTTTTATTTCTTGTAGTATATTTATTTTGCTATATTTCAATATTTTAATGATATTGTTAACCATAACAGTTTTGCAAAATAAATATTGCTTGTTTAAGTTTTTCTTTGTTTAGAAATTTTCAATTGTTTTTTTATTCTTTGAAAATTTAACCGTTTTAAAAATCATTTCTTTTCCGAAGAAATTTTAAATGCTTTTTTAAATATATTATATTATTATTTTTTAATAAATTCTTCAAAGCCTTTTTTATTTTACATTTTCACCTGTCAAATTTTCAGTTGTTTTTTTATTAACGTAACTTTTGCGAGGAAACTTTAAACATTTCCTAGAAAGTTAGTTTAAGCAAATTTTCAATAGTTTTTTTTAAATCAAATTTAAAATTTTAAGCTGTAACTTCAACTAATTTAACAAATAATGTTTTTTCAACAAAAAAACAAAATATCAATTATTATTGATTGTTGAAGCCATGACTTTGTGATACATCTTGATTACGAAATAGGTTTAAGAAATAATAACACTTTGCTAGTATCACGAATTTTTACACTTTTTATTGTCAATAATATTGACAATAAAAAGTGTAAAATATCAATTGGTTTATCGACTAAATTGATTTTTTCAACGTTTTCTGAAAGTATGGATGGTCTATTCTAATAAGGTAATGAATCCCTTCTAAAACAATTTTTCAATTATTATATCAAAAACTTTTTTTAGTAAATTTATATTTGTTATAATTATTTTATTATAATATTTTTTTAAGTTACGGCTGTTAAAATTTTGAATTGATATTTATAAAGAGATTTATAAGAACTATTTTCAAGAAATTTTCAATTGTTTTGTTTGGAACAATTAAAACTGTTTTAGTTTCGTTTTTCTTTTATTGATTTTTAAAATATTTTCAATTTTTTATTGATAAAATTTCAACTAATTGAAAGCAAATTGAAGTACGTCTTTTATATTAATATAACTTTAGACGTGCAAATTTAAAGAATCTTTATGAAGATATATATAAAAAAAATTGATCTTTGATTTGCGAAAGTAAAAAAATTAACAAAAATTTCATTAAGAAGAGATTACAATTTTTATATTGGTCAAAAAAAAATCAGTCGGAGAAATATAAAAATTGTGAAACAATACCAAGTGTTTAATTAACCTCCAGTTAACATAAAGAAGAGATTAACTCTCACAAATCTGTTTAGGTTTATACAAGAACTTTATACCACCCATCTCCAAACTGATGTAATCTATACAGACTTAACGAAAGCATTTGGTCGATTTCGACATGAAACTAATCGAATGACTTAAAAAATAAATATGATGTTAATATTACATCTGTTATTGATTCATATCTAAGCAAAAGACGTCAGTATGTGGAACATGAAAACCACGTCTCCCAGGAATACTTAGCTACAAGTGGTATACCCCAAGGGTCCAGTCTAGGTCCACTGCTGTCCCTGTTGTTCATGAATAACGTCTGTGATATTTTAATATAGGCGTATGATCTAAAACTTTGTAAGTGAATCAAGACTGTCAGTGATTGTGATGTTTTACAAGAAAATATGTTTTGTTTTAATAATTGGTATTAAACGGAATATTTAAAAATGTTCTGTAATTTCCTTTACAAACAAACTAATTCGTATTGCATACAAATACAATTTTGAGAGGACAGAAAAAAAATCCTCAAACAAGTATTTGTGTGTAAACATTACATGTTGTATTGAGATTTATTCATTATATAAATTTGTTTATTGAGGTTCAAGAGGGCGACTGTTTATATAAATAAATAATTGTGATGTGACCTTAAGAGTATGTCAGTATATGAAATGGTTTGTTGCGATAGGCTAATAATACGCTTCTTAAATAATTATGCAAAGCCACTCGATGAAGATTGTGTAGTTATAAGTTATTCACTCAAAAATCCTTTTTTTCCTTTTAATTAAATTTATTAAAAACCAAAAGATTTGTTTAAATATTTTAAATAGTAAGTAGTTTGATTTTTAGGTTGTAAAAACAAAATTGAATGGCAAAAATTGAATTATCTGCAGCAGCAAATCACATCCATTCTTGATAATCATTTTTATTTTTGGAAATTCAGCAAAATTACAAGGTAACAATATAACATCTGCATTGTCTAATAGGTAATATCCACACGGTAATAAAGATTCGAGAATTATCCTTATGTGATTTTTTTTCGTACAACCTTATAAAGAGCGTACATTAATTACTCGTACAGCCCACCTAAAAATTTACATAATTAATTGAACATAATTACAGCAACAAATTTGCAATGCCATATAAACCTCGCAATCATAAATTATTTCATAATCCAATCAATCAATCAATCAAACGGCGAATTCTTTCGAATATGGAAACTGACCATTAATAATGTTAATTCAGGAATTCAGTTTTTGCACATTTCGCAACGCAGAATTATAAATTATGAATTTATTTTGAAAACATTAGAATAGTTATTTTATTTGGATAATATTGTTTTTAATTAAGGATCTGTAAATAACGATTATGTAAATATTGTTTCATTTGTTATATTACAATTATTTGTAATTTTGCAATTCAGAATTATAAATTATGATTTATTTTGAAAACTTATGTAAATATTGTTCCATTTGTAATATTAATTATTTGTAATTTTTATACATTTATTTGTAAGTTTCGAACACACAGTGTTCTTTATCAAATTATACGTAATATAAATACAAAGGAAAGTTTTATTTATAGCGCGTTGAACAAAGGCGAGAACATTTGGTTGGTTGGTTTGTTCGTTGATTATTTATAGATTCTGATTTTCATTAATAAACTATGTAATAAATATTGGTAATCTCTAAAGATAACATATTGTATTGTTGAATCTCTCTACTAGAGTTCTTGTAGCCGTTATGCAACAACGAATAACGATAACACTTTTGTATATCTCCTCGCTGCTTCAAAAATTTCTCTTTGTGAATAAAAACTTATTTACATTAGCGTCAGTCGTTTAAATCACGTTTTGCAACCATCAACAAAAAGTTCGCCGACCCGGTACGGCTGTGATCCGGTGAAATTTTTAACGTTTCAGTCGAATAAATCTTAATAGAGCGTTGATTATGGTTACGCAATTGAATAATGCACGGTAATTATGCAAATTTTTCGGGTGGATATTAAAATACGCTAGGAGAAAAGAATGCAAACACATTTTCAAGGACTATTAAATCCCCAAGAACAAAATACAGTCAGACTTTCAAAATTTCTTGGGATAGCATAAAGATGAAAACTTCCATTAGTTACTGATTTATTTATTAGATGCAAGATTGTATAAAAAATATACTAGACTTTTTCGGCAAAATATTAGGGCTGTCAGTAATGATCATGGTTATCAGCAAATTTTTGGAATGGTATATACAACTAGAGTTCTATTTATTTATGAAATGTGCTGTAAACTGTTGGACCAAAATAACAGTAGGCTGCTAATACTTTTGTTTTTGTCCAACAGATTTCATAAAATAATTCAACACGTTGTTATATTAAGTAGGTGTACAAAGCCCTTTTTTATAAATGGCTTATGTAATACTTCTGCAATAAGTCAAGACCTTGGCGAACTTACAACGCCATTTGCGTTTTAGAAGAGAATTAAAAAACTGACGAATTTGAAAGACTCTTTAGATTGCACAGAGCATACATGTTTTTTTTTTTATAAACTGTTAGTTACAACAATTTCGAAATCAATCAATCAGGTACTTTTTTAAAAACTCTTATGTTAAACTACATAGAAACAGTTAATAATCTTTGACACCAAACTGTCAAAATGTTGTTTTATACACTCCATCAATGCACTTTCATTAAACACACTTACACATTTACTATTTACAATCTAAATTGTCACAGTTCGAGCAATTAATAATTATGCAACTACCATATCTGACAAACGCATCTATGGCAACACCAGTAGAAAGCGGCGCTTATCTACCGTATTTATTTATTTACTTATTTACCAGACGTTATCTGCGAAATGGAAAATCTAGCACAATAACGCAGAGATGTAGCAACCGTGTTTAATTCGAGCCGACAACATCGACTATTGAAATTGCAATTGTGCAATCAGATGCAGATGATACGGATGCGTCATCGCAAGAATAAATAAATATATATCGTGCGAAACCGTGCAACAATTGTACGGAGTTGATAAGGATGTCGTATCGTATTTCATTTGTATGCAAATTGATTAAGGAAGAAATCAACAGCGCGATGGGCGATTAGTTTCTGTAATCTTATCTTGGATTGCAGCCGACCGACAATGGACGCATTGTGCCGGGCTTCGTCCAAAGTTCGTCGTAATCTAATTTAAATGGTGCATGTATTAACTAGTGGATGTCGTTAAATGTTTGGATGCATTCCAATCGCACAAAGGATATTTTAAGAAGATTATGGGTTCAGCCCCAGGGGGCGATCGATAAGTTTCCCGTTTCGAATTGTTGTGACTTACCAATTGCGACTGGTTCGAAAGGTCATTATTGAGGAATGGCTTTTGGTAGGAACTCTTACCTGCAACAAAATAAATATATATTATTAGATACGAAATTTAAATATAACTGTAGAGGAAATTTTTGTTCTTTAAAGCTATTATATTTAAATCTGTAAAAAAATATCACAGCTGTAAATATATATACTTTTGTAAATACAAACAAGATACATTTTTAATATCTGCTTACAACTATTATGAACTAAACTAAATTTAAACACTAATAAGGTCATTATCATCATTGAAAATGTCTTTCAAAAATCTAAACCTAACTTATTATTAATGGTATTTTTACACAATAATGCAAATATATTGTTATAATTATAATATTTTGATTTTTTTTAATGTTGGGCCAACTTTTATAAAAATCCTAACGTTTTATGTTGATGGCAACATCACATTGTATCAAAGTTCAAGTGATGGCCAAAAACCTTATCGCGTTCATCTCTTTTGTTTTACATACTTATCTAGCTTTAGTAACGACCAATGTTTGTACTAAAAGCTATAAACAACTACACATTGACCAATTTTGACCAATTATTGTATCTGCAAACTTTTTAAAATTTACTATATGCTCTCACTTTCCTCAAAATCTCTTATCTTTATAGCAAATGTTGCGTGTTCTAAAAACTAGTATAGAAAATTATCACCATGAATTATTCTAATTGTCTCAAATCATTGGGTATTTCGAAAATAAATGTTTTTCCCCTTCGCTAAAATTGCATAAAAATTGCTTACATAATTATATATATTTGCCAAAATTGCTTTTCGAAAATCAATCAACAACTGAAGCAAATTGTAAATTTGTGAAAGAAGCAACTGATATTTTTGAGCAAAATCAAAAGAATAAATCTTCGTTTTTAGACCTTTCGAATGCGCTCGATTGTGTTTTACACACTATTTTACTCAGACAGTTGTATTTCTATAACCCACATCTGGATAATTGCAGTTTTGTATTATCATACCATTCAAATAGAACATAATGTGTTGCATCTCATGGTTCTACTTCTAACGCATTAACAATTGTATATGGGGTTCCTCAAGGTTTTATTCTGGGACCGTTACTGAAATTGTGTAGAAAAAAATATCAAGTAAGAATTGTAAAAAATAAATGACATATTTAGAAATAAAAATGAGAAGTCAAAAACCGCAGTTTAAACTTGTTAAAATTTTACAAAATATTTTGTTTCTTACAAACAGAACTGCAGAAAATTCCGCAAAGAAGAAACGATTGATTCAATTTTCTTTCAAGCAGTTTAAAAGAAAACAATTGAACATTTTTAAGAATTGCAAAGAAGTAATCTAAAGTTGGTTTTATAATGAACGGTTAAACTTTTATTAAAAAAAAAAATTGATATTTGCTAAGAAAAAAAGCTAGAAAAATTAAAAATAACTGGAATATCTCTAAAAGAAAAAATTTATTTTTTTATGTTTAAACTTTCATGAGATTTACATTAAAAACTTAAAAAAGGAGTTTAAAATTAGATTAAAAACAGTTTTTACCAAAAGAAACCATTTGATGTTTGCTGAAAAAAAAACAATTTTACAAAAAACAAAAGCAATTTATAAAAAACGTTATAAATTTGTTTAAAAAACAAATTAAAACTTTAAATCAGTTCAAAAACATTCACTAATCATATTAAAATTTGCTTAGAAAACATTTGAAATATTACCAAAAATAAACAATTGAAAACGCGGTTTAAAAAATTGATTTGTTGTATTTTTATAAGAAAAAAGATGTATAAATAAATAAAAATAGTTCTTGAATTTTATAACTAAAAATATATTTTTTTAAGAAAAAAACTAAAAATTCCGCAAAGAATTTTTGTAAAAAAAACAACAGTTTAAAATTTGTTTTAAAACAGTTGAAATTTAACCGAAAAAATCAATGATATTTACCAAGAAAGAAAATAGCTACATTACAAAAAAAAACAATTGTAAATTTAAAAAAAAAAACTGTAATATTTCTAAAAGAAGAAACAAATGATTAAAAAAAGTTTTTTATCAAATATACATTTCAAGATAGTTGAAATTTTATCAACAAAAAACAATTTTTAATTAAGAGAAAAGTAAAAACTTAAAAATAGCAGTAAAATAAATTTGGCTAGAACGGTTTTTACAGGAAAACACTTGATATTTGCTAAGTAGAAAAAACACAGTTGAAAGTTTTTCCAAAAAAAAAAACAAATCATTGATAATAAACAGTTAAAAATTGATTCTTAAAATCTTGATATTTTTGCAAAAAACAAAAACAAATTAAAATTGTGCAGTTGAAAACTTAACAAAACGCATTTTAAAATTGTTAGAAACGGTTTTTACAGGAAAACAATTGATATTGATAGTTAAAAAAAAACAGTTAAAAGTATTAAAAAAAACAAATAATTGATAACAAAAGTTAAAAATTGGTTTAAAAACGCCTGAAACTTCTTAAAAAAATGAAATTTTGCAAAAAAAAACAATTTAAAATTGTGCAGTTGAAGACTTTAAAAAACGCATTTTAAAATTGTTGGAATTTTACGAATTAAAAAAAACAATTGATTCCTTTTAGAAATAAAACATTTGAAAATTCCATAAGGAAAATTAATTTACTTTAAAATTTGCTTTTAAACAACTAAATTTTTGCAAAGAGCAATTTAAAATTTCATCAAAGTTGAATACTCACAAAAAACAATTGATAAGAAAGGAAACGGTTCAAAATAAAACATGTGAAAATTAAAAAAAAAACAACAGTGGAGTATTTCCCAAAGAAAGAAATAACCGATTAACAAAAAGTTAACCATTTTTTACAAACAGTTTAAAATTATACATTTTGAAATTTACTTAGACATTTGAAGTTTTATGAAAAACAAATACAATTGAAAAATTTTCAAGTAAAATAGTTGATAACGTTGCTTAGAAATAGTTAGAATTTTACCCAAAAAAACAGATGAAATTTATTAAGAAAAAAATAGTCGAAAGATATTACAAAAAATCAAATATTTTTTTTCAAAGAAGCAATTGTTTAAAAGACAATTGAAACTGGTTCATTTGTTTTTATGAAATAGTTGAAAAATGTAACTAAATAATCATTTTAAAATTTGTTTTAAAACAGATAAATTATTACCAAAAATGAAACAATTGAAAAATTGAAAATTGTGCACTAGAATACTTAAAAACGTTTAAATTGCGGCTTTTTTTGTAATGTTACAAAAAACAATTGATTGTTTTAGAAACAAAACTGTGAAAAAATTCACAAAGAAAAAAACAATTGTTTATTTTTGAAATTTTGTAATAACTGAAATTAAAATTAAAAAAAAAATTAAAACAGTTCAAATTTTATAACAGTTGAATTATTACCAAAAAACAATTGATATTTGTTAAGAAAGAGAAAACAGTTATAAAATTTAAAAAAATTATATTTCTTAAAAAAAACAATTGAGTAAACTTGTTGAACATTTTTACAAATAGTTTATAGTTTTCATTAAATATAAATTTTACAATTTATATTTAATGAAATATAAATAAAAAACAATGTAATATTTCTGACAGAAATAACAATTGATTTTTTGTGGTTAAAAAAAAGTCAAGGGTAACTAGATATTTTGAAAAAAGTGAAAACGGTCAATATTTTCAAATCAATATATCTCGGTTATTACGACAGATAGAAAAAAAACTGTAAAATACAAAGTTGCAGATAGTTTTATGCAGATTACTAAAATATAATCAGAAAATTTTTATCGCCATTATTTTTCGAAATATGACGCAAAGTTACATTTTTTCAAATGGAAACCATAGTTGGCTATGGCCTCATTCGATAGATTCGTTTTTCTCTTTAATCTTGATACATTTGTGAATTTTGTGTGTAAATATTGATAACCGGATAAATACAATACTTGGATGGCTTGCATCTTATAGGAGGCACGCTGTTCTTAAAAATACAGACGCAAAAAACGGGAATTCGTTGACTTGTACTGCCCCAACAAATGCTCTGCCAGTAACAGGATCATCCACACCAGACCATACCTCCAAGCAGCTCTCCTTGATCGACGTCAACCCACAAACTGGTGTGATGACTGAAACCGTAAAGAACTACGTCTCTAATGATGAGAGAGTCTGTTTACTGCATTGTGAGATTGGCCAAAAGCATGACATTCTGTCAAACAATTTCTAGGTTTATGAAGTCACAAATTAAAGGTGTGAATAAAGTACATGTCTTTTTTGTGGTTAAAAAAAATCTTTATTTATTAAGAAATTATATTAGTATCTGACACCTAACCACTAAACTACAATATTCAGGAGATATTTTGAGATTTTTGACTACATTAGAAGAATATCAATACTAAGTTTTAGTGTATGTTAAATGATTAAAGGGTGAGATAGATACCGCCCACCCACATACATTTTTTATGTAAGCTACAAACTCCTATTTATGAAATGTAGGTATTATTTGAAAACAATAACCAGTGAATCAAAATTGAAACTACTTTTTTGACATATGTCATGATGACATATTTAGATTAATGAATAGAATATCCTTTATAAAAGGAACAAAATATATCATATTTGCTAAATTAATGAACCAAGAATGAATTCAGAAGCAACCAAGAGCCATCACTTGTGTGTGGAAGGATATGGGTGCTGAGTTTGTTTATAATCACACATTGAAAGAGTTATAGTGAAAGAAAATTATTCAAGGGTGAATTGTGCCTTTTGAATTATATTAATAAAGCAAGTATTTTGTGACAATTAAATGCTTTGACATTGAGAAATAAATATACAATTAATTCATTTGAGAAGATGGGATGAGCCAAAATTTAAATATAATTTAATATAATAAGTTTTAGCTGATTTCTTTAAGCTTTAACATCAAGTCGGATATTGAACACAGGGTATATATTCAGTACCAATAAGCATGTAAATAAATACATTATTTATACTTATTAAATTTAACTTACTGATCATACACTTTTTTACTGGAGGCTGGCTTCCTAAGAATCTTAAAATTTGCAAGTATTGGCCTTGCTTGCTTCTTCTTTTAGTTTTATAGACCAATATTTTAGTTTTTATCACTCTTGTGAAGCTAGACTGCAGTAAAAAAATAAAGATTAGCGATTAGCTTAATAACAGAAATAAAAAATAAAACTGAATAGAGAAAAAAACAGTAGACATGAAAGAGCTAAACTTAGAAATCTTTCTTAGGACCTGGCCTAAAGTGATAAATAAGGCGAAAAACGTGCTCCGGAGGGTATGTGATTTGGGATACAGTTGGGAAAATTCGTAGTTACAAGGGTAAACTAAAGCAATCTTAGTTTTCCAAAAATCAAAAATAAGAAAGTAATCAAAGTATTTTCCGTTTTTCAAGTTGATATGATAGTTACTGATTAATTAATGATTAACAAAAGTCTTCTTTAAATATGCAGCAACGTTGTTACTGAGTTTTTTATTACTTGCATTTCAGATTACAAAGTAGATTCATTATTTATTTGTAAAATATAAAAAAATAATCATCATGTAAAGACTGTAAAACATCTACAGGTGGATGGAGTGGGTCTTCAAATCTTGATTTTAACTGTTTTTTGTCAATAATTTAAATTGTTTCCATTATTATCAATTGTTCTAATTACTGGTGATAATTTTGGCTGCCTTATATTACTAATTTTCATTAGAATAGAATTGTCAATGATAGTATAATAAAAAACATAAAGTTATTGAAAATAATTCCAGCTATTCGTAAATTTAGTGAGATGCATTGGGCAATAAATCTATATAATCCAAATTATTTTAGGCCTAGTGTTGTATTTAAGAGAGAGTTAACAAAACGTCTCAAAAATATAAATTCCATTTGGTTGAATTTTAGTAACCACTTTTATTACTTAAAAAATGTCATCTATTCGTAATATCAAGATATGAACATATTGTCTTTATCTTTATTAAACCTTGATGATCTTTTTCTTACTTACAATCCAAATATTGTATCAAAATATGTACAAATATTTGGAATACCATATTTACACACATTAAGTTCTTTTGTTGTGTCGTTTTACAATTTTACTAATATCCACTATTTGCAAATTCATGATTCACGTTTGCAACTATAATATTATTCACACCGCAATTACCTTTTAATCAAATGAATCAATTTCTTGACATTTTAAATAATATACGATTAATTGGAGACCGTTCCACGGTTAAAGTCATAATTGTGCCGAGGATGAAAATAATTTTTCCAGCCCGATAGCAGATCTCAAAAGGCATTAAGGAAATTAATTTAAAGAAAAAAACTATTGTGGGAAATAACCTTTATTATTACTACACAGTCATAAAAAATGTTGCAAATGCTCGGCGAAAAGTAAGGGCGAGAGCAAAATGTCAGATCACACAGCTCGATCGTCTTCATCTTTACATTCGCGACCACAATTCCTATTGTTGGAGATAACAATGTATTTCCATTAGGTTTAATAATAAATTTGCAAGTCGAAAGTGAGGTTGCATTTAAGTGTCCATTGTCTTCTTGCCATAATCGAATTTCCACGATTCTTTTGTACGGGCGGTGCGCTTTAAACGGACCATCGGACGCATTTAGCTCAGAAAGTGATTAGTTTTAAAAAAAATGTATTAAATGGGTTAATAGGTATTTTATTTAAATAAATTACGTGTGAAATATTCGTTCTGAATATCTGAAATTGGTCCGAATTTAGTTTAATGATTCGTGGATTTTTTTTACATAATACGAGGGCCATACGGAAAGTATTACCCATTTGGGAATATGAAACACATTTGAGTATTATAAACAGCACAGCCAATACTAGCGATACAGGGAGCTGAAATACAACTGAACATGTTAGCACACATCCGGTTACTCTATTCGCCAGCAAACGGGCACTATTTTCCTACTCTCCCTTGTATACGGAAAATAACAGGCATCAACTTAAAATTATAAAATTTGATGCACTGGAAAATTATTTGTTGCCATTTTAATGGTGCCTCTATCCAGAACAGAGAAGTGGAGTTTTATAACTTCACAGTTATTTCATTTCCCTGTTTATAACAACACTGTGCTAATGATACCCCAATATGTCGAAATCGGTTCATAGCTGTTATTGAAAGGGAAACAATCTTATTTACTCGAATTATTTCTTAAAACAAAACAAAAAATATATTCAAATATTAAACGAATTTTATTGAGGATAATCCAAACAATCTCAACCATTTTGTTTTTTTTTTAAATTTTTAATAAACTCTTTGAGTGCAATTATATTAAATATCTGTCTTGTGGTTGATTACAGGTTGAAATAAATCTTATATAAATGTAGAGCAATTTAATTTATTGACTTCCATACAGTATGCAAATTGTAAACTGTACAATTTCACTTGCATCCGAAAATAAAACGACAGTGATACGGGAAAGTCATCGCGTTTAACATACTGCGACCAGATGAATTATTCATACAATTTGCATCTGCTTCAATTGTCCACTACAAGGCTTATTTTGTTTTTGCAAAAGAATAATCGTTTGCAGGAGAAATTCACCGCGATTTGTATTCACTTCCGCGGAAATTGGGCTGGAATCGTGTTAAAATTACGAATAACATAAAAACTGGGACATGTGAATAAGGAAATTGTTAATGAATGCCAAAATATGGTGGATAATATTAATTTCACTCTTATTGTTGGTGAATAAATTAATTAATTATAATTACTATCTTAAAAATTATAGTAGTTTAGTTTATTTGCTTTACAAGTCTATCTTTATAAAATACATAATTTAAATCACAAGACTTCAAGGTGTTCTTCAACTCAACCCATTATTTCCCGTAGCTGATGATGAACATCAGCTGGTGATTCTAGCCATTGAGGCAATATATCTGCTATTGTTAGCACCAATTTTTATTACAATTTACATAGAACTATTTTATCATATGTATATCAATATGACATTTTAGTTCGACCACAGTTATTTCGTGGTAGTTCATTATCAAAAAATAAGAAACTACTCTAATACATCTCCTTGAAAATGACCAATAGTTGAAACTAGTCGGGGAGAAAAAAATAAACCAAGTGTTTTAATAAATCAACATAATCCAAAAATGTTTCACCGCGTGTTTAGTCGGTGAATTAATTGCACAATTTTCAACTGGTTTAAAACGTATTTTGAAATGATTACTTAGTGCAGCTTTTCAGCTATTCCATTTGTTTTTAAACCAATTTCAAGTGTCTTTTAAAACTCTAACTATTTTTAAGCAACGTTTTCAACTATTTCTCTTGGCAATTTTTTTTATTTCATAAAATTATGTTTAAGCAAAATTCAAAATGAATATTTACAGAAAGTTTTAAATTGTTGGTAAATAATTGTTAACTTTTTCAATCAGTTCTTTCTTCTTTTTTGAGAAATTTTCCACTGTTGTTTTTAATTTTCTATTGTTTTTTTTCATAATTGTTAAATTAACAATTGGGTGAAATTTAAACTTTAAACTAATAATAAAACATCTAAAAGTACAGTAATCTAGTGGCGGAGATGATTGGGTTTGTATCTCCGAATCTTAAAAACAAGTTCTTACTCTTCGCTGCAGTTTCTATACAATCATTTCAAAACACTAGCCCTACATTTTGTTTTATTTTTCTAATTATATATTTTTAATTCTTTTTATTTGTGAAAAAATAAGGCTAAAATTGGGGTTTCTGGTAGGTTTTCTTTAATGATTTTTTGCTTCTTGTAAATAGATCGGTGCTTAAAAAGTCAGGATTATAAATTTGCCATAGAAATTTATTTCTATAGCCTAAGGTGGTTGTTGAAGATCTTTTTCTAAAAGATATATCTGTAATTCCATACATAAGGATTGCAGTATTCTGGATGACAAGTGTTTTAATTTTTTTTTGTTCTTTCCAAAGTCTTTAATATAATCAGTAAGCTAGTTTTAATTGAATGGGTCGAAATATTGTTTAATGCATATTTGTCATTGTTATTTCGTCCAATTAATCAAAGCGTTTTTATATGAAGATGGTATTGGTAAATATTTATCATTTAAACTCCTCGCAGATCTAAAAGCTGATATTTATGTCTATCCTACATCAATATCAGATATTAGGACAGTGACAAATTTAAATGACACAGGCCAACAAAACGCTACTAAACAAAAGTTAAGGTGATTAAGAAACTAAACAGATTTTATAAAAACACTTTTTTATAAAATTCTTAATTTTCAAGAAAAATATTAAAAATTGAATATTTTGACATTAATTGCCAATTGCTAATAAACTTTTGGAGTTACTTGAAATTTTTACAACAAATAATTGTAGAGAATTCAAAAATAAACAAATTATTAAGAGTTAGTTTTTTTGCGTAAACCTCATAGTTTTTGAGTAAAATATAGGGAAAATACTATGATGGTCACAACACCATTTGTATGTAATGTTTGATGACACCTTGAAATAAAAAATATTTGAGTTGATTTGAGATTTTTAATGTTTATGTTTATTAAATATCTAATATAATAACAAAATATACTTTAGTGTATAGACAACTTAAATATTAATAATAGTTGTAATAATAATTTATTTCCCAATAGAAAATATGTAATTACAGGGAAAAGTTATCTTAATATTAGGAAAGAAAAAATTTAATCAAATTTAAAAGAAAAGAGGTGTTAATGGGTGGGCAAATTTTATTAGTGTGTAGTGTTACATTTTACAACTTTTAACTAAAACTCTTGCTTAGGTTTTGCTGATTGAGGTGTGGATAAAGGCCACCCGCCCACCCTACATATACATGATAACTTTAATTGCTAATCGTTGATGATTTTTCTGCTACAAATAATCAAACCCTTTATGTAATAAAAAATCAAACAAAATCAAAATTTAAGTTTAAATATAAATAACTTTCTGTAGCTAATCTTATCTAATTTAAATTTAAAATCCGCCCACCCATCGTATATACAAATTTTATTAATTTCCTCACTCAAAAATATAACCTTTCGAATTTCTTTTTTATTCAAAAACTTTTGTAATTAATTTCACTCCAAACCGCGAGGCGATCAGTAATTGAAATTTATATGTATATGTAGGGTGGGTGGGTGGCCTCTATCCCACCCTCAAATCAGTAAAACATCATCAAAAATTATTTGAAGTATTTTTATAAATAAATCTCTAAAAATTGGAATTATTTTGTGGTTGTTCACATTTTACAATTAAAACTCTCGATTATGTTTTACTAATTGTAGGATCGTGTCGGTAGTACTACAAATTTCTTTCATGACGCGATTTGGTTTTCGAGAACAATAAAAGTACACATCACCATTTTCCCCATGGTTTTATTTACTTTTCGTGTTAAGTTCAAATTGTATTTATTAAATATTTTGAGAAAAAAAACGAAATAAACAAATGTTGAATTAAAAAATTGTGGTGGCAGATGACCTTGAAATCCGGCAATAACAATGATTTAACAGAATTATTAATTGATTTTTATCTATCATCTGTAGTTTTTGTCAGTTATGTAATTATAATATTTTTATTTATATTTTAAAGTTTTTCTTATATCCAATATTAACAGAACATTGTAAATAGATAAATTAAAAAAATTAAGTTAGCTTTAGTTCTTTGCAATAAACAATTGTTTTTTCTTAATTGTAAAAAAAATCTAGTTAACCTTGAAACTTCGCACCATATTTTTTTCTTCTATAATTTGTCAATAGATTGTAAAATAAATCATAGAATTAAAAAAAAGAGTCAAGTAAGCCTTGCATAATCATGTTTTTGATCATTTCAAAAGATATTGCAAAAAAGGAAAAATCAATTTTTGATTCTTAGTTTTCTGTGTAAATTAAGTGTGCCAATCAATCCATGCAAGAATTTCTGAAATCGGATTTTAATTTTAAAAGATATTGCAAACAATGAAAAGCAATTGAATTACGATTTTTACTCCTAGTTTTTTTTTGCAATTCAAGTGTATTCAATATTGGCAATCAATTCAAATGTATGTAATAGTGGCAATCGATCGTAGCAAGAATTTCCAAAATCGTAATATTATTTTAAAATATATCGCCAAAAAAATAACTGAAAAATAATTGAATTGCGACTTTTTGTTTTTTTGTGTAATTCAAGTGTATTCGATATTAGCAATCAATCGGTGAAATACAAAATAAATAAATAAAGTTATTTTTGTAATTCCTTTGAGAATGGTCGTCATTGACCGAAACACGTGTCAGGAAACTGAATATTACAATATGAAACTAAACAAGTGTTTTAATTTGAAATTACCTAATACAGTCCTTTTTCTTCCAATTATGATGTCTACTTCGATTTTTACGATTCATGGGAACAAATCATTTTGCAGATTGTAAAATTTGATTAGAAGATGGAAATTCATTGATAATTTATGCAAAAAAAACGTGATTGAGGTTTTCGTTAATGTTTACATTAAGAATATGCACGTATATACAATGATAATAATCAATCGTTAACAATCATTTGCATATGAATATCATTTCGGTATATCAAATCACAAGCACGTCACACCTACCAATTTATAACGCATTAAAACGAGGAGAAATCTAGGTAAATGTAAATTTAATGACGGATCAATAGGATATTCGAGATAATAAACAAATTGCGCGAATCCAGGGCGATCTGCGCTAATCATTTGAGCTGCATTGGACGCAATTAAAATGAATTGCTCGTGTGTCGACGCAAATTATAACGGGCGACCGACGCTCATCATCGTACGAGCACAATAAAAGTGAAATGCATGAGATAAGTAGAAATTGTTTATTGGGACGAGACACAAAGAGTGCAAAAGTGAAAACTATTGAAGAGTGAAAATGCGTTATGTGTTCGATTGTTGCGAGAGACGTGAGCTCGGTGAAACCCCGACAAATCAATTGGATCAGATCTCTGTAGATATCAGATTATCAGTTTTGTTTTCGTTGGGGAATTTGAATTAATTCAATTAATTATGTGTAATAAATTAATACTATAGTTAGTAATGTTTTTTGTAGACCTACATAGATGCCAAAAGATCTGTTCTGGTAAACAACTGATTTCGTTTAATGCTAGTGGTATCTACTGTTGTTTAAAAGTAATGATGGATAATGTCAGGATTGATGAAGCTGTTACTTGTTGAAACTCCATATAGTATTTTATTAAAAGTCGTGAAGATTTGATGAATGATTTGATGGTGATTTTGAGATATTTTGGCTTCACGATTTTGATGTATACACACTTAGTTGAGGTTAGTTATATGACCTATATAATCATCAAAACCTCAACCAAATGTGTATTAATTATTGGCGAAATTTAAAGAGAAATATTTTTATAGGAATTGTAAAATCCTTTATTTCTTGAAATTTCTTCTATTCGTTTCAGCCAATCCCACACCTTTTACCAGGCGTACGTTTACCAAAACCGGCAAACTTTCCATTAAATTACACTCTTTTGCTGAAATTTTACGTTTTGCCATTGCTGATGTCAGTGAGCGAACTGTAATAGTAAAGTAATTGCACGGCCACGGCGAATTTACCCGACTTTAGAAATAAAATTCATTTGCTCTTCACTTTCTCTGGACATTAAAGGATGTACTTAAATACCCACGTCATTTTCTACGTGGATTACTGTTATTATTCTACATTTTCGACTCGACTTGTTATTATCTGGTCACTTTTTTCACACCATATTCGATCTCAAACTGTTCATCTAGATTCTATTAAGATGATTAATTGTGTTTAACCGAGTTTATGGTTATAGAGTTATATACTTCAACAATTTTCATTACTACTTATGAAATTATACAATATCTAACAACGTAAAATAGTTTAACCTTTATTTCTTTATTTACATCTTTGATCTTATGTATTAAAACAATAAATATAAAACAATTACAAAAGTATACTTCAAAATAACAAATTATGTTCTTCCATTCAAACCATTTTTGCATGTTTGGAAGGGAGCAATCCTCATCCACATTTGGAAGGTTTTATATTGTCCTTAAAATCGTTTTTATCCACTTTTTATAAAGTAAATAAACTAAACTAAACGTAGATATATTAAAGTTTCAGTGACAACACGTTTGCCATCATAAATCGTTTTGATAGTTAAGAACTGTTTCTTGAATAAACATGCTCACTTATCACTGAATTCAATTTGTTTTAAATTTAGTTAATTTATCGGCGTTATTTTTTTTCTGATACGTATAATTTTTGTCCAGTGGTTGTACATGAATCATAGGAAGGTAATATTCGAATAGAACTTTTCCATTACGTCTGAAGTTGTTCAGACATTTCTAGAAAAGCTATTCCTGTCCCTTGCAACACTATCGACCATTATGGACCACCAAAGGTTAAAAATAAAAAATAAGACAGGAAAAGTCTATCTGGGATATCTACTGTAGTTCTATCTTCTTAGCATACAACTAAGAACCTTCTAGAAAGTGCTAAAGCAAATGAGGGATTTGGCGAAGAATCATATTTGTAATTACGGTGTATTAACTCTGGCTAAAGATTTGATTAACATAGATTCATATATAGTTAACAATAGTTTGGGTGTTTTATTCGTACAGTCATTAGCAGTTTGTTTACTAAGAATGGATTGATCAGAGCTTGCAGTAATATCTATGAATTCTTACTTAGTGACAATTCTTAGAAAACTATTATTACCATTACAACACTATCGATCACAAAATCTGTGTGGAATGTCTACTATAATTCTATTTTTCTAGCATATAACTGAAATTTCTTGAAATTGCTCCTCTACTGAAGCAATCGAGGGATTTGGTGAGGAACAAGATTTGTAATGGCGGTGACTGGATCTGGATCTGGATTGAGCTCTCCAAGGTGATCAAATTATTGACCAGAGCACTTAGGCCTCACTAGGCTCGTTATGTCCCCCTGACTGGGACAGCCCTGCGTTGTTCTATCAGTCATTTAGTCGCCCAAGGTGGCGAGCAAAGGACAGCCCAACGCTTGGAGGGTTATCCCTTATGTTGGCCATGTTCAGCGAGAGCTCCCCTAGCATGGACCCTCTAAGGTTGGCGAGAGCCGGGCAGGTGGTTAAAACATGTTCAACTGTCTCGTCCTCTTCTTCACATGCTCTACATATGGGGGTTTCCACCAGTCCCATAGTAAACAAGTGTTTCCTTAGCTGACAGTGACCCGTAAAGATACCTGTGATAAGACGCAGATTCCCCGGGATAGTCGGTGACTTAACTCTGGCTGAAGATCTAACTAACATAGATTCATATAAAGCTAACAACACTTTGGGTGTTTTATTTATCTAGTCATTTACGGATTTTTACTGAGAATGGATTGATCGGAGCTTGAAATTTTCCCATAATGACTATCAATTCTTACTTAATGACAATTCTAGGAAAACTATTATTGCCTTTACAATAGCATGGATTAGAATGCACCAGCGGCATTTTGAAAATTTAAAAACACATCAGAATCTACTTAAGATATTTACTTTAGTCCAATCTTTCTGGTATATCAGTTAAAAACATTAACAGAGAAAAAGAACTGTGGGCAAATTGCTATGACTTAAAACTTTCTTTCGTGCCCAGTCTTATCAGTATTTTTAACTTGGTCCCGTCTTCTCTCATGCACTCCTTGACGCTTCTACATCAATCCTCTTCTACTCCCTTGCATTCTTCTGCCAGATGACTCCACATATCCTTCTTGTCCTCACACAGTACGTATTCTTTGTATCCCTCGTTCATACATTTCTATCACTCTCTTTCCTCCGTCCCATATCTCGGCCAAGCCAAGGTCAAAAGACAAAATTTGCCAAAGCCATTTTCTATCGAAGACTTATTTGTGTACATAAATTGCATAGATCACCTAATATTCTATTGAAATTTGTAATTTTCCCATGACGTTTGTGATAGTACATCATCTGATGAAGAAAGAAAGAAACCTAAGTTGTTTGAAAATGTGGATAAAATGAAAGGAATTGAAATATTCATTTAGAAATAGTTAATTACATGTTCTTGTACAACACTGGTCTTCTCGGACACGGAAAGGCCATCCAAGAATTTACGGATATCCCTATTCTTGACTGCTGGATGAGGGCGGCCGACCTCGAGACGTCTTCAAGAGAGTTGCCCTCGATGATCCTTTCTTTCTTTTGCTTGGCGGAGTGGTTGACGATCATGACGGGGGCATCTTCACTTGTATGCACGGCAGCCAATTCCTTCTATTTACCGTTTTACCGAACCACTTCTCTACCTTCAATGTTCTTGAATTCAGCATGCGGATATCAAGGTTTAAGTGTGTGAAGAAACGCTTCAGCACGTTGCGGTTCTTTTACGATCACCACAAGCGACTTTGTGGGCACGGTGAGACCCTCGGGTATAATAACTGTCTGATTTGTGATGATTTGCTTCAAGATACTTTCACTTTGACGTAAAGAAGCGGCGAGTATTAAAGTAAATTATAAACAAGAAGGAAAATCCAGGGTAACTAATTGTAGAAATGATGTCACGTCAGAAAATAATGACCACAAAGGAGAGAAAAAGTGTTATTTGATAAGACAAAAACATAGTAACTACAACTGATGATAAAAAAAACGTCATGATATTTCTAGAAGAGCTGCTGCTGTTATTTCAAACCTCTAAACCATTATGCACCAACAAATATCCAAGATGAGAAATAAGACAGAAAACATCTACATAGGATGTCTACAATGATCTTATCTTCTAGCATATAACTGAAAGCTTTTCAGAAATTGCCCATTTGTAATAATGGCGATGAAGAACAAGACTGGCAATGGTGGTATATTAATTCTGGCCGAAGATCTAAGTAATATGAATTCATATATTGTAATAAACTGTTTGGTATTTGATTTATCGAATAATTTACATATGATTACTGAGAATGCATTGATAGGAGCTTGAAATCTTCTCATAATCTATCAATTCTTACTTAACGACAATTCTAAGAAAATTATTTTTGTCATTATAACACAATGGATTAGAATGCAGCAGCGGCATATTGAATACTTAAAAAACACACTAGAATCTACTTAAGATATCTACTTTAGTCCAATACAAAATATTACCAAAGAAAAAGGACTGCGTAAAAATTTCTCTGAGCGCCCAAAGGAAAAAATCTTCTATCAGAGTTTGTAATATTCCCATAAAATTTATGAATCAAATTTGTGAAAACTAATAGCTTTCATTAAATTACAATGGATTAATAGATAGATAGATAATTTATTGGTGCATATACATTGTTTACACAAGTCCAGGTTAGCATTTAGAAAAGTCTATAAACATATAGAAGTAATAATTAGAAGTTTGTATAATAATTGTAAACAACACAACATCTTAAGAATAAAAATAAATAAATTCATTACAACATTTAAACACATATAAATACAGGTTAAAAGTTATAATTTTGACAATAAGACATATTAAAATTATCTGTAAATAAAAATTAAACGTAGTTTATATAGTTAAAAATATAAATACAACTTGAAGGCTAACAAAGGATTCAATCAATTCCTTTTTCATAGTTGTCGTGTAGACGGTCATCGATAGTATAATACTAGGGCCCTGGCTACCTCAACTTTACTCAAGCATCCTTCCACTCTAATGATCTTAATTATCCTTGCCCTGTTATTTTGGACGCCAGTTTGTTGGCATTCTCTAGCTTCCTTTATGTGCTTGTCAGCGTCCTCATTTAATAGCATTATCTTTCCATCTTTTCGACACCTGATCTCAGTGAACTATTTCTCTCTTCGGCTTCCTTTAAGCTCGCGACTACTGCAAATGTGGGCTTTTGCTTGTTCTTTGATGCTAGTACCGGAGTTTTCGCCTTTACCTCTATTGCTGATGGTTTTGACACCTTTGTCTTGCCCTCGTTTAGTCATCTCGTCTGTCCTTTCTGTAATTCTAAGAGCTGCGTTAATCTGTTGGTAAATGGCTAATCCTCTTAGGGATTTAAGGGCTTTCAGGTATTCGGAACTCGCGTACCAAACTCTAAAAAACCTTTCTTCACTCTTTTGTTTAAATCCCTCTTATTTAAATTAGGTGTTTTCTTTTCAATATCTATTGCTTCCCTAATTATCATTTCGTCAAAGTGGTTTACTGCAGAGATTATTTTTGTATTGTTGAAATTATTTATCCTAAAATCAGTATTTGAGGGAGATGAGTTTTCGAGGATATCTTTATCCAAATTACTTTGATCGTATCTAATATATGATTTTGTTGTGATTAAAATCTTATACAAAGTTACTCTTGTAAGTTAATTGATTATAATTAATATGATACGTGCAAAATTTAATTCAGAGCCTTATCAGTTGACAAAATCTGGATCGTTATTCCTTAAGTGCTGATTATATCGTGCCATCCAAGTGCGCTGGGAGGCAGTAGTTATCTTCTCATCTTGATCAATCCCGACAATTAGGTTAATGGTGCTGATAAATGGACGGTGATATGCAAGATTCCCTATCAATTTACCTAACGATGCCATCAACCCCGTTTTATTGTCTTACTGGAATGATACCGCCGCATTCCGGCCGTTCCCTCTAATCAGAGAAATTGATTATCTTAATGCCTAATGTTTTATTAAGACACAATTCATATTACCATTGAAGTTACTAAGCGGTTTTTAATTATATGCACTTTGTGCATGATTTTAAACTAAAGGAATTGGTTAACTTATGATGAAAACAAATTGATTAATATAAATAATTAGATTAAAATTAGTGTTTTACAGTTTATTGCAGAATAACTTATGCCTATAATATTAAACCATTGTCTTAAGTATATTTTAAAATGTATTATCAGAACAGTCACAGACCAGTTTCGATCTGAATAAGTTGAAACTGAAAATAAAAGCATCATCGAACAAAACAAGCATTATTCTGCATAGTATAATATTATGATATGTTTCCTTTAAAAGTGTAGCGCAACAAGCATTAACTTCATCAAGTTCGTTCACTCATTAAATTCTTCTGAGTTTCCTGGAAACTTCAGTTTTTGGATTTAAAGTTGATAATTATAAATCTTCAGGTCCTTATTTTTTGCATTTAATATTCGATTAGCCTCTTTAGTTTAGTTCTCTCAATTTAAAATCTAATTATTTCTTCCTGAAATCTTCAAACATCTGAAGTATATATAGTATATAATATTTTTGTCATTCTCTAAAGCCTTTTGTTTTCTGCAATTATAATCCTTTAATTTTCATCTTCGAGATTCTCTGGATTAATTAATTAAAAATTTTCTTGAAGAAATATTTATTCTTACATAAAAATAATTGTGTATGATTTAGATGATTTAGTGGTTGGAGGGTGGGATAGTAGCCACCCACTCACCCTAAATACACAAAGGAAACTTTAATCACAAAAACTGTTTTAATTTTAAGTAAAACTAATGCAAAAACACGGTTTGTAATTATTTTTTTTAATATGTAGGGTGGGTGGGTGGCACCTATCCCACCCTCCAATCAATAAAACATGCTCAACTATTTTACTGAAAATTAAAAAAAATCATAAATACATTATTATTTAAGTGAGTAGTAAAAAAGATTAATTAAAAATTTTCTTAAAGAAATATTTATTCTTACATACTGATAATTATTTATGTTTTAGTGGTTGGAGGGTGAGATAGTGGCCACCCACCCACCCTACATGTATGAAAGAAACTTTAATTACGAACACTGTTTTAATTTTAAGGAAAAGTGACACAAAATCAGAGTAATTATTATTTTTTATATATGTAGGGTGGGTGGGTGGCACCTATCCCACCCTTCAATCAGTAAAACATACACAACTATTTTACTATTTTTTTTAAAGATCATAAATACATTATTATTATTTAAGTGAGAGGATTGTAGAAAATGAAATATAATTTTTTTGGGGTCTCAGATTTTCACGTTTAAAATCCCTTAACTTTTTGAGAAGGGTTCTCAAGAATATTTATTTTCTAAATTTAGAATCCCTAAATTTCTTCCTTTAATTTGTGCCATAGAGAAAGGAATTTAAATTTAGAAAATCAAACACGCATGAGAACCTTTTACAAAATATTAACAGATTTTAAATCTAGAAAACTGAGAATCCGTAAAATAAAAGGGAGAAAGTCTTTATTTTAAAATACCAAAGGAGAAACCCCTCATTTTTTTCTCGAGAATTCTCTGAAATCTTCCATTTTCTATAATTGAAATTTCATGAGCTTTTCTTTCAGGTTTCTAATATCCCTTTATTTCTCCCTTTCGGGTACTTTGTTATTAAGATCATTTCATTTCCACCTTTCGTGTTTTTGCAATCTCTTTATTTCTTCGTTTGGAATATTCTGGATTATCAGTTTTCTAGATTTAAAGTCATAATTTTTTATCATCGAAATTTTTGAATCCATTAAATTCTTCGTTAACTTTTTCTTTAAAGTTTTCTGGGATCTTCAATACTTTAGGTTTAAATCGATTAATTACAAAATGTTCTAAATTTCTAGAATTGTTTGGGCTTCTAAATTGCGAAAATTCTCTTAGAGTGAAATTTTCAAAAAATTGTCTAATATTTTTTAAAATTTTCTACCATTTCTTCATTTACATTATCGAAATTTTCAAAGAATTACACAAATATCTAAAATTTTGTTTTATCTCATCGCTTTATACGTTTTCTAGAAATTGCTCTTTTAAAATATCTCTTGCTCTTAGTTTGACTTCTATTGTTGTTCTTTTTATTTCTTTTAAATTTTGAAATTTCCGCTTTCTATTTATTTCATTAACTTTATTTAGCTCACGCATTTCGCACAAAGTGAGAAAAAGATTTTAATTTAAAATATCCCCTCTTCTTTTTCTTTCTTTATCCTAGTAAGTTTCTCTATTTTTTACATGTTCAATTTTCACATCTTTCACATGATTTCTCTTTCTTTTTCTAAATGTGCCACCTCTGTCTTTCCTCTTTTTATTTTTTCCTTCTCTCTCTGAATATCTTTCTCTACACCTTCTCATATTTTTCTTTCTTAATTTCTTACTCTTTTTCTCCCCCACTTGATATATTCCTTCTTCTTTCTTCTT
Organism: Ontholestes murinus; assembly: GCA_963969525.1. Classification (NCBI taxonomy): domain Eukaryota; kingdom Metazoa; phylum Arthropoda; class Insecta; order Coleoptera; family Staphylinidae; genus Ontholestes; species Ontholestes murinus. The sequence continues at coordinate 45,244,835 of OZ018397.1, read as the reverse complement.
CGCTCTCTCAGTATATCGATTTTTTCTCCGTTTAACTTATTCTCTTCCTCATATTCTCTTAATTAATAACTCTCGCTATTTTTAACTCTCTAACCTTCTCTTCTCTTTAATTATCTTCTTACCTAAACCTCTCTTCTCTCTCTTCGAATACCTCCCACAGATTTTGCTATTAAAAATCTAGATTTAACAAAGTTTTTTGCCTTTTCATCACGAAAAGATTTCTTATAAAAGTCTTTTGGTTTTTGCTTGTAGATTTTCAAGAATTTTTCGGAAATTTTTCTTTCAAATTGCAAAAATGTTTTGGTTTTTGTTTCTAGACTTTAACATTTTTTTTTGCTTGTAGATTTTCAAAAATTTTTCGGAAATGATTCTTTCAAATTGCAAACATTTTTGGTTTTTGTTTCTAAAGTTTAAGAAAGTTTTGAAAATTCTCGTTTTAAATTTCGAAACATTTCACAGGTCTACAACTTTTACAAATTATCTCTATTATTTCCACCATTTTACCTATTTAATCGGAATTTCTGAGAAATTTATCTTTCAAATTCTACAAACAATCAATGGATCTAGAATTTTGTTTTATCTCATTTCTCTTTCATTTTTTCAAAAAATCTCTTGTTCTCAATTTGACTCTCTATTTTATCCCAATTGTTATTCTTCTTCTCTTTATTTCTTTTAATACAAAGTGAGAAAAATATTTTCCAGCATTGTATCTTTTTTTTATTCCTTTTTTTTCATATTCTCCTAGTAAGTTCCTCTATTTTTTTACATGTACAATATTCACATCTTTCACATAATGTCTCTTCCTTTTTCTACATGTGTCACCTCTATCTTTTCCTTCCTCTTCTATTATCTTATTCTCGCTCTGAATATCTTTTTCTACTTTTTCTCACATTGTTTCTTAATTTTTTACTCTTTTTTCTCCTACTTGATCTATTCCTTCTTCTTTCTACTTCGCTCTCTCAGTATTTTGATTCGTTCTCCGATTAAATTATTATCTTCCTTACATTCTCTTAATTAATGACTCTAGCTCTTTTTTGACTCTAATCTTCTCTTCTCTTAAATTCTCTTTTTCTCGCTCTTCGAATACCCAAAGATTTTGCTATTAAAATCAACATTTAAGAAAGATTTTTTGCCTTTTCATCACGAAGAGATTTCTTATAAAAATCTTTTGGTTTTGCTTCTAGATTTTCAAGAATTTTTCGGAAATTCTTCTATCAAATTGCAAATTTGTTTTGGTTTTTGCTTCTAGATTTTATAAAATTTTTCGGAAATTCTTCTATCAAATTGCAAATATATTTTGGTTTTTAGATTCTAGATTTAAAGAATTTTTCGGAAATTCTTGTTTTAAATTGCGAAACTTTTCTTCCAGTCTACAACTTTTATAAAATAGCTTCATTATTTTAAGAATTTGCCACCATTTTTTCATCTATTTATCTTATCGGAATTTTCGATCAATTTATCTTTCAAATCGCACAAATATTCAATCGATATAGAATTTTATTTTATCTCAACGGTATATTTGTAAGTATCTTGCTTTTAGTTTCACTTCCTTTTTCATTTACATGTTTATATTTCCCTGATGTTCTTCATTTTTATCTTTATTTCTTTAATTTTTGCATTTTTTCCTTTTTCTCTTTCCCTCATTAACTTTAGTTTTCTCAAAACATTGCACTCAAAGTTATAAAAAGTCTTTCTAGTCTTCTCTCTTCTCTCTGTTTCTTTCTCATTATCCCTTCCTCTATTATTTACATATTTAATTTTCACATGTTTCTCACAAAATCTTCACACCATTTCTCTTTATTTTTCTATAAATAAAAACACTTTGTAACTTTGTTTGTATAACACTATTTATTTTCGGTTTACTATAGTTTCGGCATCTCAACGTGCTATTATCAAAACATACAATGTTATGTCTTCCTCTTTTTACTTTCTCTATCTGATTATCTCTTTCTTTCTTTCTTTCTTTTTCTCAATGTGCCTTCTCTGTCTTTACCTTCCTCTTCTTATTTTCTCCTTCTCTCTCTGAATATTTTTCAATCTTTCTCTTACACTTTATATATCTTTTGCTCCTTCTCTCCTCTTGGCTCTCTCGGTATAACGATATCTTCTCCTTTTATCTTTTTCTCTTCCTCAGAATCTCTTTATCAATAACTCTCACTCCTTTTTTACTCTCTAAATCTTCTACGGATTTGCTATTAAAATCTAGAATTAAAAAAGTTTTTTTTTATCACTAAGAGATTTTGGAAAAAAGTCTTTTGGATTTTGCTTTTTACATTTTTTTTGTAAATTCTTTCTTCCTTTCTCACTTTATCCATTCCTTTTTATTTTCTCTTCGCTCTCTCGGTATATCGATTCCTTCTCCTTTTATCTTTTTCTCTTCCTCTCTTCTCTTTATCAATAACTCAAAATCCCTGTTTACTCTCTAATATTCTTTTCTCTCTAATTCTCTTTTTATTATACCTCTTTTCTCTTTGTTCTTTCTCTCTTCGAATAGATTTTGCTATTAAAATCTACATTTAAGCAAGTTTTGTTTGGCTTTTCATCACGAAGAGATTTCCTATAAAAGTCTTTTCGTTTTTGCTTCCAGATTTCCAAGAATTTTTCGGAAACTCTTCTTTTTAATTGCGAAAATTTTCTCCGAGTATACAATTTTTCTATTTTTAAGAATTTGCCACAATTTCTTCATTTATCTTATCGGAATTGAAAATGTTTAATGGATATATTTTATTTTATCTCATCGGTATCTCATCTTTCTAATTCTCTTTTTGGTTATACCTGTTTTCTCTCTATTTTTTCTCTCTTCAAGTATCTTCCACAGATTCGGTTATTAAAATGTGCATTTGAGAAAGTTGTGTTAGCCTTTTTATCGCGAAGAGATTTCTCATGAAAGTCTCTTGGGTTTTGCTTTTGATAAATTACTCAACTTTTTTTTATTATTCTGAACCATTTAGAGCATCCATTTTTATATAAAAAAATATTTGGACACATTTTTAGAACAAGATATGTCTTTTTTATTTTTTTTAAATTTTCCAATGCTTAATAGCAATTAAATATTTAGAAAAATTTTGTTTGCGTTTTCATCACGCAGAGATTTCTTATAAAAGTCCATGGTTTTTTGCTTCTAGAATATTTGAATTTTTCGGAAATTCCTCTTTAAAATAGCGAGAATTCTCTCCGCTCTCTTGGTATATAGATACCTTCTCCTTTTCTCCGTTTCTCTTCACATTCTCTTAATCTCTAATTTTTTTTTTTCTTTAATTCTTCACTCTTTCGGTATACAGATTCCTTCTCCTTTAATGTTTTTCTTTTCCTCACATTCTCCTCATTAATAACTGTAGTTTTATTTTAATTCTCCAATCTTATTTTCTCTGAATTTTCTATTTATCTTTTCTCTCGCTTCAAATATATACCACAGAATTTGTTATTCCTGACTCCGACTTGAAGAATTTTTTTATGGTAAAACCATTACTTCTAATTTGGTCAAAAAATCACCTGGCAAAAAAGAATATTTTTCTGAGCGTTGAATTATGTACCTGTCTATCTATTTTAAGTGTAGTTATTAAAACCTACATCTAAGAATTATGTTCATTGGATTTTTTTCCAAACTATTCGTTTCGATTTGCTTCTACCCAATTGCACAACTTCTGTTTGTCATCCTCTGATCGACGCACCAATAATTTAGCATATTTACGCTTCCTCCATACCTATTACCATAATTATGCTCTAGCCCAGCCTCGCGATTTCAAAACGCTATTTCGCAAAAATGCAATTAATAAGCCGAAAATGACGGGCGGCAATGCAGAAAGCGTTAACAAATGCATACCGCATTGCTAAAAGTAATTGCAATTACGATGCTTGTATCTTTCGTCACAAAAGGACGTTCTAATTAGTATCAAACTTGTCTCAATTTGTGGTTTTTTGCAAAACAATGGAGACCGTTTGGGCGACTGGTATCCGGAAAAATTATTAATGTGTGAATACGAAAGACATTTACAAAAATATCAAGAAGTTGTTGTATGCATTTGCCTTGATTAAAAATAGTTTTTTTGATAATTGCTTCATTTGCAAAATTAGGTGTTGGTAATTGAAGTATCAGTAATTGTTTAATTTGCAAAATTAGGTGTTGCTCCGTCCTGTTAAAAATATATAACATTAAGTTTTTTTTTTACAAAATTCAGTATTTTAAAAGGAAATATAATTTAATTAGACCACCAGACCATATAAATAACTTGTGGAGGCTTTTCATGATTGGATTTTTTGCACAAAGCCTTTAATTTATAATACATTCGTACAATACAGATTTTAAACTGTAAACCAATAAAAATTTCAATTATGCCACACTAGAAGGATTGCATTAATTAGATTTTTTTAAAATTACCAGTCCAAGACCGATTGAAACACATTTCCGCTTTAATGAACGGATGGCTATGACCGTTATCAATTATTCATGCATAGTACAATCAGAAAATTCGTTTAAATTCGTGAGAACACGCCTTTCAGTACTATTAAGGAGATCCACTTATTAGGTTCGCAGTTCTCGTTTATTAATCTACCTCCGCTTTTTATCGCAATTCTCATTAGAACTCATCCAAGGTTGTAATTAATGGAATATAACCAAGTTTGTGCGGTTATTCCTGGTCATATTTAAATCTATTCAAGGTTCGACTCTAATTATAAAAAGGTAATTAAACAACCGTTTTTTTCTCTTCTTTTCTGATTTTGTAGACGAACCAATTTACTCAAGAGTAAGTTACAATTTTCTTGTTAATATACAACGTCAATAATTAATTGTTTTATAAATAAATTTATTTGAGTGTAAATTAAAGCTTATAATAGTGTTAATACAGAAGCAGGATTTGTTTAAAAACGTCCTAAATCAAAACACACCTATTTACACAATTAATATTCCTTATTTAAAGTTATTTAATTGAATATAAGTTAAGGTACTAAAATATTTGTTTTATACCTTTCAAACGTTTTCTTAAAATTCATTAAAACTAGTTAGGCACTATTATAAAATCTTCAGATTGCGAAATTCAGAAATTATGCGAGTATTAAGCTGTACAAACTGCTTGATTATTCTTAAAAAGTAGCTACGTAGCAAGATATTTCTCAATTGCTTTACTCACGGAGTTAACCAAGTTGATGTAATTATTTTTTGGAAGAATTAAAGATTTCTCTACCTTAACCACAGTAGCCAATCGCAACCTTCAGATTGTGTTCATTTTCTCTACAAATTTTGAGAGGTTCAAGCTCGACAATCTGCTTATTCATGCTCTTGTAAATTCTGGATATGTGATTCTAATTCTCACATCTATTTACGATCATATAAATAACTATTGTAAATTATCATACTCGATTAATAGCGGCATTAGCATATTTAATTATCTTGATTTTAACGACTATGTTAATTTGCGTAAATTGTAAACGTATGGATATTTGCTCTGCTGATCTAGTTGAAATAATGATGATGGATTATGATGTTCGCTCATTTGCATTTCCAGGGAAAGTGTAACTTTCAATTTCGCGAAAATAAAAATAGGGTGTTTAGAGCAGAAATAATACCATAAACGAGTGATGTAGAAAATAGATGTTCCTTATTACGAGAATATCATGTTGGCTGTGTCACTAGTAGGAAGCATTCTGTCAATTTTCACTCTTTTACTGTTACCAACTGTGAAGCTATCAACTATCAATCTATTAATCTCCCAACTATCAATCTATTATCTGCCAATTATCAATTAATCATCTGTTACTTATTATCGAAGTCTGCCAATTGTCATTTTTTTAAGTGTCAATTTCTAATCTGTCGATCTGTCAATGTGTTAATTTGTTAACTATCAATCTGTCAATTGTCAAACAACTGTGTTATGTCAATTCAATCGTCACCTGCCAAATTGACTATTGCATTTAATTGCTAATCTGTCAATTGTTGGTCTATCAACCGACAATCTGTTAATCTGCCAACTGTCAATCTATCATCTGTCATTCTACTAATTGCCGGTCTATATTTCTGTCAACTGTTAATCTGTCAATTGTCACTTTCAACTGCTAATCTATCAACTGTCGATCGGTCAATTATCAATCTGTTAATCTGTCAACTGTTAATCTATCTGCCAATCTGCTAATTGCTAAATTTTAAAGTGCTAATCTATCAACTGTTAATCTATTAATATCTTAACTGCCAATCTATCATCTGCCAAATTTTTAACTAATAAACTGTCAATCTATCAAATGTTGATCTGTCAACTATCAATCTATCATCTGCCAACCTGTCAATTGTCAAACTTTTAATTAAGTATCAACTGTCAATTGTCAAGCTATCAACTGTCAATCTATTAATCTCTCAAGTATTAATTATCATCTGCCAGTTATCAATTAATCATATGTTAAGTGTCAATCTGTTAACCTTGTCCTGTGATTTTCATTCATTCATTTAACAGTTAATCTATTAAGTGTCGATCTGTCATCTGTCAATCAGGTAATTTGTCAATTAACTGTCAATATGTTAATCTGTCAACTGTCAATCTATTATCTGCCAATTTGCCAATTGTCAATCTTTGAACTATCCATCTGTAAACTGTCAATCTATTAACTGTCATTCTACCAATTGTTAATCTTTTAGCTGTCAATGTATCAACTGTCAGTCTATCATCTGTCAATTACCTTTTTTAACTGCTAATCTATCAACTGTCGATCTGCCAACTGTCAATATGTCATTTGTCAAACTGTTAATTATCAAACTTGCTAATCTATCATTCTTTTAACAGTTCATCTATTAAGTGTCAATCTGTCATCTGCCAATGTATTAAATTGTCAATTTACAATCTATCATGTGCTAATCTATCAATTTTCAATGTTTCAACCATTTGAATATATCACTTATCGGTCTTTCAACTGGTAATATGTTAATCTGTCAACTGTCAATCCATTATCTGACAATTTGCTAATAGTTAATCTTTGAACTGTCGATCTGTAAACTGCCAATCTATTATCTGCCATTCTGTAAATTGTCAATTTTTTAGCTGTTAATCTATCAACTGTCAATCTTTTAATCTCTTAACTGCCAATCTAGCATCTCAAAATTAATTAATATCAACTGTCAATATGTTAATCTATTAACCTATAATCTGCCTATCTGTTAATTATCAATACTTTAATTGTCAACCTATAAACTGTCGATTTGCCAACTTGCAATTGTAAAGCTATAAACTGTCAATATATTAATCTCCCGACTATCAATCTAGCATCTGCCAGTTATCAATTAATCATCTATTAACTGTCAATCTGTTAATCTTGTCTTGTAATTGTCATTCTTTTAACTGCCAATCTATTAACTGTGGAACTGTCTTATGTAAATGTGTTAATTTGTTAATTATCAATCTATTATCTATCAATTGTCAGTCTATCAACTGTCAGTCTGTATTTCTGTCAACTGTCAATTGTCACTTTCAACTGCTAATCTATCAACTGTGGATCGGTCAATTGTCATTCTGTTAACCTGCATCTGCCAACCTGCTAATTGATAATATTTGTGCTAATCTTGCCTTGTCTTGTAATTTTCATTCTTTTAACAGTTAATCTATTAAGTGTCGATCTGCCATCTGTCAATGCGGTTATTTCTTTGAAATGTCGATCTATAAACTGTCAATCTATTATCTGTAATTCTGTCAATTGTCAATATTTTAGCTGTTAATCTGTCAACCTGCCAACTGTCAATCTGTCAATCTGTCATTTGTCAGACTGTCAATTGTCAAACTAGCTAATATATCATTCTTTTAACAGTTAATCTATTAAGTGTCGATCTTTCATCTGAAAATGTGTTAAATTGTCAACTTAAAATCTATCATGTACAAATCTATCAATTTTCAATATTTCAACAATTTGAATCTATCACTTATCGGTCTATCATCTGTTAATCCGTCAACTGTCAATTTGCTAATAGTTAATCTTTAAACTGTCGATCTGTAAACTGCCAATTTATTATCTGCCATTTTGTGAATTGTCAATCTTTTAGCTGTTAATCTATCAACTGTCAATCTATTAATCTCTTAACTGCTAATACAGAATCTCCAAATTAATGAATATCAACTGTCAATATCATCTGCCTATCTGTTAATTGTCAACCTATAAACGTCGATTTGTCAACTGGTCATTGTAAAGCTATAAACTGTCAATATATTAATCTCTCGACTATCAATCTAGCATCTGCCAGTTATCAATTAATCATCTATTAACTGTCAATCTGTTAATCTTGTCTTGTAATTGTCATTCTTTTAACTGCCAATCTATTAACTGTCGAACTGTCTTAGGTAAATGTGTTAATTTGTTAATTATCAATCTATTATTTATCAATTGTTAGTCTGTATTTCTGTCCACTGTCAATTGTTACTTTTAACTGCTAATCTATCAATTGTGGATCGGTCAATTGCCAATCTGTTAATCTGTCAACTGTTAATCTGTCATCTGACAACCTGCTAATTGATAATATTTTTTAAGTGCTAATCTATCAACTGTCAATCTATTAATATCTTAACTGCCAAATTTATAACTATCAATCTATCAAATGTTGATCTGTCAATTCTCAATCTGTTAATCTGTGAACTTTCAATCTATCATCTGCCAACCTGCCAGTTGTCAATCTTTGAATTCTTAACGTATCAACTGTCAATTTGTCAACTGGCAATTGTCGAACTATCAACTGTCGATCTATTATCTGTCAATATATTATTCTCCCAACTATCAATATATCATCTGCAGTTATCAATTAATCATATGTTAAGTGTCAATCTGTTAATCTTGTCTTGTAATTTTCATTCTTTTAACAGTTAATCTATTAAGTGTCGATCTGCCATCTGTCAATGCGGTAATTTGTCAATTAACTGTCAATATGATAATCTTTCAACTGTCAACCTATTATCTGTCAATTTGCCAATTGTCAGACTCTGAACTGTCGATCTGTAAACTGTCAATCTATTATCTGCCATTCTGTGAATTGTCAATCTTTAAGATGTTAATCTATCAACTGTTAATCTGTTAATCTGTCAACTGTCAATCTATCTTCTGTCAATTTTCTCTTTTAACTGCTAATCTATCAACTGTCGATCTGCCAACTGTCAATATGCCATCTGACAAACAAACTGTCAATTGTCAAACTAGCTAATCCATCATTCTTTTAACAGTTAATCTATTAAGTGGCAATCTGCCATCTGCCAATGTGGTAAATTGTCAACTTATAATCTTATCATGTGCTAATCTAGCAATTTTCAATATATGAACCATTTGAATTTATCATTTGTCGGTCTATCAACTGTCAAACTGTCAACTGTCAATCTATTATCTGCCAATTTACCAATAGTCAATTTTTGAACTGTCGATCTGTGAACTGTCAATCTATTATCTGCCATTCTGTGAATTGTCAATCTTTTAGCTGTCAGTCTATTAATCTCTTAACTGCCAATCTATCATCTCCCAATTAATCAATCTGTTAATCTTAATTATAAATATTTTAATTGTCAACCTATAAACTGTCGATTTGTCAACTGGCAATTGTAAAGCTATAAACTGTCAATATATTAATCTTCCGACTATCAATCTAGCATCTGCCAGTTATCCATTAATCATCCATTAACTGTCAATCTGTTATTCTTGCCTTGTAATTGTCATTCTTTTACCTGTCAATCTATTAACTGACGAACTGTCATATGTAAATGTGTTAATTTGTTAGCTATCAATCTATCATCTGTCAATTGTCAATATTTTAACTGTCAATCTGTAATTTATCATCTGCCAATTTGTCAATTGTCAATCGTTCAACTGCCAACCTATCAACTGTCAATCTATTAACTGTCGATCTGTCATCTGTCAATGCCATTTGCTACTTTGTCCATTATCAATATTTCAACTGTCAATCTATTAATTGTCGGTCTATTAACTGTCAAACTTTACACGGTCGATCTGTAAGTTGTCAATCGATTATCAGCCAGCTGTCTATCTATAACTGTCAATTTGTCATCTGCCAATTTTTCAATTGTCAAACTATTAAATGCGATTCTCCCAACTATGAATCTATCAACTTTCAATTTAAATCTCTTAACTATCGATCTATCATCTGCCAATTATCAGTTAATAATATTCTAACTGTCAATCTATCAGCTATTAATCTGTCAACTCTCAATCTGTTAATTTGTCAAGTAAAAATCTATCATCTGCCAGGCTGTCAATTCTCAATCTTTTAATTGTCAACCTATCAATTGTCGATTTGTCAACTGACAATTGCCAATCTGTCAACTGTCGATTTCTAAACTGCCGATCTGTCAATTATTAATCTATGATCTATCAATGAGTTAATAGTCTTAAAATACTGACTATTGACTGTTAATCTATCATCTGCTAATCGGTTAACTGTCAATCTTTAACTGTCAACCTAGCAATCGTCGGTCTGTCAAACTTGATATTCTTTTAACTGTCAACCTATTAACCGCCGATTTATCAATTATTATCTATTATCTGCCAATCTATTAATCTTCATTATTTTAACTGTCGATCGCTCAACTGTAAATCAGTTAATCTGTCAACTGCCTGTCATCTATTAATGCGTCAATAGTCAATATTTTAACTGCCTATCTATCATTGGCCAATCTGTTAATTATCTATCTTTAAATGTTAGCCTATCAACCGTCGGTCTGTCAACTGTCAATCTAATAATTGTCATTTTTTTAACAGTCAACCTATTAACTGTCAATCTGTTAATCTGTCGTTAACTGTTAATTTATCATATGTTAATGTGTCAATTGTCAATCTGTTAATTTTTAAAATCTCAATCTACCATCTGCAGTCTGCCAACGGTCAATTGTTAATCTTGTAACAGCCAATCTATCAACTGTAAATCTGCTAATCTGTCAACTTTCAATAGATCATCAGCCAATTTGTCCATTGTCAATATTTTAACTATAAATCTATCAACTGTCGATTTGTCAATTAGCAATTGTCAATCTAACATCTGTTTATGTGTCGATGGTCAATATTTTAAATTTTGATCAATCAAATGTCAATCTATCATTTGCCAATCTTTAACTGTCAACTTATCAACTGTCGATCTGTCAACTGTCGTCTATCATCTGTCAATTTATCAATTTTCATTCCTCAAACTGTCAACCTGTTAACTGTCGATCGCTCAACTTTTTTGTCAACTTGTTAATCTGCCAATAGGTAATATTTGTCAATCTAACAAATGTTAATCTGTAAATTGTCAATTCATCATCTGCCAATCTATTAATTGTCAATCTTTAAACTGTCAACCTATCAACCGTCGATCTGTCAACTCTCAATCTGTCAACTATCAATATGTAAATCTGTAAGCTGTCAATCCACTACCTGCTAATCAGTCAAATGTCATTATTTTAAGTGTCAACCTATGAATTGTTGATCCCTCAATTGTCAATCTGTTAATCTGTTAACTATTAATTTATTGTATGTGTCAATTGTCAATTTTCTAGCTGTGAATCTATCAATTGTCAAAAATCTCAATCTATCAACTGTAGATTTGTCAACTAGCAATTGTCAATCTATCAATTATCGATCTGTAAACTGTCAATCTGTTAATCTGCAATCTGTCAATTTAGTAATGTTTCGTTGGTCAATATTTTAATCAATCAAATGTAACTTTATCATTTGCCAATCAGTTATTTGTCAATCTTTAAACTGTCAACCTATCAACCTATCTATGATCTGTTAATTTTTAAAATCTCAATCTACCATCTGCAATATGCCAACTGTCAATTGTTAATCTTGTAACAGCCAATCTATCAACTGTCAATCTGTTAATCTGTCAACTGACAATTGTTCAACGGCCAATTTGTCCATTGTCAATATTTTAACTATCAATCTATCAACTTTCGATTTTTCAACTAGCAATTGTCAATCTTTCAACTGTCGATCTGTAAATGTATCAATTGTCAATCTAACATCTATTTATGTGTTGATGGTCAATATTTTAAATTTTGATCAAATCTATCATTTGACAATCTGACAATTTATCAATTTTCATTTCTCAAACTGTCAACCTGTTGACTGTCGATCGTTCAACTGTCAACCTGTTAATCTCTCAGCTGTCAGTCTATTATCTATCATTCTGCCAATAGGTAACAAATGTAACAAATATTAATCTGTAAATTGTCAATTCATCGTCTGCCAATCTGTAAATTATCAATCGTTAAACTATCAACCTATCAATAGTCGATCTGTCAACTGTCAATCTGTCAACTATCAATCTATTAAATCTGTCAACTGATAATCTACCATTTGCCAATCTGTCAATTGTCATTAATTTTGTAAGTGTCAACTTATCAATTGTCGATCGCTCAACTGTCAATCTGTTAATCTGTCAACTATAATTTTATTATATGTTAATGTGTCAATTGTCAATCTTCTAGCGGTGCCTACCAATTCTCAATTGTCAATCGTTTAACTATCAATCTATTAACTGTCGATTTGTTAACTAGCAATTGTCAATCAATCCATTGTCGATCTGCAAACTATCAATCTATCAATATGTCAACTGTTTATCTATTAATGTGTTAATGGTCAATATTTTAAATTTTAATCAATCAAATGTTAATTTATTAACTTTTAAAATTTGCCAATCTCTTATTTGTCAATGTTTAAATTGTCAACCTATCATCCATCGGTATGTCAACTGTAAATCTGTTAATCTGTTAATTGCCAATCTATCATATGTGAATCTGTCAATTGTTAATCTTTTAACTGTCACTCTATCAACTGTTTATCAATTGGCAATTGTTGATCTATCAACTGTTAATTGCCATTCTTTTAAGTGTCAACCTATCTATTGTTAACTTTTAAAATTTCAATCTGCGAAGTGTCAATTGTTAATCTTGTAACTACCAATCTATCAACTGTCAATATTTCCAGTGTTAATCTGTTAATCTGTCAACTGTCCATTGTCAATCTTTTAACTATTAACTTTCGGTTTGTCAACTAGCAATTGTCAATCTGTAAATGTGTCGATTGTCAATCTAACATCTATTTATGTGTCTATGGTCAATATTTTAAATTTTAATTAATCAAACGTCAATCTATCATTTGTCAATCTGTTATTTCTAAATCTTTAAACTGTCAACCTATCAACCGACGATCTGTCAACTGTAAATTTGTTAATTTGTCAACTGTCAATCTATGATCTGATATTCTGTCAATTGTTAATCTTTTAATTGTCAATCTATAAACTGTCGATTTTTCAATTGGTAATTGTTGATCTATCAACTGTCGTTCTGAAAACTGTCACTCTGTTAATCTATCAACTCTCAATCTACCATCTATAAATGTGTCATTTGTCAATATTTTAACTGTTTTAACTTATCAACCGTCGATATGTTATCTGTCAATATGTTAATCTGTAAACTGTCAATCTGTCAACTGTCAATCTATCATCTGCCAATATGTCAATGGTTAATCTTCTAATTGTAAATCTGTTAATCTGTCGATCCGACAACTGTGAATCTTGTTATCTGTCAACTGTCAATGCATCATCTCCTATTTTTTTAACTGTCAATGTATCAACTGTTAAGCGATTAATCCGTCAATTAAACATGAAATTCATTTTTTTACATAGTAAAAATAATTTCACTTCGAAAGCTATAACTTGTCTCAATGAAATGTCATGAAATATTGACAGCGTCTAAGTTATTAAGTTAGGGTTAGAACTCTATAGGAATTATGAAGATTTTTGTTTGTTTTTTGTATTATTTTATTTCATGTCTCCTTTGATCTTCCTCTTCTATTCCTATGTTTTCCATATTTGTTTTATCAGACATCTTCCATTCTTTGCATATGTCCCCACCATCCAAATTGCGTATGCCCTACATATTTCTCAATTGGCTCGATATTTAATTCAGCTCTTATAACTTCGTTTTAAATCCTATCTCTTTTATTAGGTTCCTAAAACGTTTCACCTATATTATCTTCTACATAATTATAAAAATATTTGCAATTTTGTAGCAAAAATTAAGCTGTAGGTTTGGTATATAAACGCACAAAAAATATAATAACATTTTCTTAACATAGCGTGCAGTCGCAGTTAATAACAACGGACGTAATTACAATAAATATCGTAATTATGTTATTGTGGCAACTCTGCCAACGAGCAGCGATTTATTATTTAGAATGGCGGAGTCGTTCATGCATCCCACCGTATTTATGTCGCATGCGGCAATTAATATGTTTGCGTTAAGCATCTATTTCATGTATTCGTAGAAAGTTATTCACTGCGACGGTTTTCTCAGTTCACGGGTTATACATGACTAATACCAGTGATAGTTTAAATATATTCATTGCATTTAATTATGCATAAAAGAAGTACAAAAGTAGTTTATATTCTAACATAGCCTTGCTGTACCAGGATAATGAAATTTATTGTTTTATCAAAATAATCTCTCGGGAATTCTTCTATACCTGGCTGATCAAAAATATTCTGAGTGATATTGTTTTCGGGATAATGAGTTTTATTGTTTTACAAGAATAATCCCTCGGGTATTCTTCCATACTTGTCTGACCAAAAATATTCTGAGTGACATTGAAAATGGAATAGGAACGAGGATTCATGGGCAATAATGAAGGACGTGCGAACAAGCTCAGGATAAATCCAGAAAACCCACGAGTGATCCATTTTGAGCGCGCTGGAACATGCGGCGTATTATAAACACACGGGCCTCAGTAAAGACGGGAAGTTTGCAATAAACGTTTTACTAGTGCAAGTGAAAATTAATTAGGGCAAATAGTAAATATATAAACTTATATTATTAGTAGTAGTCGATAGTTGTAAATAAATAGTGTATAAAGGAAATCAACTAAATAAATATCCAAAATACAATTTTAATGCATGCAGTTAAGTAACCCCATAAATGATTTTTTATTACAGTAGTAGTACCATAAACAACAGCTAAGCGTATAATTAACGTTCATTATAACTTTCACGCAGAGGCCCTAGTTGTCAGCGATGTAATTCATCCGATTATTTATTTATTTCAAGAACGCATTGTCCTGTCCCCGATGCCGGTAATTACTGATTAGAGTAGGCTGCGTTACATGAATGGAACTATCAAATTATAATCTCGATTTTCGAAATCGACGGTGGGCCGAAATGATCGCCGTCACGGAAAAACGATTTCGTCGTTACATGGTCAATTATGGAAAACGTAAATGTTTGTCCATAAGGTAAATTGAAATTTAAATCGTATGGGTGTAACTTTATATCGGTACCAGTCTAAGTACCACATTACTCATTATTTCTATTTCTACAGAGCAAAAAGGCAACTGTTGTAAGATGGAAAAATTGAACAGTAAAAATGATTTTTAAAATGTTATAACTACCCAACTATTTTAAATATAAGTAAAAATTGTAGTTTCTGTAATCATTTATCATCTGCCTGGTAAAGCCACTAAGATTGTTCTCCTGGATTAAAGATGCTTTAATTTTGTTATCCTTTTAATTAATTAATTAATTAAATCAATGATTTGGTTGGTAATTTCAAATTACAACACTTGTTTAGTTTCATTTTGACATATTCAGTTTTCTGACACCTTTTTCTGAGAATTGCCATTTACCGAAACACGTGCCAGGAAACTGGATATAACAATATGAAACTTTTGATTTATTTTAATATTTAGTTATTAAATGATATAATCAAATTATATTGAGATAAATACGGAAGTTTTGCAAAAAAAACAAACGGTTGGATTTTGAGATGTAAATTAATTTTAATTATTTTGATAATTACTTGAATGTTTGAAGACCGAAACGAGTGAATACTTATTTTCGCGTACAAATAGAACATAAGCATCGTTATTTTCCCACCAACTCGAAACCAATCATCTCATTTTAATAACAAAAGCACTAACAAATCCCAACAAACTCTATTCAATGCCACAGGCAGTTACTTAATAATTACCTCTTAGGTAATTATTCCGAAAACACGAATCTATTTACGTCCTATTCATGTCAGACAATTACATACGATTTGTCTGAATCAACTGAACTGGTTTAGTAAATAAAAAATAAAGCAAATATTTAATACAATAGAATTATAATCAATAATGTTTAGATAAAATAATTTAAAATTTTATTTCTGGTCTACGTTTTAACACTTAAAACACTTTCATTACGTGTTTTTAACTGTTAAGCTAATAACTTATAACACTGAATTGAAAAATTCACTATGTTTTAACCACAAATAATTATTGTAAAAATATATTATATAACGTGTAGGCACAATTATATAAAACATAGTGAATTTTTCAATTCAGTGTAAGTATGGATTACCACGTAGTAACGGTCGCAACCATTCTCTTTATTAATAACTTATAAGTTTGAAAACTCTAAATACAATCTAATAGTTTAGTCAAGCTTACTGGCTAATATTTTTGATAAATGTTTTCTTCCAATAGTTTTTCACTCCTTTATATTAGGTAAATTTTTACTGTACAAAGTTTTTGTTCGAGGTCGTTAAAAACTATTTTAACATTTTAACAAAAAAATAGTAATGTGGCCATCGTAGTACTTAAGCTATTTTAAAGTTGAAATATATTAAGAGCTGAAAACTTAAAAAAGCTGTTTTAAAGTTGAAATATATTAAGAGCTGAAAACTTAAAAAAAGAAACAATTTAAGGGAAAGATTTATTCGTTATTCGCTCTGAAGAGACCAGACTGAGTAATAATTTAAAATTATTCAAAAATACTTGGGATTTAAAAAAAAAAAACAATTAATAATTTTCTAAAAAATATTTAAAACATTAAAGAAATAGTTGAATTAAAAATTTAGTTTAAAATGTTCTTAAAATTGAATATTGCTTACGAAAAATAATTGGAAACTTTCTATAAAATAAAAGATTAACTTGAAAACAAAACGCATTTTATAAAACAAATAGACAAAAGTGAAAATTTGTTAAAGATTTCTAAGATAAACATTTAGAAAATAGTTGAAACTGAAAACTTAAAAAAACATTGTTCATTTCTTCAAACTAAAAAAGACATTTAAAAGTTCTAAAAAAGAAAGATAGCTATAATTTTACCAATAACAATTTTTAAACATTTAAAATGTTTAAAAAAAACAAACATTTAAAATGTTTAAAAAAAACTACATAACACCTAAAGATCAGAAATTACTCAAAGCAAAGCACTTTATTAAGAAAAAATAGGCAAAAAAATTCAAAAATTGCTGACAAACATGATGAAAAGCAGTAAAAAATAATTGAAAACCTGCCAAAAACAATCATTTTATAACAAAAAGATAAAAGTGAAAATTTGTTAAAGTTTTCTAAGACAAACATTTAGAAAATAGTGGAACTTGAAATCTTCTTAAAAAAAATAACAATGTTAATTTTTTCAAACAAAAAAGACAGTTAAAAGTTCTAAAAGAAATGCAGCTATAATTTTACCAACAGCAATTTTAAATTATTAAAATGTCTAAAAAAATACACAACACACACCTAAAGAAAAGAGCAAACGTACTCAAAGAAGAAAGAACATTATTAAGAAAAAATGGACAAAAAAATTCAAAAATTGCAAAGAAAAACAGTTGCAAACATGATAAAAAGGAGAAAAAACAAATGAAAACCTGCCAAAACCAATAAAGAAAACGTTTTTAAATTCCCTTAAAATAGTAAAATTTTTGTAAAAGGAGATTTGCTAAGATTTTTTCCACATTATCTAAAAATAATTCAAATATGAAAAAAATCAAAATAAATTTTAAAAAAATATTCGATAGCCAATGGAGAAAATAAGAAGAGAAGAAGCATAGTAATTGTCCTATTATCAGATGTAATACTACCACTAAAAAATACACTTATTTAAAGACTGTTTAAAATAAAACATTTGTACTTGAATAAGAAAATATTTCCAAACTTAAATTAATAAAGATTTAAAACATTTAAAAAATTATTAACATTTATAAACTCTCAAGCTTTAAAGAAAGCTGAACTTAAAAAAACAATTGAAAAAAAAATTTTAAACTTAAGAAACGTTGTTAAAAGTTGGAATGACGTTAGAAATATATTTTCTAAAAATTAACAAATAGCAATAAATGAAAAGTTGCCAAAAAATAGACAATTAAAGAGAAAAACGTTGAAAACCTTCTAAGAGATAATGTATTTAAATGTGGTTGGAATTACAACCAGATGCATTAAAAATTTATTAAATACAATTGAAAACTTTGCAAATTTTGCAAAGTTTTCAATTTTTATAATTATTATCTTCAATATTTAAAATATTGAAGAAAGGTTCCAAGTGTTTTTATCAAAGTGATTATTATCTTCAAGTAACTCAATCAACCCAATTCAGTTTAATTTTGCATAAAATTTTGTTAAAACTAAAAAAAAAACACTTATAAAGTTTAGAAATGAAACACACTAATAACTTTGTTTGTATAACAAGAAATTTATTTCTGTGACTTAAGTTTCGGTAACTGCACGTACCATTTTCAAACATAAAGTAATTTAAAAAAACCGATTGTACAGGTCACAGAAATAAATTTCGTGTTATACAAACAAAGTTATTAGTGTGTTTCATTTCTATTCAACATGTATAACGAAGTAGAAGCCTTCAACATCAACAACTTGTTTATAAAAAGTTTTACAAAAAACTCGATTCAATTTTGCAAAATATAAATAAAGTAAAAATACATTTCTTTGTTAATATCACAATATTTACTTTTAGTGACTATAGTTGTGCTCATGATCAGATCATTATTAATTTACTTCTACTTGATATTAACCAAGAAGGGTATTTATTGTGGTTTAAACATGGATTACAAGGTAGACCCCAAAGTCAAAGAATTTATTTAATTCGTCGGTTTTAAAAATTAACTTCTAAATAGTTTAAATTAGAACAAAAAAAAAAATATTTTAAAGAGAATGTGGAAAATTTCTCAAAGGGAAAACAATCGGGTTCAAAATTTGCAATGGAAAAACATTCAAATTTAGTTTTCAATTTTATTTTGTAGGGAATCTTGAATTAATTTTGTTAACTCCTGCCATCTTTTAAGCTTGAGAATTTCTTTTACAAAGTGTTTAAATATCTTGTGATAAATGTTTAACTGTGCTTATTACGAAAAATCCAAACTATTTTCAAAACGTTAATATTTTTTGAATTTCTTGAATTTCTTTTTCTAAAAAGCTATATTTTCAAAAAATATTATTTTTTGAAAATAGTTTTGATTTAACGAAATAAACAAAGTTAAACATTTATTACAAGATATTTAAACACGTTGTAAAAGAAACTCTCAAGCTTAAAAAATAGCAAGAGTTAACAAAACCAATTGAAGATTCCTTGCAAAAAAATATTTGAAAACTTGGTAACACAGTTTAAAACTTACTTAGAAATAGTTGGAATTACAAAATGTGAAAAATTTCTCCAAAAAAGAAGCAGTTTATTAAAAGATGATAGTAGAATGAAAATTGCCAAAAGAGATATTTAGAAAGAAAATGCTGAAAAAACATTCTAAAAATATAATATGTATGTATAAAAGTAGCTCAAATTTTAGTAAAAGCAATTAAATATCTATCAAATACAATAATTTTCCAATTCTCTTTAAATATTTAATTTAAAAATTAAAAACTCAATTGAGTTTTGTTAAAAAACATTGCTTAAGCAAGTTAATATTTTATCTAAAAAAACATTTGTTAAAATAGAGATAGTTACAAATTTTTAAGTTAGAAAAAACAATAGATACAACCTTACATACAATTTTGCAAATAATGAGTATAAACTAATTAAAAATATGACAATGATACAATAATTTTTTTTCTGTGAAACGGCTATTGACCCGCGGTCTTTCAGTCTTATAACGTCATGATTGCTAATGACTAACGGAAACAGTTTTTAATTTTGTGCGAAAACAGTTTTTTTAACATACCGAATTTCTTTTAGAATATACAAATAAAATAAAGAATAGTTTTCTTTGTTAATATCAAAACGATTTATTTTTAGTGACTATACTTTCGATCAAGACCTGATTGAAATTATAGTCTGTAAAAATGTTGGGATTTTACAAAAAAGTATATTGTTGTTTATTTCAAAAATGTATTACAAACTAAATGCCTTCAGTGTATATTAAAACAATTATTGAAAATTAGTTGATTATTCCAGAAAAGCAAGAGTATTAAAAATTAACTTAAAATTAATTTAAATTAGAACAAATAATTGAACAAAAAAATTGAACTCTGAATTCTGAAAAAAAACTTTAAAATGCTCGAAATTTTACAAAAAAAAACAAGAACAAGCCTTTGAAAATTAAGTGAAATAGTTTATCAAAAACACAATAATTGAATTTTTTTCCGAGTTGACCTGCTAAATAGAAGTCACACCTTGTGCTTTTTGATAAATCTATCCTTTCAATTGTTTGTGGTAAAATTTTAACTGGTTTTAAATAAAATTTTAAACAAATTTAAGCTGTTTCTGGTCCGACTGCTTTTTTAACTGTGATTGATTTAATTTTTGTAAACTTCTGTTTATTTTTTTAATTTAATTTTCTAGGGCTACAAAAGTCTCAGAAAATTTTTCAATTTGATTAAACTGATTTTTACACAGTGTTTAAATCATATTTAGCAATTTTCGATTGTTTAAGACAAAGATAGAGAGAAATAAAGTGAAACAGAGAGAGGTAGAGAGAGGGAGAGGAAGAAATTAAATAGCTTTATTTACAAACATATATTCACTTCAAATATACATAACCCAGGCAATTTCTGCTAAATTGTTTATTTCTTAATTGGTAACGGTTTTTTTATAGTCAATTTTCATTTTTTTGTAAAAGTTTAAGTGTTTGAAGTAAATTATTGAATTATTTTTTTGCTGAGAGTTAAATTGTCAACAGTTTTAGTTTTGTTTTCTGGAAAAAAACTGATTCATAGAAGAGACTAGACCATTTTTTTAAAAATTTAGTATTTCTTAAGAAAAACAGTTTATTTCCTTCACTTTCTTGAGAAAATCCTAAACAAATTATTGGTCTTTTCTTTTCTAATAATGATTTTGGTCAATTTAAAACAGTTTTAAACAAATTTCAAAGATATTTTTTCAATTAATGATTTTTTAACTGTTTAATTACAAAATTTTAAAGTCATGCATTATTAAACTTTTATATATTTGTGAACTTGAATTTTTTATTTGAAAATTTCTGCTAAATTGTTTTCTTCTTAATTGGTAACGAGTTTTTTTTATAGTCAATTTCATTTTTGAAGTAAATTAATGAATTATTTTTTTATTTAGAGTTAATATGTCTACACTTTTAGTAAAATTTTAATTGCTTTCTGAAAAAAAAATCATAGAAGAGGAAATACCATTAGTTTTTAATTTAGGATTTTCTCAGGAAAAACAGTCATTTCCTTCATTTTCTTGAGAAAATCCTGAATAAAAAAAAATCATTGGTCTCTTCTCTTCTAATTATTGGTTTTGGTAAATTTAAAACGGCTTTAAACAAATTTCAAATATTTTTTTTAATTAATGGTTTTTTAACTGTTTAATTATTTAATTTTAAAGTCTTGCATTATTAAACTTTTTTTAAACTTCAATTTGAGAACTAAAAAACTATATTTAGACTGTATTTGAATATGAAAGTTATTATTTAAATATTTACAAATATATATGATTTTTCACGGAAAAATTTAACAATACTAATTTAAATTATTATCCTTAAATAAAAGGCATGTTTTGTAGATCCAAACATATGAATAACACCAAATTACAAGAGCTTACATTTTCAAAATATAAAAAGTAATATTTGTAACTCTTTTGCGTTTCTAGATCCTCTGAAAGGTGTTTTGTTAATAAATATAAAAAGTCGAATTACTGCTAAAATAACGGAAAACATTTTAATAATTGCAAAAAATTAAACTAAAACGAAGAGTGTCTTGCTTATTAATTGTTTGGTTTTTGTACGTTCCTTTTTAAATTTGTAGAATTTTAATATTGGCAATTTATATTCTTGGGAATTTGTACTTAACAATTAAAGTATATCCACTATTCTTAATGTTTTATTAAAAGATATAACAATATAATAATTTGTTTATTGTTTGTTTCATGTAAGAACTTTAAATGTTTATTACATTTAGTGCCTTTTTATCAATTTATCATTTTCGAGTTTCAAGTTTTTTTTACAAATGTGTATTATTTTGAATTGTTAATATTGTTTTGTCAGGATTTTACAATATTTTATTTGATAATTGCAAATTTTATTCAAATGCAAATCAATACTGATGTTTTGACAGTTTGGTTCCTTCAAGAGAGTAGCAGAACAAGTATCGTATCAAGTTCTCAAAAAAGTTCAATCGTGTTTTTAATCAACTATCTATAAATAAAGTATTTTTTACAACTAAAAACGTTGTAAAAAAATAGATAGATAGTTGATTAAAAACACGATTGAACTTTTTTGAGAACATTTTAAAACTTTAAGCAAAAAAAACAATTAAGAATAAGAATAATAATAATAAAGAATAACAGTAAAAAAACAATTCAAAATTTATTAGACATTTTTCTAAAGCATTACACAAATAGCAACAATATTGAAGTAAATGAAACCCTGTTGGAACTAATTGAAATATAAAAAAATAAACACTTTAATACAAAACAATGTTTGGGTGGATTTATAAATTATAAAGACTTGTTTCGTTCCATAATTGTTTTATCAGTTTCCTGTCATATGTTTCGACAATTACTTGTCATTTTCAAAGGTGTACGTTAATTTATAAATCCACCCCTGTAATTATGTTCCATCAAGAATGCAGTAATGGCAGTATTAATTTTAAAACAATTTTTTGTCCAATTTTCTACCACTTATAAATTCCAATTGTTTCTTTTTAAAACAGCATTTTAACTTCGAATCTTTTTGGAAAAATTTCAACTGATTTTTAATCAAATGTGTGTAATTGAGGCAAATTTCGAGTTTAAACTTTTGGTTTTCACATAGTTTTTTTCTTATCATATATTTTTGGAAATATTTAAAGTGTTCTTAAATGTAAAAAATACTTTAAAACTGGAAAGTTTTAGTGTAATGTAGGTAATCAAAATTGCTTCTGCTTAAATATTACCGGAAAATAAAAAAGAAATACAAACATTCTAAAGAAATTCCTTCAGAATGTAAGAATCATCAAAGAAAATTCCTAGAAGTCGCTAGATAAATCTGAAAACAAAAAAAAGATGCATATGCCTTTTCTTCATCGACCTAATTGTAATAAAATCTTCTTATCTAGCCTTATTTTACTTGTTGGTCTATTGTCCAGCTTTTTTCTTCTTTCTAGAGGTCGTCTCCTCTAGGTATGCCTGTAGAGTGAGTTTGCTGCTAGTTTAATTCTTAAGTTTTTTCCGCATGTTGTATTATATTTTTTATATTTGTCTTTATCATACATGCTTTGGTAAAATAAAATTAACAAAAAAAATACAAATATCAAAAGAAAATGCGTATTTTGTCAGCGTGATGAAGGTCAGAGTTCATTTGCGTTGAATGTTCTCCCACCTAAACCCATATCTCCTTTTTTCTGCTGTTCCAAACCTAATTATTTAAAATTGGATACTTATCTTAATACCGATTCCACTAAAGATATATTATATCATCCCTTTCACCATCAATATTAACTCTATTTCCGTCCCATGGATCTTGTATTACAGTTAGATTTCGTTTGCTCTCCTTCGTGTCTGATCCTATCTTTTGATAACACTTCTTCTTAGCGGTTTTATCAAATCATTACCATAATGAATCAGTTTCAAATCTATAATCTTCACATGGTTTTTGTAATGCTGTTAGATTTTGGTTGTTCTCCTTCGTATCTGATCTTAACTTTACCAACTTTTAATATCACTTCTTCTTGTCAGCGATTTTATCATAACCATGATGAATCAGGCATCCCTTCTTGTATACCAAAAAAGGGCAGAAAACGGTGCTTTACTATTAACCAGTTATAGACCTATTATGCTCTTATTTGACCTTGAAACTTATTCGAATCCCTATAACAACAAAAAAAAATTTAATCTGCACCTGTTTATATTTCAATATACGAATTTAGCTTTAATTTTAATAAATTCTAAAAGTGTGGACGGGAGACCGGAAAGAATTTCGAGTTTCACGCTGTCAAGAATTGTTGGATTCGATACAAAATCACCTCGAGAGTAAAACAATTTGGTGCATTTAAAATCATTCGACTTTACGTGATATCGAGGCTTTCTGTATAAATTCAACCGCCTTAAAATTATTAAAAATCGAAAATGGATTCGTAAAAGTTATTTACTTATTTACGTCATTACTTGTTCCAATCCCTTACACCACAATAAGGGATTCCTGGAGATTCCCATCATCGTCAATATTCTACAAGATGTTTTGCTATAATATAAACCACACCATTCCAAAATACTTTAACTCTCAATCCTATTTGATTATCATGATTTGCTAATGACTAGCGACTAATTTCAAAATCCGCATCTACAAAAAAACCTTGAATCACTTCAACCAATAGATTAATGGATTTCTAAATGGACTTAAATATTTCTTCTTGAATTTTGGAGGCGTTTAGATTTTCGATTTTTAAATAAAGAAAACACTGAATTCAAATATTTCTTACAAGCTATCAAGTTACGATCGAAAAATAAAATAATTACAGCAAAATTAAAGTTCTACAAAACTTCATAAGATTAATCATAATAATATTCAAAACAGAACGGTTGTTATTAGCAGGCAAATAATTTAATAAAGTAAATTCACTTACAGAATCTAAATATCTTAAAAGATCGAGAATATATTATCGGTATATCTTTATCTACTACTAAAATGAAATGTATTTAATAATTTTTTGGTCCACACTATCATATAACCAAAAGAACTATTTGTATACATGAACTACTGACCTACATTGGCCAAATTTAACTGCTGCAACTATTAAAAAATGTGCACAGCGTGCGTGCGTGCAGGAGAAAGTGTTCTCGACAGGAAAGCGACACTTGTCAAATTCATTAGATATTATTATAGCAAAACCTCGAAAATTATGTTCGTTTAATAATGTAGAATCACACAAAATCGTGTTCTCATTAATGAAAAAAAAAAAATTGCGAATTAATCAATCACAGGGGAAACTCTACAATTATTTCGCCTGAAATTTTATTACCCAACTCTTAATCATGACAGTCGCATATGAGAAAATTTACTTCGGCAATAAATGTGAAATTGATTGTGTAATTGCTAGATAAAAAAAATATCTGTTTTATTTTTATAAGACCTAATGGATATATTAACTGAGTATAATGTGTAATGGGTTTTAAAGGTTATTTTTAAGAAATATTTCTAAAATTAAGAAAATAATCACGTATTTATTCGCTTCGATAAATAGGTTTCTTCTTTTGTGATTTTCTATAAAATCTCTAATGTTCCCATTGTACACGACCGATCGATCGATGCCGTTTTTTTTTTAGGTTACGCCTCCTCGTTTTCACATTTTCGCGCCAGGTGAAAAGCCGCCGACAGTAAGAGAAAACTATTCGTTCAATTACCATTACGGAATTCTTGAATTCCCGGGAATTAGCCGAGGCGGGCAATAAAGTTAATAGTGCACATAAGGAAGCGTGGCTTCAAGGGGGCAGTAAAGACAGGCCTACTAGTGACACAGTAAACGACATGACGAAGAGGTGTTTTTATTTAGAAAGTCAAAACATTAAAATTCCCCTATAAATATTACCATGATTAAAATAAAAAACCTTTATTGGCATAAAAACTTCAACATAAAAAAAAACATTCTGTTTTACTTGACATTTTAAAAAACACTCTATTCTACTTTTATCTTTACCTTCCGCCTTCCACTCCAGCTTCGCCAAAACCTTTATACCAGCTCCATCCTCTCTCATCCATTATGTTACCCCCCTCTTTCCCTTTACACTCTTCTGCCCAAATGACAATATGTATTCATCCTATTCGTACACAGCACGTACCTACCATACCTTTCCCCCACCCAAACCTTCCGAGTCCCATCTAACTTGTGCCAGGGTAATCTTGTCTTCATTTGAGAAGTCTCATGAGTATTTAGACATAAAAAAAACCTTCGCGAGTTTTTTGGCAATAGGCCAAAAAGCAAAGCGTGTTTGGCAGATTTTGATTTAAAAGTTCAACCACAATAAGGAGTTTTATGTCGATTTGTGACCATTCATGAATGAATTAATCCAATATTAAATAAACATCGGAGTCTAATAGGTAATCAATGGAGTGGTTATTGCCTGGTGAAAGCCGCCCGCAATATTTCAGGTGACAACATTCAGCCGGCAAAGTTTTGGCCAATAATTTTTGGGATGACGATTTTTGGTGTCCAAAAATAATCAGTCTCAAAAACTAAATAAATCTGTAACTGTGCTGATTTTCAGAATTTTCGCTCGAAGGAAAAAAGTCGTGACTGAAAGGGTTTATATGTAATCGAAAATGTTAACCTATGAAACAGAAGCTGTGGGCATTTGTACGACATTTTCTTTTATATACGTGGCAGAATGTTGATTGATAAAAACATTTGCTTTTTTAGAAAGTAAACATTAATTATACAAGTTTACAAATTCGGGTCAACTTTTGGACCCGAGCAGATGAGAACGATTCTTGACGTTATTTGATGCGCTGAATTCAGATCTTCAATCCTTTGGTTTTATTGTAGTTTTCGAGTTCGCCGATTGTGGCAGCACTGCGCTCTTATAACGGCTGTTAGTTGAGCACGTTGCATTAAACATCATTTGGAACTTGTTTTGTGCAGTGATTTTGCTTCAGAATGTGTGAAAATTTAGAGAGAAGGTTGCAAAGTCGATTCAAAGGGTTTTTGTTACGTTTGTGGATGTTATATGCTCGGAAAACGTGGGAAAATCATGATTAATGCACTCAAACTTTGGTTTTGCTATAGTAAACAATAATAAATACAAAAAAAACGAGCACAGTATAAATATCCTAACGTGTCATCAGTGCCAAAGTCAATTCAACTTGTCCAGGTATAAGGGCAAAAAAATCCCTCATCACTGGCGAGAAATAAAAGCGAATACGTTATGGAAAAAAAGTGAAATTCACGATTTGAATTTATCGAAACAAAAAGCAGAGCTGCTTGCAGCACGATTACAGTAAAACTCTAAAACACACGCCACTATATGCAGAAATAGAAATCACACGATTACTGTTCCTCAAAATAGAAAATGACATGTGTTTCTGCAGTGACATCAAAGAATTATTTTATGTAATGAATGACGTTTGTTCATAGACAGTTCTAAGTACGGTGTGTATCACTTGTGAACTCACAGGATGTTTTATTGTCACCTCTTCACATTAAACTTGGCATGATTAAGAACTTTGTCAAAGCACTCAATCGCGAAGGTCCGGCTTTCCAGTACTTAATCAAGTTGTTTCCAAAATTGCCATACGCAAAAATCAAAGAAGGAATATTTGTCGGACCTGATATTCAGAAACTAATTGCTGATGCAAGTTTACAAAATGCTTAACGCCTGATGATGCAGCAGCATGGGTATCGTTTCAAAGTATTGTTCACAACTTTCTCGGTAACCACAAATCTACAACCAAGTAATTGACAATTTTTTGTAATTTAGCAAAAAATTCTCTCTTAAGATATATTTTCTGCATTAACATGTTAATTTTTTCTCACAAAACTTGGGCAACACGAGCTCTTGTTCGTGGCTACACCAAGATATAGTGAAAATGGAAAGGTAATACCAAGGATTTTGGGACGAAGGCATGATAAGCGACTACTGCTAAAATCTGATGCGTAAAACAGATCCCAATCAGTATAGAAGACTCAGTTTAACCTCTGTTAATTTCTAATTTATATACTTTAATTCAATAAATTACCGTTAATGGTCAAAAAAATAGTTAAACAATGAATTTATTGAATATTTCGAAAACTAGAATCAATTAAAAAAAAAAAAACTGTTGCTGATTTGGATGCAGCCTCCCAATTTTCCTCATAAACAGCTTTTAGTTGTCCAGGTCCAAAACCGTGTATACCTGTGTTATTGATCCTCGTTAACAACAGCCATCCCATTTGGGGATCTAGTGCAACATTTGGACAATAGATATCACCTTTATGGTAAATCGTAGTTTTTAGAAAGTGATTTATTACAGGACTAAAAATTCTATTACCTTTATTTTTAACGTTATGGGATGATAATTCCAGAATGTGCTTTCGCTATATGACACTCACCTGAAATAAAAAAAAAAAACTTTAGTTATTACAATCTACAATTTATTTATTTTTTGATAATAATTATTTACCAGCATAGAAAATATTTTCGCGTTTTTCCTAATTAATAGTATTTATAGTTACACCAGAGCAAGGAACTTCTGAAAACAAGATGTTGAAGCAGAAAACAACTGTAAACAAGTGCTGATTTGCTAATGAAAAAAAAATGGATCACTTATATACACCAGTATGCATTTACAATGACGAGAAAAATAAAAGAGCTAAAAACCAATCACCCTAGCACCACCATTTATCAATTCAGTTCATCATTTCATCTTGAATCATAGGACTGACAACGACATTCACCGACAAACGAGAATGGGCTTAGAATTTTTTTCTCATACAAATTTTAATTATAAGGATAGTTTGATCAGGCAACTTGATCATTAGGAGAATTGGTTAGATGAAAAGGATGAAGACTGAGATCGTCAGATTAACTTAGATCTTAAAGAGAAAGCAGAGCTAATTCAAATAAGAAAAGTTGAATACGAAGTGACACCAGCTGTTATGAAAGACTTCCAGATGAGTCTGTAATTAGGTTAGAGGCAGTGGAACAATTAGGAATGAATAATCTAAATTTTGCACACTTAACTTAAAACTCTACGAGCAATATGATTTTTTTCTTTGAAGAATAGTCGCTTCAGGCGGGGTCTTGAGAATAAGGAGGTGGGGGAATGAAGATTGTAATCGTAAGATTTACTTAGATATTAAAGAGAAAGCAGAGCTAATTCAAATAAGAAATGTTGAATATGAAGTGATACCAGCTCTTATGGAAGATTTCCAGAGGAGCCTGTAATTAGGTTAGAGGCAGTGGAACAATTAGGATCGAATAATCTAAATTTTGCACACTTAACTTAAGACTCTACGAGCAATATGCTCTTTTTCTTTGAAGAATAATCGCTAGAGGGGGTTGGGGGATGAAGATTGTTATCGTAAGATTTACTTAGATCTTAAAGAGGAAGCAAAGCTATTTCAGATAAGATAAGTGATTCCATAGAGCTACTGCAGTCGATTATAACTTTATTAATTCGGAAACTATTACAATTCAGGATAAATGGTCACAGTTTATATTTAATTTATGCTATTGCAGGGACATGTCATTTCCCGTGCGTGCATTTTTAAGAAAACACAAGAAAGGCAACAGTTCCGTTTGGTTTGATGATGATATTCGTAATATGAGGGAGGTTATGCGGTTACTACAAGAACACCATGACAGGAACCCTTCCCAGCACACCAAAATGGCACGTAATACATATAGACTTGAATATAGACAAGCAATTAAAATTAAAAAGCGACACGCCACTGATGAGTTCATAAAGCGTACAAAAAATAAATCTAAAGCGGCCTGGAAAATTATAAATAGTGAACGCAGTTCGCAAAGTAGGTCAACAAATACGTGTAATGTGTCATGTGATGAATTTAATTCATATTTCACTAGTGTAGCTGAAAATCTGTACAATTCTTTACCAATTGGTGATAACCTTAGTAGTGAATTTCAAACTGATAACAATATAAGATTTAGTTTTAAAACAGTCTCACAAATACAGGTTAGAGAGGCCATTAATACTCTTAAAAATAGTCCTGCGGTAGATTTACATGGTTTTAATGCTGATCTTATTAAATCTATTAAAGAAATTCTAGTCGAACCGCTTACGAAACTCATAAATATTTCTATAACATCTTCTACTTTTCCTGATGAGTTAAAACAGGCAAAAGTCGTTCCAATTTTTAAGAAAGGCGATCGGAAAGAAGCTATAAATTATCGACCGATATCTATCTTGCCAATTATATCCAAGATTTTCGAATACATTTTGAAAATGCAAATTGTGGAATATTTTGAAAAATATAAACTATTTTATGCCAGGCAGTTTGGTTTCAGATCCAAACATAATACCGTTAATGCACTTCTAAATTTATGTGATATAATCATAGGTTGTTTTGAAAATAAAAATCATTGTATTGGCTCATTTGTAGATTTGAGTAAAGCCTTCGATTGTGTTTCACACGATTTATTAATAAAAAAGCTGGAAAAATACAATTTCGATCAACAAAGTCTAGATTTAATGTTATCGTATCTATCCAATAGATTTCAAGCAGTTGATATTGATAATAATAGATCATCTCTGCTGCCAGTACTGCACGGGGTACCACAGGGCTCAGTTCTGGGCCCAGTGCTTTTTCTAATCTTTATAAATGATCTTCCCAGGTCTATCAACAATTCAAGTGTATTATTATTTGCGGATGATACGACTGTGGTGAGCGTGGGAAGCACAGAGGAAGAAGCACGCCAAATTAACAACGATAGTCTTTGTGCTGCCGCCTCCTGGTGCTCTAATAACAAATTAGTTCTTAATGAGAGTAAAACAAGAAGCATTAAATTTTCAATTTCCAGTACAACTGATACCGATGCACCAGTAAAATTTTTGGGGCTTTACATGGATTCGTCTCTTACTTGGATTAATCACGGGGACGAAGTAGCCAAAATCTTGTCCAAAAATATTTTTTGTTTAAGAAACCTAGCAAGGAAGGCCTCGTCCGATGTGCTCCGTACTGCATATTTTGGGCTCATAGAAACACATATTCGTTATGGCATTCTAGTTTGGGGGCATTCCACCTGTCGCCACAGAATTTTTGCCTTGCAAAGACGTGCTTTGCGAATAATTGCAGGTATTGGATATCGGAGTGATTGCAAATTTTGGTTTACTACATTAAACATACTGACGCTTCCGTGTGTATATATCCTGGAGTGTCTTTGTCACATTAAAAAAAATCAAACTGACTATCCACTACACAATCATCACCACTATGCTACTCGCTACAAAAATGATTTAAACCAAGAAAGACTTAGGCTTACCAGATCACACACTGGGACCAAGTATTTTGGAATACATTTATTTAATAAAATATCTCTACAAACAAGAGAATTGCCTCCGGAGCGCTTTAGATCTGTTGTTAAAAATTTTTTACTACGTCAAGCTTTTTATAATATCGATGAATTTTTACACGGTGAATCAATTTAAATACATTTGTGGGAATCTCTATTTCTGTTTGATATTATTATATACTAGTATACACACGTAAATTAACGCGAATAGTTGTAGAATGCCTGATTTATTCTAATAGATAATTTGTATTATTATATTTTTAATTACTTATCCAGTAAATTTATTATTTAAGCACTTTATGTATCATGTTCCTGACGAGTGTAAAACCTTAGTTATAACATGAATAAATTTATTATTATTATTATTATTATTATAAGTGACACCAGCTGTTATGGAAGACTTCCAGAAGAGCCTGCAATTAGGCTAGAGGCATTGGAATAATATTGGAGGTCATTCATTACATGGCGCAATTTCTGCAATTTACCGGTCTTATCATGAGCCTAATGATCTAGAGAATTGTCTTCAAACACAATTTTTTGCGATAATTCTGAAAATTACCGTTATAGATTTAGTTATTTTTTGAAACTAATTATTTTTTCGTACACCAAAAATCAACATTTAATTCGAAAAAATAATCATACTACTAACAATATTTAGTATCATAATTACGAAACAATTCTTAGATTAATATGTATTACATTGGATGCATTGACCCTTACAACCACTAATTTTTCATTTCGACGCAAAATCCTTCTTGCTTCCAAAAGGTAACTGACCAATCTGATAGAATTGGATATCATTCATTGACCGAGCCTGTCCTGTTGGAAAACAAAAAAAATGCTAGTTGATTGAGAAGGAAACAAGGACAAATATTTTATTCGGTTTGAGTAGACTTTTCGCAATGTAGGCTATGAATCACAACAGGTCAAAACATCCTTTGTTGAAATACCCAGAGTCTCAACATTTGATCCAAATATTGGCGCAGGAAATTTAATAGAGCGTGTTTGAATATTCGCAAAGATTGAAGAAGTCGAGATTGTCAATGTAGTAGTTTTAGATAACTTCTGGTCGAGCTAAATCCAAATACTCTTCTTGCAACTTGTCAATCTGATAGAATTGGACATCATTAATTGATCGTGCCTGTTCTATTGGAAAACGAAAAATTTTTGCGAGTTGACTGAAAAGGAAACAAGGACAAACAGTTTTTCTCGAAAATATTTTATTCGGTTTGAGGAGATTTTTCGCAATGTAGGCTATGCATCACAACAGGTCAAAACATCCTTTGTTGAAATACCCAGAGTCTCAATATTTGATCCAAATATTGGCGCAGGAAATTTAATAGAGCGTGTTTGAATATTCGCAAAGGTTGAAGAAGTCGAGCTTGTCAATGTAGTAGTTTTTGATAACTTCTGGTCGAGCTAAATCCAAATACTCTTCTAGCGACTTGCAAACTGATAGAATTGGACATCATTAATTGATCGAGCCTGTCCTGTTGGAAAACAAAAAAAATGCTAGTTGATTGAGAAGGAAACAATGACAAAGAGCTTTTCTCGAAAATATTTTATTCGGTTTGAGGAGACTTTTCGCAATGTAGGCTATGAATTACCACAAATCAAAACATCCTTTGTTGAAATACCCAGAGTCTCAACATTTGATCCAAATATTGGCGCGGGAAATTTAATAGAGCGCGTTTGAACATTCGCAAAGGTTGAAGAAGTCGAGTTGGTCAATGTAGTAGTTTTTGATAACTTCTGGCCGAGCTAAATCCAAATAGTCTTCTTGCGACTTGTCAATCTGATAGAATTGGGCATAATTAATTGATCGAGCCTGTCCTGTTGAAAAACGGAAAATTTTTGCGAGTTGATTGAGAAAGAAACAAGGAGAAACAGTTTTTCTCGAAAATTATTATTCAGTTTGAGGAGACTTTTCGCAATATAGGCTATGAATCACAACAGGCCAAAACATCCTATGTTGAAATACCCAGAGTCTCAACATTTGATCCAAATATTGGCGCGGGAAATTTAATAGAGCACGTTTGAACATTCACAAGGGTTGAAGAAGTCGAGTTTGTCAATGTAGTAGTCCTGGTCGAGCTAAATCCAAATACTCTTCTTGCGACTTGAGAAATGTCGGCATTTAAAATTTAAGGTCAATATCACGCTCATATCATCATCATATCATATGTCATATCATTTGACCTTTATTATTCCATTCTTGCTGATCACTTCTTCAAATGAACCACGGCCTTTTCCTTCATTACGCTGTTAATGGGGAAAGGTGGTGTACAAGTAACAAATCTTTGTAAACACATCCCCAAAAAATGGGAAATATCATTTTAATGCATAAAAAGTACATTTGAAACTAATTTCCAGTTTTATGAATCAGTGGAATGGACTTGGGTTTGAGTGGAAGAACATTTTACAAGATGAACTCCGCCCTTCAACTTGATGTCAAAATTTTATTTGTATGTTTTCAATATTTGTATCTATTTTGTAATATCTACAGTTTTATAGCAAGTATGATAAAAAATAAATAATCATAATCAATCCACTAAATATATCAATCTCGCAAATATTGTAACAAATTGTAGTTGTTACAGTAGTTGCTAATGTATAAATAGAAATTCGGTTTAGAAATGCTTTGAAAAGCAGAAGGTAAATAATTAAGTCCTAACAGAGTTCACTTCGTCCACATCCTTGTGGAAAGTTTTATTTCCCATTTAGTTGGTTTGTCTTAATATGTTGCTTGGCATTGAGACTACCTTACCTTTGAAGGGGATCATTTGATCAACAATACAAAAATCTGTCTCGAGCCGAAGAGAGATTTCACGTAGGTTGTCGAATAAGGGTCTGATTTTGTAAAATCTATCAATGCTCGCTGGAGGAGTGGAAGAGTCAACAAAATGAACGAGTTGTCCTAATTGGAAAAATTCTGTTCAACAGATGCTCTTTGCAATCAAAAAAACAGCTTAAGCAGGTTACCAGTATTAACAAATCCTTGAATAGTGGAAACTCTTTATCCTGACTAACGTCATCATTTTGTCAATTGCGGCAACAAGGAATTTAGTGCTCTTTTGAAATGCGCAGAGGTTGTCACATTCAGCCATACAGTCAAAAAGATGTCTAGTAAAATATTTGTCAAAAATGCTTTAGTCCTTTCAATTCCTGGGTTTTGATCCCTAAGTTTTGTGCTTCTCCACTTTCAATAAAAAGTCACACTTTTCATTCTTTTTTGATTAGTTTATTTTTGGGCATGAACTTGTTTATCAGAATTTGCACATCATTTCAAGAAGTACTCGTTCTCTTCTTTTTTGCATTGCAGCAAGTAGAGCATCGGAAATTGCAACTTATTTTTCTTTAATGGCTTAACGATCTTCAACTAAATTCAAAGTCTATTTTTATTTTACTTTGGCATTGACTTCTGGGTTGATAGGTTCCATTGGATTCGGTATTTCATCCCTAAAATCGTCGTCACATCTCCCGTCATTATCACTCAAAATATTAAGAACGAAATTATCGTTTTCTACTAGTAGCAGCAGAAATTCATCGCCAGTTATAGTTTTTTTTTTTGCAATGATTCTAAGCCATTTGTGTAAATATCCCGTGTTACACAAATGGCTTAGAATCTTTGGCAAAAAAAACTATAACTGACGAAGATTTACTGCTGCTACTGCTATAAAACGATAATTTCTCGATCTGAATATTTTGAGTGATAACGGCGAGGGTTGGGACAATGATTCTAGGGAATCGGTCTTAATGGCATCAATTAACCCATAAGTGTATGCTTAATAGAATACGAAGATTTTTATAAATTCTACCCGCTTTGTCGCTGAATGGTAGGTGTTGAATCATACACAGGATAAAAGGTCGTACTTTTTTTATTGCTATCCAACATGCAATGTGTCCAACAAAATTCACGAGTTCTTAAAGAAAAATCAGACAAAAGCCATTCAGCTACCTACATTTTTAGGTACATCGCTAGTTGGGCAAAAATATTTTCTGAGTGTTAGAGAAGCTTGTATCAGACTTCATCAGGTAGTGCGAATGTCACGTATTGAAGTAAATACGGTTTGGCCAAAAGACTTGATGTAATTACTTCCTTATCAATAGAAGATGAATAATTTCATCCTTTGGTTCTGTAATCGATTATAGATTAATTCTGTAACTAATCTACAGAACTAAATGTATTATTATTATTATGAATTTTATAATCCTGGATTTAAATAAATACTCCACTGGATGGAATGATCTTGATGGCCAAGTACCATCACAATTTTTTATACATTGTTTCATCGCAGTTTTCGGCCAGAATGAATAGTGCTTGTCTTTTGTCCAGTTCCTTAGCTGCCTAGGGCAATCCATGGACGACGCCGTCGTGAATCAGGGCCGTTTTCAAGACATCTTGAAAGACCTGGTTCACGTCCATGGAGCTACCAGTGACTGGGGCAGAAGGAGCATCATCGACACCAGCATCAGACATATCTGCTGTTTTACTTTTACATCAACGGCTAACGAATTGTTTTCGGCTTGCTTGCAGTTTTTTTTTTAGAAAATATGCTTACATTTTAATAAACCACCTTAACTTATAGTAATAAAACAAACTAATTACGTTTTAAAATTACGCATTCCATTTCCGTTTCCACTATAAAACTTCTAATTAGAGTTTCTCATTTTATATTTCGTATTTAAAGTGCAATACGAAGATGGTAGCAATTACTTGTTTGTGAAACCTGAACTCTCTGCATTATAATTGAATTAATTTACCACCATTAAATAGGAGAGTAATTAAACGTTTCGCAAAATAGTGGAATACTAAAGGTTACTGTCGATTTGGAAGATTGCGCTTTGCAATTAAATCCGATATTCTTGTGAATAGTTCAAGATCGCGTGATTAATTCAATTAAATAATTGTCTTTGAAGTGCTACTCAACTATTATTATATTAACGATTTTTATTCATTTAATTTGTTAGATTTTTATGATTAATTCGATAAACTGTGAGTATTGATATAGTTAATTTGGTCACAATGAATCAAGCCCGACATTAATAATATAGTGAAATATGAAAGTCTTAACCTCGTCTGCGACCTAAGAGTTCACGGACTGCGCCGGCGTGGGCGGATGCTCGTTATTCCTTTTGTACTTTATTTACTGGAAATTCGCTTTGGTAGCTGTCTGTCTGGCCGCCGAAGAAAAAGTCGTGACCGAAGGAAAGTCCGCTTTGAGACGCCGCTAAGATTTATTGCCGAATTGCCATGTTACAATGTTTAACATGTCAAATTGTGCCATTATTGGAAAGGTTTTGATTAAATACACTCTCGGTTGCATCGACTTGATTTAGATTTATGGTACATTGATGATGATGGTATTTGACATGCGCATGATTTACTTAAGTACTCAAGAGTTTATTATTTCTATACTTAAGTAGGATTATACAAAAATATAAAAAAATGGTAGTACTTTTCCTATATTTTTCTCGAAAACTATAAGGTTTACGCAAAAAGGGTATCCCTAATAATTTGCTCAATTTTGGATTCTTTACAATTACTTGAGACATAAATTTCATGTAATTCCTATAGTTCATTAGCAGTAAGCAAAATAAGGATTGTAAAAGTCGAAGCATAACATGTTATAGTATAGAGGAAATAGAGTGGATCCTTGAGGTAGACTTGGTTCAGCGGTGAGAGGTAGGATTAAAGAGTTATTGGCTTCAACTTTTATGGATAAGTTGTTGGTAGGTAATCCCAAAAAATAGTGTATATTTAAACAAAGTGATTTCTGTCGTTTCCAAAAAAGTGTTTCTAATTATAGCCAGTGTGGGTGGATAAAAGTGAAAAAAAGTCGTTTGGTTCTCGCCATGGGAGTGCGTAGGAAGACACCGTTTTG
Source organism: Ontholestes murinus (assembly GCA_963969525.1). Classification (NCBI taxonomy): domain Eukaryota; kingdom Metazoa; phylum Arthropoda; class Insecta; order Coleoptera; family Staphylinidae; genus Ontholestes; species Ontholestes murinus. The sequence continues at coordinate 45,207,806 of OZ018397.1, read as the reverse complement.
CGGCGGGGAAACAATAATAATAACTCCATAAATTTCGCATAAGGAGCCGCCGGAGTAATTGCCCCCGTCGATGTAGTCGTCGTCTCGAGGTTTCCTTTGGCCGCGGCCAAATTTAGTCAACGTATAAATTTTGCGCAATCACAAATCCGAAAGCGTTAAATAAGAAGCGAAATTTATTGCGGCCGTTAATATCGGCGCTTCTTTGTAGAAGGCGTTCGCAACAACATATGGTGCGTTGTGAATGCACTCGTTCAATGGTATGGTGTGAAACAGGATTTAGGTTTAGCTAATGCAGATTTCTAGACATAATCAAATGTATTCAATAGATATACCGAAGGTGTTAATGAGCTCATTTACACAAACATAAAACACGGCGGAAGGAAAACGTGGTCGATAGGTAAATACTAAAACATGTTTTTTGTTATTTTTAAAAAAATATTTGCCACTGTCAGTAGACATATAAAAAACCAAAATTTGAAAGAACAATAAAAAATTTCCAAAGGGAATAACAACCTGTTGAAGAACTAACAAAAAGAATTAACCATTTAAAAGTACAGATATTTGTCATTGCCATTCGATATGGCATAACGCGTCCAAGGTGGGCCGTGAAGAGTTCGCCGACGAACTGATTCTGATAAATGCGCAAAGTCTGCGCGAAAGTATTGACGGAAGACCAGAAAGTTCTTCAAGTTTCGCACCGTAAAGATTTGTTAGGTTTGATTCAAAATGTGCCGGACTTTCTTAACTCTGTGGTAACCGAAGACGAAATGAAAAGGTAGAGCAGCGGGTAGCATACAAAATCATCTCCCTGCCCTAAGAATGCGCAAATGAGCGAGTCTCGCATCAAAACTATGCTCATGTTTTTTTTTTTTTGACGTCTGAGGAATCGTCCACTATGAGTTTGTACAGCGAGGAGAAGAGGAGAAATTGTAATCAGCCTTGTAAGCGCTCAAGAGATTGAAACGCCGGGTCACGCGCGAGTGGTTAGGCACCAAAGACTCGGCCAGGCTCCACCATGACAATGCTCAAAGCCACAGGGCCGTCATCATTACCAATTTCCTTGCCCGGAGCAAATTCCCGGTGGTTCCTCAGACCTTTTACTGTTCCGACAATCTCTGCTTCACCATGCACATCACTACCTTGTACAGTGAGTCCATGCATGTTATGCCCCTGTAAATATCTGGCTTGCTGGATTCCCCTCCTTTGTATATAGGCACTATACTGCCCTCCCTCCAATCATCAGGAAATGGTTCTTCTCCCTTCCATATTTTGTTTATAATATCCAGTGTTTTTTGTTGACCTTCATAACCACATTCCTGCCACGCCTCCACCTTAATCCCGTCCGGAACAGCTGCTCTACCTATCTTCATGCACCGTAATGCCCTCTCCAACTCTCCTAACGTGAAATTTTCCTCAGCACTGCTTACACGTCTTGTACTCATTTCTTCCGCTTCACCACTTGTTGAACTCATCAGCCCTTCGAAATACTCCTTCCACTTGGCCATCTCAATCCCCCCTCCGGTTTTTTTCGTGTGTACAGACCTTTGTTTTATGTAGTCCCAGAGTTCCTTTTCCCTGTGTAGTATCTTCACTTTACCTATCTCTTCTATTATCCATAACTCCTTCTTAACCTTGTACACCCCTTGGTATTCAATTTCTGCTTCTTTTATCTAATTCATTGACCCTCTTCCCATTCTCCATTCACGTACAGCCTCCCTCACATTACTCTTTATCCTCCTACACTCTTCGTCGAACCAATTGGCCGCCTCATATTTAGTCCCATTCCGTTTTTTGACATTGCGCTTGTAATTACTTTCATCAGTTGGCCCATTGTTTCCACCCCCTTAAAATTTACTGTGGATATCTTGTGTTTGTAAGACTCCAATGCGCTTTTTGACCAACACCATCCTATCTCACCCACTCTGCCCTTTTGCTCTCCGTCATGGTATCGCCCCACCTTTACTGTTACTGGCATTATGATCGGAACCCACTCTGCTTTCGACAACAAACTCCTCGACCTCATTTCTGATTTCATCATTTACTAGTATGTAGTCGATGACCGAGCTACCCCTTGGTCCCATGTAGGTAAATTCACCGTCCCAATCCCCATCTGCACAACCATTTAACAAATCCAGCCCTTGTTCTTTTGCCCATTCCATTAATGCTATCCCCTGTTTGTTAATACTCTCGTCCTTGGAACATCTAGCCCTTCTATACCCCTCACATTCCCCTACGTCCCTCGTATCTAATTTTCCAGTTCTCGCGTTCCAGTCTCCTTCTACAATCAGATATTTGGGATATTCCATATCCTCCAACACTTTACAAATTGCTGCCATGATTTCAATCTCTCTTTTCTGTGAGTATATTGTAACAGTTTTCCACCATTGTCCCGCTTTACAGGATGTTCTCCACATAACCTCTTCTACTTCTCCCCTCTTAATATTTTCTTTCACTTCTTCAAGATTTTCCCTTACTCCCGTTATTATCCCACCTTTTGCTCTGCCCATCGTGCTCACCCTTGTAGCCCCTGCACACTTCCACCTGAATCCATTTGGTAATCTACCTATGATCTGCTCCCATTCTGCCTTTTCCACCCAAGTTTCCAGCAATCCGACCATATCCTTGCCTGCCACCCAACTTTTTAATTCCTCAAATCCTCCCGCTTCATCCAATTTCTTTTTAATACCCGCGATGTTCCAAAAAGATACCCTAACTCCACTATCCTCATTTTTCCATTCATGATTATTGTTAATTCTGTTGTTTAAATCTTTTCCTTTCTTCTTTGCCGCATTCGTTGCCGTGTTATGTTTGAACATGTTTTCTCCTAGTTTTTTTATCTTGAATGTGTCCTTAGTTGCTTTCCAATCATGTACTTTTTTGTTAATTATGATTTTCTTATAGCCCACTTTTACGTTATTTCCCTTTTCCCTTTCATTTTCTGCTATTTGGCGTTGGCGTATGTACTTCTGCACTTCTCGTTCTTGCTTGGTCATGTCATCATCAATATATATATAACTGATCGTGCTAATCTTTTCTTATTTTCTAAAATTTTCATTTTCTCTTTCCATGATTGCAATTTCACCACTATTATACCATTTTTTTTTTCATATGCGCCTTCTAAATTACATTGAATATTTAACTCTTTTTCGAGAAAAACTTTTACTTTCTTATCTGCCACGATTATTTAAAGGGCAACCACCAAATTCTACAGCAGTACCTGTCAACATAGCTGCCCCTGTCGATCAACATCTCAAAAAGCTTGTGTTAATCCCGAAATTACAATAAATGATGGCAGTCACGGAAATGATTTTGTTGAGTTGGCTACCTACTTAACAGTGGAAAAGAAGGAGGATTTTTTAGAAAATCTCTGGGTTACACCAAGGAATTACAATTTTAAAACTGATGCAAGTCATTTGATAAGAAAATTCAATCATACTTGGTTAAAGCAATATAAACCGTGGCTAGTATATTCCAAGCGACTATAAGGTGCTTTTTGTAAGCACTGTGAACTGTTTCCTCACGTCACTGGCACTATTAGAGGAGTTTTAGGATCATTTGTGATCAGGTCATTCCCAAAGTTCAAGAATATGCACGAATACTGCCGAAATCATGCCACCAACAACCTCCACCTATCTGCGACAGCTGCTGCAAAGGCTTTTCTTCAAAATATACCTGTGGATGTTCAACTGCAAAGTGGCCACCAAAAAGCAATCGAAGCAAACAGGCAAATATTGTCATCAATTATTTCTTGTATAGTATTTTGCGGTATATAAGAGGCATATCAACTCTTAGAGGAAAAGAAACAGATGGAGGAGTTTTATTAGAGTTATTGAATTTACGAATCGATTCTAGCGATAAAAAATTGAGGGAAAAGTGTCGCCAAAAATACAAAATGAATTAATTTCTTTATGTGGCGAAGTTATTAGGGAGAGTATAATAAGTGATGTTAAAAAACGCTGGCTAAGCTCATGAAACAGCGGACATAGCTAGGAAAGAACAGCTATCAATTGGCTTGCGGTTCTACGATCAATGCAAGAGGATAATCCGAGAAGAATATGTATGTTTTGTGGAACTGTAGGCACAAGCTGAAGCAATTGACAATTTTTTGATTAGCTATAATCTACCACCAGAATATTGCGTAGGTTTCGATGGCTGCTCTAGAATAGCAGGCAAAGAGGGCGGTGTACAAGCAATTTTAAGGAAGAAATATTCTCGAGCATTATATTTTCATTACTCAAGCCACAAACTAAATTTTTTAGTGAACGATTCAAACGAGATACCGGAAATTAGAAATACTATTGCCACTATAAAGGACACAATAAACTTCTTCAGAGAATCGACTGCTCGTAGGAATTGCGCCCAAAATCTATCACGAATGTATGAGACGAGTTGGTCGGAAAAATATAAAACAATCAGAAAATTTTCTCAAAATTTCCCAGAGCTTGTAAAAACTCTAGAAAAAATATCAACAGAAGGAAACTATGCTATAAAAAAATCTGCATTTCAGTTACAAAACCAGTGTTTATCGTTGCAGTGTTGGAACCAGTACTTAACGCCATGCAAGCCATGGATTTGATTGCTGTAGGAGAACACATTACATGAATCCTTGAAGTACTTAAAAGAGACGGCCAAGAAGTAGATAAAATCACTGACCAATTACTCAAAAGAGCGCAAGACATGCAATTAAAAATAGAAATATCTGTCCTACGTTTTGCTCAAAAGCAAAAACACAGGAGCAATCCTCCATCAGACAATGATAATGAATGCTGTCGATTCATTTACGTCATCGTTAAATATTCGATTTTCCGAAGAAAATGCCCCAGCTTTTGCTTTAACAAAACTACATCCTTTATACATGACGGAAACTAGTATTACAGACTTACAAAAAACGCAGTAATGTTTCAAGGTTTTTATGATTTAGATGACATCACAGCAGAACTTGACCTATGATATAATTAGTGGATGAAGAAAGATTTCCTAAAGACAAATTAAAGGGTATTGAAGTCACTGACCTGTTTAAGGAAATCAATATTTTCTTCTCCGCATTGTTTTGCACCAAATCCGAGAAGATTATTATTAATATAAAAATTTAATTAAGTACAGTTTATTAAAATACTTAAATTTATTTCGATTTTTTTTATATAAATCGTCTCAGTTATAGCATGGCATGTCTAGAGATGCAGTTTTTCGGTAGTTTTCAATTCCCCATCCTTTCCTCGAAACAAATATGGGCTTGATATGTGATTCAAGGGTTTAAAAGTTAAAATTTTCAAGAAATGTTGCATGATCGAATCCTCTATTAGGATAATAACCTTCCGACTTAAAATACAAACATTGTATTTATGCTGTTGGTTTTGAGAAAACCAAATTAAGGAAGCATTCCCAACACCTACTTTTTACTTGCGAAGCGTATAAACGAGAACGCACGACGAAATTCGGGAAGCCTTTTCTTCCTGTAGAAGAGCTAAAGAGCATCCCCTGGCAGAAACTCCTGGACTTCATAGAAAACACAGGGAGTAAAACATCCAGAGGCGCACAAAAGGACCACGGATACCGCAGTGCAGGGACGCTAAGCAATACCACCTCACGAGGAAGAAGAAAAAGAAGAAGCATATTCCAACATAGAATATGTTTTATATAAAGTAATTAAGGTATTTAGTATTTATATTTTTAAAACTATGAGAGTTCTATGTAAAAAACCCGGAGCCTTTAATGAACCCTTCATCAATTAACATTTTCAAATTTTCAATTATAGTGCTATTTATTGAATAAATAAACCTCACAGGATTTGATTTTCTAGAAAATGACATGAACTTGTATTTGTTAATATTCAACTCCAGTCCATTTACCACACACCATGTAGCAACCCTACCAACCTCATCCTGTAAATACAAGCAATCATTGTTAAGGTTTTGAGATCGCCCACATATAAAAGATGTTGACAGGTCATTGTTGCGGAAAGCTTGTTGATAAATATATTGAACAGAAAGCGGCCCAAAATTGATCCCTGAGGAACACCGGATGTAGGAATTTCAAATGATTGCAAGTGACATTTGATTCACGTTTACTTAAGTAAGATGTCATTAGAAAGTAGATGATTTGGAAAAGCCAAAGTTAATCATCTTAGCAATCAAAAGGTTATGATCAACTTTTTCAAAAGCTTTCGATATATTCCTGTATGGTCAATTTGACCAACAGAGTCAAGAATTTCAGCAATGTTATGAGTAGCATCGCATAGATTAGTTACTGTCGAGCGATTAGGAATAAAACGATGCTGTTTATTAGAGAGGTACGTTTTAATATGATTGTAAATTTGGTCATCTAGCATACGTTCAAAGACTTTAGGAATATGTGGTAAAATTGCTATAGGTCGATAGCTATTAATGTTGTGAATATTGACACTCGATTTAGGTATTGGACAGACCGATGTTATTTTCAATTTATTAGGAAAGGTAAAAGTTTTAATTGATAAGTTGAAAAGAAGCACAATCTTTCAAAAGAAACGCAGGTATATTTTCATCCAGAAGGAAAGAAATTCAACAAAATTCAGCCACATTTATGGATATTGATTGGATGTGTGACATCCAGCAACGCTGTGAAGGTAATTTTAATATCCTTCTTAGTAAATTAATAAACTAATTGAAATTTGCTTTTATTTGAAATATCTTTTGTTTAAAAGACCATTAATTACGTTCATTGCCATCGAAGAATCGTTACAACACGTCTAATGAATTTATTTGTTTCGTCAGTGACGTCGCCGCGGACAGTTATGCGCGTCCGCATGACCATATTTACTTAAAGTGTCAATTGATGTTCGTACACGGCGAGGACGTATTGAGAAATTTAATATTTATAAATGGTGTACGGTATATACCAGCAAAAGGTTGTCCGCCGTACAAGAAACCAATTTACGGCCGGATTGTGTGCAGAGCCTAATTAACAATACCCTTTAAAATAATTGCGATGATTAATTTTAATTGGCTCTAAATCAAGTCTTCTACACGCCGATTGCATAGATTTTGTACTTCTCCTTTTTTTGGTTAGTGGGCTGTGGGAAATAAAATTTAAGAGGTTAATGTGTTTGAGGTAATTATAATTATTATCCAAAACAAATCTATAGTCATGTGTAATTTTAAATAAAGTGTTCAAACAAAGTCACCGTTTCTCCTTCTTCATAATTTTTTTGTTTTAATTCTGATACGATACCGAAACAGAAGTTCCCCAGGGTTCCATCTTTGTTTTATAATAATTATATCCAAGATAGTGCGAATAAAAAGCGTGTACAGATTATAACAATTCAGTTGATGGATCGATAATTCTGTGAAGGCATGAAATTTCTAATTGGCAATCCCATCAAAGAATAATTATTGTTTGCCAACGCCGACAACCTCAGATCAGTTTCGGGCCATTAGTTCTCTTCAATAGAGAACAGTTAGATGGTAGGAAGTGCGGATTTAAACAAGCGTTATATTAGCGCCTCTTTGATGGAGAAATTTTAAAATTGTTATAGAAATAAAATCAAATTTTGAATTATCTCTTACAGGAAAATTTTTGGTCACGCTAAATTATATTATTAGTAAACATATTACGTTCTAAAAATAAAAATAAATAAATGTAAACCCACTGCGGGATGGAATTGGTGGAATGCTTTTGAGAGCTTTACGAGTGCGCGCATTTCAAGGCCATTACACCGCGGAGCGATTCGGTTAAAAATATCACCGACGAAATGAGTCGTTCTTCTAGTGGAAAACTACTCGATGTTGTAGGAGACCATTGTGATTTAAGTGAATTGCTTTCTTCTGTGCAGTGAACTTGACGATTTTATCTTTCGAGTGCAGTATTTCAATTATCAACAGCCTCCCGGTTTATATACTTGAATTATACAGTGTTGTACATGTCATTATAGCAACTCAATGTTTTGATGTGAGCTTAATTGATTTTTTTATTAGATAGACCTCTCTTATTTGTGTAACCAATTGTAACTAATATTTTTAATATTAGAATATTTAAGCTAACAGAGGTCAGCTCGTTTTATCAGTCGATTATGGTAATTAAGTATAATGCATACCCATGGAGAGGAGAAATTCTTACTCTTATCTAAGCGAATCTTATTTCTTTTCTAGTCTGATACTCAATCGAATTGAATCGCTCGAGTCTCAGACTAGAAGAGAACTTTTGGTCCTGGACTAGTCAAAACAGCGATCGCAGATGAGTGATCTCTTATTGGAGATAAACAGATTACCCACAGTATAGAAGCTGGTTCTATGTTCTTTCTGCAGCTCTTTATTTTTAAACTGATAGAACATCCCTTAATATTTTGAGAACTAGGGCACTGGTAATGAATTTCGATCAAAGTGTTTTTATGCACTCCTGCCTCTTTGGAATTTGCTTTCGCCAAGTCACCATCAAAGATGACATCAAATATCTCAGTTTAGTCGTTTGGCTGTATTTAAACTGGTCACAAATAACCACTCATGCACACAATAGGGATAAGACTTCACTGTCGATCAATCCTAGAATATTTGGACTGTATCCTACAACATCATCTACAAAGTGATCATAATGCAGTTCTTATATGGAGCAGGTTACTGTAGGCCTTCTCCGATAGCCACATTCCAATGTCAATAAATTGTTGATCCTAGATGTGTTTTATATTTTATCAAGGAAATAATTGATAAAAAAAATTACAGCTACTTAACTAAATTACTAAAATCAACTGCTCAACTAAATAAGTGTTATTAAAGAAGTGATATCTTTAAAGTTATTTGTATTTTTTGAATTATCAAGTAAAAGCTTCCAAAGATGATTTCTCTCGCTAACAGAAAGTATTAATAGTCTAGACTGATTCTAATTAAAGATATCTAAGAGGAGGATATCTTCAATAAGAAATTGTGTTTATAAAAATATCCATTTTCTTTAACTTTGATTTAAGTATGTTTTTTTTGTTTTTTGGCATAATTAAATATGGTTGAAACATTCTATAAAATTTTAGCTTCTTAGATTTCAGTAAATAGTATATTAGCTTTCAATATAATAACATTTTTAAGAGTCATTTGACCTCAACATCGTTTGACCTTTTCTATTTGTAATATTTACAAAAACACAAAAACATTTCGTGTTTTTTCTAATTATTAGTTAATTTTCTACAACGTAAAGGACATTATTTTCTATTTGTATTTGCGTAATAATACTTCTTTAATTCTTGGACCTGTTTGGCTCCAAGTATTTTCTTATTTTATTTAAAAGAATAATTACAATTCTTGAATGTTGACGGCGTTTACTTTCGGGTCCATTTTGATAAAAATTAAAACAAAGTGTATATTTATTTTTAATAATTACAATTGCAATGTTCTGTAGATATTAAAGACACACTAGTCTGTTCGACGTAGACGTTTCTGGGAAGATTGTGGAAATGCAAATAAGTACATTTACATTTTAAATTTTTGTAAGATTATCTTGGCAAAATTCTGGGAAAATAACCTTACTTAACATATGCTTAAAAAACTGTTTTTGCTACAATGAAAACAATTATGATTACGTATTTATTTTAAAGCATGAAGACAGATGATTAATTTATAAACTATTTATATATTTAATGACATGTATTAACACCCTTTATCACTTATATATGTGACAAACATCTGATATTATTTTAAATAATCAAGTGAAGATTTAAAAAAAACTCTCACAAACTTGCACCTTAAGAAATTCAAATTGAAAGGATACTTACTTAACTTAAATTAAGAACCTGTGTCGGAGGAGAGACGTAATTCAACATAATTTTCAATTTTTTAATGCAATAAAAACTTATCTAAGGGAACTGCTAAAAAATGCTGAAGCAAAAATTCATTACACTGTTAAGAAAATAAATTACGTTTTGCAAAGACTCTCTCTGTTAATTTTTATTGGAATATTTTGCGATTAATCGTTTAAAATCTGAATATAATCTTTTGATTGATGCTCGAAGTCATTACTGTGTGATATATATTTTTGAATAAGGTAGATTAATAAATATAAAGATTTTATTTATTAATCTACTTTATTCAGAATTTCTTCTTTATAAATGCCATTTCGAGCTACAGATCGTTTTAAAGACAAACGTTTGTAAATCCAGCTCTTCTTGATATTTTAAACTTTATTTAGTAGCGCGGAAAAGTTATTCCTAGCTCATTTGGGTATTAAAAGATTGTAGAAGCAAATTTTCTGAAGTCATCCTTATTGTTATTACTGTTATACAACAGTCTTGTTTTTTATTTTCTTTAAAAGTTGCTAATTTTTAAATTATTTTATGATGCACAAAAAATATTTATAATTTTTATTTTCGTTAAAAATTGATTCAATTAAATTGCTCAGTTTTTGCTGCGCACTTTAGACCCATCCCAATAAATTATTAATCGTTCTAATCCACTCCTGACCTAATCCAATTGACTATGCTTGCTTTGTCGTGTTTTTTGTCTAGGCTAATAATTTATTCATTGCCCTAGCAAACTTTTGATCTATCCTAATTAATTATTGAATGTTTTAGCGTACTCCTGACCTATTTCCATTAATTATTATAGCCCTAAGTTCCACACTTATTCGTTTTTCATCACTATTGACCTAAACTAAAATTATAATAGTCAATTTCTCTACACAAAAATACAAAACTCTAAAGTGAAATTAGGGAAATCTAAAAACTCATTCAGAATCACAAGATACATTTAAAATAGTAAATTTTTTACTCTAAATTAAAGCAATTGACGTTTTTAATGTAGAAACAAAAATTCAACACTTCAACACTTTAAAATTAACCACATGAGTAATTAGCCTCAAAATCACAACATGCATTTAGAAATGATGTATTTTATATTCTATATTAAAGCAATTAAGGTTTCTAATCTAACACTCCAAAGTGAAATTAGGGACATCCAAAATTATACACAAAGCATTGAAAAATTGTATAAAATAAACCCCACGAATAATTGGCCTCAAAATCACAACACACATTTTAAAATCGAGGGTTTTCTATTCTACATAGAAAAAATTGACGATTTTTATCCATAAACAAAAATACAACACTCCAAAATGAATTAAAATCCTTTAGTTCGTTGTAGAATTTGTTTTGTAGTCTTAGTAAGACTCATTGTTGTAGATTCACGAAATATTTTCTTATTTTTAAAGTATTCTCCAAAATGAATTTAGGAAAATGGCATTCTAAGAATTAAAAAATTGTTTAAAATAAATCCCACGAGTAATTGGCCTCAAAATCATAACACACAATTAAAAATAGAGTATTTTCTATTTTACATAAAAAGAATTGACGATTTTCATCCAGAAACAAAAATACAACTCTCCAAAGTGAAATTAGGGAAATTAAAAATTGCATTCAGAGATTTGAACAGTTATTTAAAATTAATCACATGAGTAATAACAACATGAATTTAGAAATAGTATATATTATAGTCTACATTAAAACAATTGATGTTTGTAATCCAGAAATTAAAATACAACACTCCAAAATGAAATTAGGAAAATCGAAAATTCGATTGAAAGAATTGTTTTTTTTTAATAAATCACACGAGTAACTCGCCTCAAAATCACAATACACATTTAAAATTGATGTATTTTACATTCAACATTAAAGCAATTGGCATTTTTAATCTAGAAACAAATTTTACACACTTCAAAATGAAATATGGAATATCGAAAATTGCATTGAAAGAATTGAATTTTTAAATTAAATCGCACAAGTAATTGCCCTCAAAATAACAACATACATTTTGTAATAGTGTATTCTATATTCTGCATTAAAACAATTGATGTTTTTAATAGAGAAATTAAAATACAACCCTTGAAAATGAAATTAGGAAAATCGAAAATTGCATTGAAAGTATTTAATTTTTTTAATAAACCACACGAGAAATTGGCCTCATTGAAAGAATTGTTTTTTTTAATAAACCACACGAGTAATTGGCTTCCAAATCAAAACACATATTTAACCCTCTATGGGCCGAACTTTTGTTTTAAATCTAAAAAAATGCTTGTTAGATTTCTAGAATTTTTTTAGAAATATTCATTTTTCAGGTATTTTCTTAGAGACTTCTAGAATTTTCTTCAGTTTTTTTTGTATGTTTGTAAAACTTTTCTTATCGGCCTCTAGAACTTTTTTCAATAATTTTTTGTAGACTTCAAAAAGTTTTCAACAACTTTCATCACATTTTTGAAGAATTTTTCTAAAGGGTTCTTGAATTTTGTAGATATGTAGAATTTTTCTTTTTAGGAAGTCTCAATCGGTTTTTCAGGAATTTTCTTAGAGTGTACAAGAATTTTCTTCAGTTTTTTTTTATAGATTTCTAGAAGTTTCCAGTAACTTTCATTCCATTTTTTTTTTTAATTTCCTTATTTGTCTAGAATTTTCCTTAATTTATTTTTGTAGATTTTTAGATCGTTTTGGAACTTTTATTACATTACATTTCAAGAATCTTTCTACTTTTATTTCACTGAAAAATTCTAGAACTAATAAAGTTTTTAATAAAACTTACTGAAAATATCTAAAATCTACAAAAAAAAATGAGTAAAATTCTAGAGGCACATAAGAATTTTTTTTAAATGGAATAAAAGATACTCGAAAATTATACAAAAAAAATTGAAGAAAATTCTAGAACTCTAAGAAAATATCTGAAATATTGAATTAAACTTTCTAAAAATTCTAGAAATCTACAAAATTCAAGAAAACTTTAGAAAATTTCCTCAAAAGTGCAATGAAAGTTGCTGAGAAGTACTAGATATTTACAAAAATATTGATTATAATTCTAGAGGCTCATAAGAAAATTCTTGAAAAATGGAATTAAAAAAAGTTCTACAAACCTACAAAAAAACTGAAGAAAATAGTCTCTAAGAAAATTCCTCAATAACTGAATAAAACTTGCCAAAAAATTGTAGATCTACAAATTTCAAGAACCCGTTAGAAAGGTTCTTAAAAATGTGATGAAAGTTGCTGAGAAGTTCGTGAAATCTACAAAAAAATATTGAGGAAAATTCTAGAGGCCCATAAGAAAATTCTTGAAAAATGGAATTAACATAAAAGCCCTATAAACCTACAAAAAAATTGAAGAAAATTCTAGTTTCTAAGAAAATTCCTAAAAAACTGAATAAAACTTTCTAAAAAATTCTAGAAATCTAAAAAAAAAATAGGAATATTCTTGAAATGTAATGTAATAAAAGTTCCCAAAACTATCTAAAAATACGATACAAAAAAAATAAGGAAAATTCTAGAGGCAAATATGTAAATTCTTAAAAAATAGAATAAGAGTAACTGGAAACGTCTAGAAATCTAAAAAAGAACTGAAGAAAATTCTAGCACTCTTTAGGAAAGTTCCTGAAAACCTCATTGACACTTTCTACAAAAAATTCTAAATATCTACAAAATTCAAGATTCAGATCTTAGAACTTTTTGTCCTTTCTTCAATTTTGTGGATTTCTAAAATTTTCTAGAAAGTTTTTCAAGGATTTTCATAGAGACTTCTAGAATTTTCTGCAGTTATTTTTGTTGGTTTGTAGAACCTTTTTTTCATTCAATATTTCACGAATTTCGTTATGGGCCTTTAGAATTTTCCTCAATATTTTTTGTAGATTTAAAAAAACTTCTCAGCAACTTTTATCACATTTTTGAAGAACTTTTCTAAAGGGTCCTTGAATTTTGTAGATTTCTATAATAATAATAATAATAATAAATTTATTGTGCTTGTACGAGTTCATTGTTTACACCAGTCATATCTTTACATACATAAAACATACTTAAAATTAACACTTTAAAATAATTTTATCTACGATCGTACAGAAAGTAGACGCTTTTTGCATCATTTTTCATTGTAAAAGTGGCTTTTTAAAGCACTAGTGCTTTTTTACGTTTTTATTGCACGGTAATGTCAAACTGTTTTCATTGCACAGAATTGTCAAATTTGACAGATGAATATATTTCGACGAAAAACTTAATTTTTTATTAATTGATACAAATAACTAATAAACCATAAATAAAATATATAATACAAACCAAACGGCAGATTTAAGAACTCTAAAGATTTCATTTAATGCAAGTCGAAGCGATTACAATAAAGCGAACATTTTTTCCATAAATAATAATGGCGGCCGACATTTGTGCAACTTGTTTACTGGTTGCTAAGTAACGCTTACATTAGTGCACTGCGGGTAAAATATGTTTTCATTAATTGAATTAGTGAAATGACATTAAAATATTACTCATAAGAATATATTCTTTGAAATCCTTTACGATCGAAGATAAAATTTTGTAAGGCACACGTGTAAAAAGTTTCTTTATTGCACTCCTGGCTTTAAAAAAACTCGCTCGTTCCTCGCTCGTGTTTTTAAACGCCAGTTCGTGCAATAAAGCATCATTTTTTACACTTGTACCTTAAATAACTAAACGATACACATGCTAGAATTACAGACATACAACATGTTAAAAAAGTGTTACATAAGAATACGCCCTACTCCGAAAGGTAGAAGGGCAAATGATTAAATAAATAAATACCTAAGAATATCTAGTGAAGCTACATGTAAAATTTACAACTAAACACTCGTATTTAAAAGCTATGTTGGTTTGTTAAAAACTCATCAATGCTGTAAAATGATTTGTCGAGTAAATACTGTTTATCCTACGTTTAAATAATTTAATGTTAAGTGTTTTTATAAGACCTTTTTTTTCTAGATTGTTTTAGAAAGTTTCTTCAGTTTATCAAGAATTTTCCTAGTGTTTTAGAATTTTCTTCAGTTTGATTTTTTTTAATAGATTTCTAGAACTTTCCAGTAACTTTCCAGGATTTTCTACAATTTTCTTCATTTTTTTTGTAGATTTCTAGAACATCTTAGAAACCTTTATCACACTTTTGAAGAATTTTTCTATGGAGTCCTTGAAATTTTCTCAATATATTTTGTAGATTTTGAGAACTTCCCAGTATTTTGCATTCCATCCTTTTCTTTTTAGAAAATGTCAATCAGTTTTTCAGGAATTTTCCTAGATTATAGAGAATTTTCTTCCGTTTTTTTATAGATTTCTAGAAGTTTCCAGTAACTTTCATTCCTTTCTTTAAGAATTTCCTTATTTGCCTCTATAATTTTCCTTAATTTTTTTGTAGATTTTTAGATCTTTTTGGTAACTTTTGTTACATTTTATGAGTTCAACAGTTTTCCTAATTTTTTTTTAAGATTTCTAGAATTTTTTCTTCAAGAACTTCTCAGCAACTTTCATCACATTTTTGAAGAACTTTTCTAACGGGTTCTTGAATTATGTAGATTTATAGAATTTTTTAGAAAGTTTTATTCAGTTTTTCAGGAATTTTCGTAGAGACATAGAATTTTCTTCAGTTTGTTTCTAGGTTTGTAGGACTTTTTTTAATTCCATTTTTCAAGAATTTTCTTATAAGCATCTAGAATTATAATCAATACTTTTGTAAATTTCTAGAACTTCTCAGCAATTTTCATTGCACTTTTGAAGAATATTTGATTATCTTTTATTACATTAAAAAAATCCTTATGTGGCTCTAAAATTTTCATATTTTTTTTGTAGATTTTAAAAATTTTCCAGAAAGTATAATTTAGTTTTTTAGGGATTTTCTTTATTCTTTATTATATCTTTGTACTCCTTTCTAATAAAATATATATCATAAAAAATATATTACAAAATAATAAAATATACTCAAAATTTTGGCTTATAGAATTTTCTGTTTTTTTAGGTTTGTAGGACTTTTTTTCATTCCATTTTTGAAGAATTTTCTCTAGAATTATAATCAAAATTTTGTAAATTTCTAGAACTTCTCAGCAGCTTTCATCACATTTTTGAAGAACTTTTCTAAATTTTGTAGATTTCTAGAATTTTTTTTAGAAAGGTTGTTCAGTTTATCAATAATTTTCCTTGAGTGTTCTAGAATTTTCTTAAGTTTGTTTTTTATAGATTTCTAGAACTTTTCAGTAACTTTGATTTTATTTTTTAAGATTTTTCTACAATTTTCTTCATTTTTTTGTAAATTTTTATAACATCTTAGAAACCTTGATCACACTTTTGAAGAATTTCTCTATGGTGTCCTTGAATTTTTCTTAATATTTTTTGTGAATTTCAAGAACTTCTCAGCAACTTTTATCATATTATTATATAAGAACTTTTCCAATGGGTTCTTCAATTTTGTAGATTTCTAGAATTTTTTAGAAAGTTTCTTCAGTTGATTAATAATTTTCCTAGTGTGTTCTAGAATTTTCTTCAGTTTGTTTTTTTTATAGATTTCTAGAACTCTTCAGTAACTTTCATTTAATTTTTTAAGAATTTTATACAATTTTCATCATTTTTTTTGTAGATTTCTAGAACATCTTAGAAACCTTCACTTTTAAAGAATTTTTCTAAGGTGTCCTTGAATTTTTCTCAATATTTTTTGTAGATTTCAAGAACTTCTCAGCAACTTTCATCACATTTTGAAGCACTTTTCTAAAGGGTTCTTGAATTTTGTAGACTTCTAGAATTTTTTAGAAAGTTTCTTCAGTTTATCAAGAATTTCTAGAATTTTCTTCAGTTTTTTTTTTTTAATAGATTTCTAGAACTTTCCAGTAACTTTCATTTTATTTTTAAGAATTTTCTACATATTTTTTGTAGATTTCGAGAACTTTCCAGTAAATTGCACTCCAACCCTTAAGAATTTTCTTAGAGTTTTAAAACTTTCTTTAGATTTTTTTTGTAGATTTCTAGTATGTTCATCACATTTTTAAAGAATTATTCTAGAATATTTCTTAATAATCTTTGTAGATTTCTAAAACCTTTTAGCTACTTTTATTACATCTTTTAAGAATTTTTCTCAACTATCTTTGTAGAATTTTAAAAATTTTCAGTATCTTTTATTAAATTTTTTTGATAGTTTATTAATTTTCCTGATTTTTCAGGAATTTTCTAAAGTTCTAAAATTGTCTTCATTTTTTTGTAGTTTCCAGTATCTTTCATTCCATCTTTCAATAATTTTCTTAAAAAATATTTGTCTCAACGTGTTTTTTAGAACTTTTTAGTATATTTAGAACGACTTTCAATAAATAAATATAATTTTTCGAGAATTATTTAGAGGATTCAAGAATTTTCCTGATGTTTTTTTGTGATTTCTTTAACATTCCAGAATTTTTAATCAATTTTGAAAGAATTCTAGAAATTTCCTCAATTAATTTTATAGGTTTTTAGAACATTTGAGTATCTTTAATTAAATTTTATGAGAATTTTCTTAGAGGGCTGTAGAATATTTCTTTATTTTGTAGAATTTTAGAACTTTTCACTAACTTTTATTTAAAATATCATAAATTTAAATGTACATTTTTTGAACTTTCTACCAACTTTTAGTCCATTTTTCGAGAATTTTCTTGAAGAGTTCTAGAATATCCCTCAATTATTCTTATAGATTTTTAGTATTTCCTATAAATACTTATTCCATTTTTCAAGATTTTTATAGAGGGTTCTAGAATTTTTCTCAATGTTTTTATGTAAAAAGCAGAAAATCTATTCTAAAAAATACTATTTATCTTCTTTGATCAATAAGGTAAGATTTTCTTGTTTCATTCGTTGATTAAAAAGAATACGAATGATTTAAATCGTATTCAACTATAATCACTTTTCAATCAATCTGGGTGAATAGTTACAATGCATCGCTTAAAAAAATCCAAACACAATTGCACAATGTTAATTACTTCGACCTTATCGCGATCCGAACAACACCTCCACATCCGCTGTCAGTGTCACGTCAATTCGAACACGCCTGTGTACTAATTACACGAAACGAAAACAAAAAACAACTCACCAATTTAATGTTGTCCAACATTTTCAAGTAATTACAGACCATCAACAGCATCACCAACCGCAACACACCACCGCGCGCAGAACGACGACCGACTAACGTCAGAGTTCATTAAAAGCGAACTTGAACGGCGTTCGCTCGTCACCATTTTCTAAACTGATAACACGGATATTTCCACTTTCATTCCGAGCCGCCGTCCGCGTAAAAATCTCACGTGAAAACGCATTTGTATACTGTGAGCGAGTGTGTATATTCCATCACTCGAGCGAAGCAGTTCACCAAGCGGTGGCTCGATGATTGGGGTGGGGAGGTTGATGCTCTTACCAAATTTACAAATTCGCTCTTACCTTCAAGAAACGCAGTGGATTAAATGCTGGCGTTCGTACTGAATGCGTACATCCTCGTTTTGGTGCTGTGGTAACGGTAAAGCTTATTGATGGCAGTGGCACGGTGTTGCAAAAAGGTCTTAGTCTTATTCAGAACGTAGCAAAAGATAAAAAAGGTTGTTGTATTAAAGTACTTTATCGACCACAATTACCTTTTTTGAAACGTACAATGTATTGTTGATCAAAATAAAATAATAAAATGAGTAATTTATAAAGAATACATAACGGGTGTCCAACAATTATTGCAGTCCCGGGTGGCGTTGGAATAAAAAACGTAGGTCGATTCTTACATGCTGCAAATAAATGAACTGACATTTTTAATGCACATTTAAGTTATGTTTGACAATTAAAATGTCAGTTCATTTATTTGGCACATGAAAGAATTGACCTACGTTTTTGATTCCAACGCCACCCGGGACTGCAATAATTGTTGGACACCCGTTAGAATACAGCATTTACGAGAAAGTGATGACCACGTCCTTTTTTGGCACTTATTAGCGAAATCCATCAGATTTATTATCATTTATAAAGTTGGTCAACAATATATTATAGCGACAGTTCCATATTAACATTTTGGGCCTCGAGGCAAGGTTGAGAATGAGACCCTCTTTGTATTTATTATGTAAGGATTTTTAGAAAAAGGTCTATTATACTTAACAACGGAAGGGTAGGAAGGAAGTCATCCACCACTCACCCTGCATATATAGAAACAATCGATTAAAATAAAGGTTTACATTTTATAAGAAGTCAAGAAAAGATTTTTATTTCGTTCATCATAATTTTCTATCAACATCAACATTTTTATTTATAGTTAACAGTTAATCCCATTGATTATTTAGATTTGTTAAGGTCATGTCATGTTAGTACATTTTTTCGAAAAGAAAGTTTATTTTGGTAACGACAGATCTTCTCCAATTTGCATAATGCGAATTGCCTGTTTTCGTACGGACGAAACGCTTCGAGAATGCGGAGGAGTTGAGTGGAAAAAAATTGACGGAATTAATTATGATCGTGAAGAAAGTGCGAGTACATAGTTTACGCATGATTTGCTCTTTGAATTTACGAGAAAAGCCCGCCAGCAAAAATTCGCTCCGAAGGTATGGTTAATTGGATATCCTATTGCCGTCGTAAAGTTGAAGGATTTGTGGAAAAACGGAAATTGTTCGCCACGCCATGTGTCAATTATTATGAGTTATTGCGATGGAAATTTTATAGTATTGGTAATATTTTGATGAAAGTGTGATTATTGGAATAGTAGTTAGTATGAAAAAAATATACGTTTCGTTTAACTTTAATCAGCAATGCTTTTTTGATGTTAGAAAAACAAGCCCAAAAACTTGTCTAGAATCACTCATCAGTTAAAAAATTGTTAATCAATACTTTAGGTAATTAAGTTTCTAAACTAACAGATAAACTTATTACCAAAAACTGCTCAAGGGTTTAGAGCTAATTGTTTAGAATTATCGATTAGAATTACTTGTTAAAATGGCTATTCTTTGTTTGATAGGGATGCCTAAATTATATTTTGACCTCTTAATGCTTCTATTTTGCTTGATGGTTTAGAGAAAACAGTGATTATTATGCACATTTTTGAATCCCACCGTTTTGTTGTAAAATGTTTTGCCATGGTTTTCGTATTTATATAAATACGTTACAAAATATAACGATTTTGAATTAATTGAAATGTATCTGTGGTGATTAGTCATTAAAAGCTTTGATATATTCACAGAGTCATGATTATAACTATTTCAGAAAAATTAAATGCATCGTCTTGTGTAAGATTTGGCTAGAAAAATATGTTTTACAAACTTTATCCAAATTTTGTAATACTCAACAACGACTTAAAAAAATTCTTACCATACTCATCCTAGATCACCAACTGCACTTCAAATAAAAATATTGTAATGGTTTTAAGCAGAAGTCGCAGATGTTTGCTAAACACCCAAGGTTTAGATTTTAATAATTCCTTGTTTGCGACATTTGGAAAAATAATTTGGCTTAGTCTAAATCTAAATCGGTTAGGAGTTGCATTCGTTATTGAAAAAGCAGCAGAACTCAACAACGATCTAAATAAAAAGTAATTTACGTCTGGCCAAAGGTGTGTTGTTTAAAGAAGTAAGTTGATTGTCAAAATCCTTGTAAGGACTTTAGTCATAACTTGTGCTCGATGTTTGAAAGCAAAAGCATTTAAAAATCTAAACAACAATTTTGGGACACATGCTGCAGGAGGAGTCGAGGAGGTTGTGAGGACTTTGTTCCCAGCTCAATCGAGCAATGTTATGTCCAAACAATGGTCGACGTTGGAATAAGAGATGTTCTCAACGAGGGAAGTCCAGGCCGCAGCTAACGCTCTTTCTAGTCGGAAGGTAGTGGGTCCAGGAGGAACGCCTAATAAGGCAATTAGATAATCCCGACGAAGTGATTCATGTATACAACGCTTGCGTAAGGCAGGGTATCAGGGCAACAGTCTACAAGTGATCCAGGCTGGTACTTATCCTCAAGAAAGAGAAGTTCAGCAGGAAGGCGAGCGATTATCGCCGTCTACTTCGCGGACGTTGAAGGGAAGGTGCTCGATAGGCTGTCTGCGTTGAGAGCAGCTGCGGTGATCAAGGAGAACGAGAGGCGAGCGGTCAGGCAGTTCGGATTTAGGAGATGTACGTCGATCTCTTGGAGGTCAGGAGGTTAATCAGCGAGGCAAACGAAGGACTAATTAGAACCAGGAGACACTGTCTGGTTATTGCACTAGACGCAAAGAACGCGTTTAACTCGATACTCGTGGCACATCATACTAGATGCTCTGATACGAAGAACGATACCAGAGTACCTGCTCCGTATGTTCAGAAGATTCCTGTAGGATAGGACTCTGGAGTACGAAGAGGAGGAGGGCAGGCGGAAGGTGTAGAACTTATCAGTGTTATTCCGCAGGGGTCAGTGTTAGGGCCGTTACTGTGGAATGTCGGATACGATGAAGTGTTCTGCCTTCTTCGCTTCCCAAACGACCACTTCATATTGGTTAGGAGACGAAAGATCGAGAAAGTCAGGATTGTGGTCAAGGCGGTGGCAGCAAAGGTAGCATAATTATTAAGGTCGTGGCACATAAGAGGGTGGCGGCGTGGCTTTTCAGGACCAATGCAGCTCCCAAGTCGTGTAGACGGCAGCGGGAGCGGCCAAATGATAAGGGCGATGGCTAAGTTGATGAGGGTTATTATTTGCAGCACTGGCGTGGGCAGAGCTCCAAGATAAATATCAAGACGCTGAAACGGACAATAAGACCTTGGACACTCAGGGCGCCCGGGGTTTATAAGAATAATTTCACCGAGGCCGCGGAGGAGCTGGCGCTGTTTTAGAGCCATCAGATGTGGGATGCCCTAGGCAAAGGCCAAGGTGGAGCTAGAGCATATGCGGAAACAAGGTGATAAGACAGGTGGAGTGGAGAGAGTAAAGGGACCTGGAACCGAGAGCTAATTCCGGTTCTGGAGCCTTGGATTAACAGGCAACACGGCGAGTCGGACTACCATTTGATGCAAGTCATGACCGAACACTGCTGCTTCAGGGACGATGTGCGGCACACGTTTTTCGTATGTTGGCGTTGGAGCTCGGAAAGAGAAACAATGGTATGTAGAGTGGACACTCCAATAAGACCCGATACAATAGTAAACATTATGCTAGATCACAGCAAGGCGGTGGCCCATGCGGCGAGGGCGATCTTGGTCTAGAAGGAGGCCTACTTGAGGACCCTAATCGCAACCGGTGCGACGTGTGAGTGGTTGTATTATCGTCTTTTTTTATGTGTTATCTTTTGTGTTATTTATTTACTTATTGTTATTGTTAGGGATGAAATGACGGATTTTTTTAATAATTAATGTTTGTTATAGTTTAGCTGGTGTCCTTCGAATTCAAGGGGGCCACTGCTGGGAGTACGCAGTCAGCGCGTCTTCAAGAAAACAATTTAAGTTAGGTTGCTTGTAAATTTGTAACTCGTAACGCATACCGTTTCGTAATCAAGACTTAAATATACGTTACAAGGCCGCTTCAGCCGTAGCTACGGTTAAAAAAATAAAGAAACGAAGAAAGATGAATCTGAGGATGAAGATGAGTAGATATCTTCGCCCCAATCCCATCTTGCTCTCTCTTGCTGGGGGGAACCGGAAATGCTGACCACGTCGCGCTTAGGATTACAAAACTGACTGCCTGAAGAAGGAAAAGATTCTGGCGGTGGAGGGAGTGTTCCCGAACGCTACAAAAGCATCCGGCTGATCCAGCTGGCAAAGGATGACAAACCCCAATCGACCACCGGGAGCTATAGACCATTGTGCTGGCTAGACGTGCAAAACGAATTCTCCGAAAATGTAATCAGAGAGAGGCTGGTTAAATGGCTGGTGGGCTATCCAGGCGTCGATACGGTTTCCAAATGGTCAGATGGACGGCCTAAAGGAGGTCGGCAGGCTCGCCAACGAAGTCCTTTAAGAAGCAGTTGTCACTAACTCGCGATAACTGTAGACGTTAGGAAAACCTTCAATTCATATTGGAGAATCTGGAGAGGAGAAGAGACCTGACATTACATGGTGGCCATCATCGCGGACTTCCTGAACGAGCGCGAGGTACAATTTTAAGGGCGCAACGATCCACTGAAAATCTGTAAGATGAAGGGAGGGGTCTTGCATGGATGACAGAATCATATACTTAGGGGTCACCATCGAGGCGAACCTCTTGTGCAGCAGCCAGGTAGTGAAGGCGGCAACCGCAGCGACCTGAGCCACCAGGGCCTGCCGGCAAACATCGACTTTAATATTCATTCTTCCTGTACTTCCTTGGCACCGGATCTTTATAATTTTAACACAAGCATATAATCTAGCCCGGTTTTACTTTCTCTAATGATTCCACGAACTATTTAAAAACATCCCAAAATTTAGATTACTGCCTAATTCCGGACAGGCTCGCCGTGCGCCTCATCGACCAAAGCTGGGATATAGTTTATAGTATGCGTTTTCTGCTAAAAAGTAATGTATGATTAAAATTAATATCTTTACCATAATTGGAACATCCCTTTAAATATAACGTATGCAGCTATTTCTGAAGTTATCAAAGCTATTATATTTTCTGTTATAGTCCATTGAAGGTCGCCTCGGTACTGTTTTCAAGAATGGGCACAGGGGATCTACTAGGACTCTGGGAGGAAGGTCTGAGGGAAGCCCGAGAGAAGACCAGGTATTCACGACGGAGAAGATAGCCTTGCCGGGTCGAAAAGCACCGGAACCCAGGAAAATCTCCAATGAATCACCAAAGTGGCTGAATGGTTGCTTTATCAAGAGCATCGTACCGAAGAAGGTCTATCATAAATAATTTATCATCTATTTACTGACATCTATCAGTTATCATCTGCCATCTTTCATCTGCCTTCGATATTGTGTCAACTGTGATTGTTAACAGCTAACATGTCAGTAATAAAAATCTAATAATCTGTCGCCTGACATCTATCATTATCTCTCATCTGTCATCTGTGGCGGGAAAACGTGATAATGGTGAAAATAACTGACAATATCACAATAGAGTTACTAAAAATACATTTAACGAAAAAATGGGAAATAATAGTCGAAAAATTCTTAAAACACTAAAATGGTTGAGAATCTGCTCAAAAGAGTCAAATATTTCTAAAAATGTTTATGTAGAAAATATAACAATTTAATTCAACGTCTATCATCTATTATCTATCATATATCATCTGTCTTTTGCCATCTATCATCTGCCATCTGAATATTTTTTTTTAAATAAAATAATTTATTATTAAAAAAACAATGAAATATATGTGAGTTAACATTTGGCAGTTAAACATCAAAAATGTCAGAATAGTAAATATAATATGTCATATGTCATCTGTAATCTGTCCCCTGTCACATGTCATCTATTATCTGTCATCTATCAGCTATCATCTGCAATTTGTCTTCTGCCATCTACCATCTATCATCTGTCACCTGCGAACACTTTATTATTTTAGATAAATATAATAATCTGTCATCTATCACCTAACATTTATCACCTGTCATCTGTCACCTGTTATGTGACATCTATTGTTTGCTATCTATCAGCTATCATCTGTCATTTTTCAATTCTCATCTACCATCTACTACTTGTCTTCTGTCTTCGATCAACCGTCACCTACGATCATTTAGAAATAAAAACAATGGATTATATTAACAGTTGAAAATCGGCTTAAACATTGCTAAACATTGCCAATAGTGAAAATATAATAATCTCTCATTTGTCATCTGTCATCTGTTCACTATCGTTTATCATCTGTTATCTATTTACTGTCATCTATCAGCTATCATCTGCCTTCGATCATCTGTCATCTGTGATTGTTTAGAAATAAAACATTAACAGTTGAAAATCGGCCCAAACAGTCAAAAATTGCTAAAAAATGTCAGTAGTGAAATTATAACCTGTAATAATCTGTAACCTGATATATATCATCTATCATCTATCATCTGTCATCTGTCATTTGTCATTTGTAGCGGGAAAAAGAGATAAATGTAAAAATAACTAATAATAGCAAAATAAAATTACTAAAAATATCTTATATCATTGGAAAATTATACAAAACACATTTAAAAATTTGTCAGAAAAAAAGAAAAGTAGAAAATTTCTCAAAGAAACAATCGATAAATAAAAACGGTTAAACATTTTCTTACAAACATTTTTTTTTAAGTTATAAACTTAAAAAAAATGCTTAAAATTTCTACAAAAGAAAACAATTGAAAATTGTCAATGAAGGCTATTAAAAAATGTATTTAAAACTATGAAATATTTACAAACAAAATATTTACATTTGTTAAAAAACAGTTGAGTAATTTACAAAAAAAAAAACAAATGAACATTTATTAAAAAAAGAATAGTAAAAAAAAATGATTAAAATCAATTTTAATTTTGATAATGTAACATTTTAAAATTCGTTTCAGAGAAGTTAAAATTTTTGACTTTGTGTATATTAGCATATAATTCAATTATTATTATGTAAAAATATCATTGATGCTGATATTCATTACTTCTCTTTTCAGCAATTATCGTTTAAATGAAAATTAACATAATATCTCAATAAAAATTTACATTCTATCTTCGGTAATGTTCCCATGTTCTCACGTTTAATTTAGATTCAACGAAGGTCACAAAGGCTTTGTCTCGTTTATTGATCGCAAAGGTTACATTATTTTCAAACTGAAATCACATCAAGAAAACTTACTTTTCCAAGCACACAAATTCTAACAAAATCGTTGAAAGAAAAAAGGGAATTAATTCCTTTTTTATCTGAAAGAAAGTTGTTATCAAAGGTCTTTTATTAGAAAATTTAACATTAATAAATGATGTTTAACTTTAAATATTTGATTGTTAAGGCGTTTACTTCGTGCTACATCTTGAATGATTTATAATTAAAACATGATAACTTTATTTTACCACTATTTACTAAAATATAGTGGTAAAACAAAGTTACCTTGTTTTAATTTCAAGTAATGTTTAACTTTAATGATGTATTATTAAATGCACCAATAGATGGTGGCTTAATTTATTAATTATATATATACGCAAAGTTCAAAAGGATAATTAAACCCAATGAAGATCGTAATGTCTGTTTTTACTTATCGCACGTTATTCAAATTAGAACAAATTGCGATGGTTTAGAGAAAACGGTGATTATTTTGCATAGTTTTGAATCCCACCGTTTTGTTGTAAAATTTTTTGCCATGGTTTTCGTATTTATATAAATACGTTACAAAATATAACGATTTTGAATTGAAATGCATCTGTGGTGATTAGTCATTGAAGGCTTTGATATATCAAAGGTTAAAACTACTTCAGAGCTGCAAACATGAAATGCATCCCGTCTTGTGTTACATTTGGCTAGAAAAATATGTTTTGAAACATTACCCAAATTTTTACTTTCCCTATATACTTTCACTTCAAAAGTCTCATTCAGAGAAATTGTTGTTGCCTGAACTGGAGTTTGTTCTGCATGCTTTGTTATATTCTCCTCCATTTCTTCAAGTTCTTCTTCTGTGGATTGAACCGCAATTTCTTTTTGAATAATTTCTTGTTTATCTTCCTAAGTAGGTGTTGGTTGTATGATATCTTTGATACAATACTTTACTATTTTTTAATTTTGATGGGTTTCTTCTTAGGTCACAACCGATAAAACCGATAAGTGGACTGTATTTTATACGAATTTTTGTGACCGCATGGTTTAATGCTATGAGAGGACTTACCGCGAAGAATTCTCTTGTCTCTCAATACGAAAAGAACTCTTTGTTTTTGGTCATGGCACGTTCGTCTTCATTTACTTGGATGTATACTCTAGGTTAGTTATCAGAGTAAGTGGTGAATGTTTGAGTTTGTTTGGTTGGAATGGTTGTATTACGCTTGATCAAGCTGTCATCCAGCACTTTCAATACCAAGAGGCAATGGTATTACAGTAAGCAAGAGAAGATCCTGAACTTCCTCAGACTTATCTCCAAGCAAGATGGCAGCTTGAACAGCAGCTCCTTAAGCAAAATATACATCTGGATTGATGGATTTGTACAATTCCTTTCCATTGAAAAAGTCTTGCAACAAACTTCTGCGTGTGCTCATATTCTTCCTTTTCTCCCAATTGGTTGGCATCCAGCCAAGCAATGACTTAATTGCATTTCTCCATAACCAAGTTCTTATCGCTTTCACTGATCCTATCCTTGATCTTCTCATCTTCCATGGTGCTCTTGATGTTAAAACAGTAGGATTCGAGCGGCAATGGTGCTCGTTTGCTTCATATCTTCACTGCGGTATTTCTCAGCCTCGTTGACCATTTCTTTCTTCCTTGCTAAGACGGCCTTTGAAGTTGGTAATGGTGATCTTGTTCTTCTTATTAGTACAATTTTCAATGGCCGTCACATTCAAAATACCGTTGGCATTAATGTCAAAGGTTACCTCAATTTGAGGAACACCTCTTGGCGCTAGAGGGATACCAATCAATTCAAATTTACCTAAGATGTTGTTGTTCTTGTTTTGTTTCGCACAGCTGATCGAGATCGAGGTCAACGCATACGCGCGCAGTCCAACGCTCGCAAAGAAAGATGGATAATGTGTCGCACTCCAGTGGCGAATCTGTGCTGCCAGTAGTGTCAGGTTGTAGAACTAGGCAGATGTTGGCTCGTACAGTATAACTTTGGGTACTGAATAAGGCAAAAGTTATGTGTAATACCACAAACTTATTATAGTTTATTTTTCTACTTTTAAGAATATTTTTGAAAGCCAAAAATTTCATTTGGGCGCTCCGGTCATTTCAGCGAAAAAGCTTAATGGCCGGGAACGCACGTGGTGAATTTCCTTGTTTTGGGACTGCATTTTCGCATTGTGTGTCTTAAGAAACGTATAATATAAAAATCAACTCTTCGAGATTCTTTGAAATATAGGGAAAGTATTATGATGGCCACATCACCATTTTTTAATAGTAAAATAGAAAGACGCAACAACGACTTTAAAATTCCTTACCAAACTCATTCTAGATCACCAACTGTACTACAAATAAAAATTTTGTAATGTTTTTAAGCAGAAGTCGTAGGTGTTTGCTAAACACCTAAGGTTTAGATTTGAATTATGCTTTGGTTGCGACATTTGCAATAAAAATAATTTGGCTCAGTCTTAATCTAAATCGGTTAGGAGCTACATTCGTAATTTAAAAAGCAGCAGAACTCAATAATGACCTAAATTTCATCTGGTCGAATATGTTGTTGAAAGAAGTAAGTTGATTGTCTAAATCCTTGTAAGGACTTTAAACCATAACTTGTGATCGATGTTTGAAAGCATCAACATACAAAAATCTAAAAAAAACAAATAAGCACAGGCTGCAGGAGGAGTCGAGGAGATGGTGTGGACCATATTCCCTGCTCAATCGAGCAATGTTATGCCCGGACCATGGTCGGCAGACGTTGGAGGATGAGATGTTCTCTAAGAGGGAAGTCCAGGCCGCAGCAAGGCACTTCTTAGTTGGAAGGCAGTGGGTCCAGGAGAAATGCCTAATAAGGCCATTAGAGCCGTTGCCAGCAAGGGCCAAGGTGGAGTGTAGAGAATATGTGAAAACAACTTGGCAATAGGGGTGGGGCCTGACCCCGGAAGCTCATCCAGGTATTGGAGCCCTGGATTGATAGGCAACACGGCGTATCGGACTACCATTTATTGCAGGTCATTACGGGACACGACTGCTTCGGTAGTTACCTGCGGCGGATAGAGAAAGCGACGGACGATAGCTACGTCTGGTTCCCAGGCAAATATTTTTCGTGTATTTGCGTTGAAGCTCGGAAAAAGATACAGTGGAATGATAATAATGCTGTAAGATAGCGAGAATTGGCAGGCGGTGACCCAGACAGCAAGGGCAATCCTGGCGGAGCAGGAGGCCCATTTGAGGACCCTAGACGCGTTAGTAATGGTGTTATAGTCTTAGTTGATGCAAAAGTATGTTTAATCTTTTGTGTTATACTTATATGTGTAAATTGTTTATTAGTTCATTTACTTATTGTTTCTGTTATATGTGCCATAGTTCCGTTAGTTTCTTTAGAACTCAATGGGGCCACTGATGGTAGTGCGCAGTCATCACGTCTCCAAGAAAAAAAAGGTTAAGTTAGGTTGCTTGTAAATCTGTAACTCGTGAAGAATACCGTTTCGTGATCAAGTCAAGTTGCAGCTGCAGTTAAAGAAAAGAAAGTAGAATCTGAGGATTAAGACGAGGGAACATCCTCACCCCAATCCTATAATGCTCTTACCAGGGGGAACCGAGAGGGGTGCTGAGCGCCCTCTTCCCCACCAATACTGACCACGTCACGCTTAGCGCCCACTGGGACGACACAACTGACTGCCTAATATTTTATTTTGGTTGGTGCTCTTCCCGAAGAAGGGGAAACAGAACAACGAACTTAATATCTCGTCAACTGGCTCGATAGGGAAGCGAAAGTGCTTGAGCGACTCCTAGAAGAGAGAACAAAGGAGGAACTTCAGGGAGAAGCAAGGCAAGACTGGTAGTTAGAAAGCCTAGCTATCGCGCAGCATGTCAAAAACGCTTTTAACTCCCTCACTTGGAACAGCATCCTTAGCACTGGAGAAGAAAATCTCATCCTATCTACCATCATCAATGCGGGAACAGAAGGGTCACATATAAAGGAAGCTGGGAGCACTTCACTGAAAAGTGGCTTACGACGGTGTCTTCCGCCTACTGCACTTAAAAAGCACAGAGACAATGGGGTTTTCTGACGACCTACTGATTCTGGTGAGCAAGAGAGACATTGAGCAGCTGAAGCAAAGGTAGGTCTGGCGTAAAAAAAACGAGGTGGC
Organism: Ontholestes murinus; assembly: GCA_963969525.1. Taxonomy (NCBI): domain Eukaryota; kingdom Metazoa; phylum Arthropoda; class Insecta; order Coleoptera; family Staphylinidae; genus Ontholestes; species Ontholestes murinus. Next base: position 45,178,255 of record OZ018397.1, on the reverse strand, counting down.
ATGGCTCTCGAGGAGAAGGGCAGGACGTACTCCTGGCAAAAGCATAAGGAGGTAGCAATATTCCAGAGCCTTGGGTGCCTGGGGGTGACCATGGAAATCATGTGCAGCGCAAGGTCTGCGCGAGCTATCGCAAGATTAATAAAGAACGTGAGTGGACCTTTAGAGGAAACTAGGAGCGCGTACAAGATGTACACCGCATCAGCCTGCGCACTCAGTGAAACTGGGACAGGCGAAGAACAAAGGAGGAACTTCAGGGAGAAGCAATTCAAGACTGGCTAAACAGCAGTATGGATTCAGAGCAGATTAAGACCCGCCTTAATGGGTCCATAACGCGGTCGTCAGCAGGATCGCAAAAAATGGCGAAGAGAAAGGGCCTCCAGAGGTTGAAAGCCTAGTGTCATGAACAGTAGGACGCCAACAACGAGAAAGGCGTTTGCACGAGGGATATCATCCCAGCGTTGGAACCTTGTACTGCAAGGATGCACGGCGAGCTGTTGTATTACCTGACACAATTTCTGTCAGGACACAGTATCTCCACAAGATTGGATAAACCAATGGGGAGGAGTGCCCTTGGTGCAAGGGCATGGTATCCGACGCGGTGCATACCTTCTTCGAGTGTCGAAGGTGACGGAGCGAATAGGAGGAGCTAATTATAGAACTGGTAGTGCCAAGAAGCCTTGTTCTTTACATGATTGAGAATGAGGAGAAATGGGTCGCGGCGGACTAGACGGCCAGAGAGGCCGTGGAAGAAAAGTAGCTTTTCTTTCAGGGGCAGCTGAGGCATTTAAGGCAGTTGGAGGAGTTCGGGCAGTGATGGCGGGGATCCCGAGTGAGGAAGAGGAGGAAATAAAATAAGTAAAATAATTCCACTGATGTCCTGTCTAGTCGATTTGTTTTAATTCTGTGCCAACAAAAAAACCTAATATATACAAAAATAATATAAATAATGTTCATACATAATTTAGACTGCACGAGAATTGGGCAGAGTTCATCCTAGATGATCTTCCACTTGTATCCCATAGTAGAAAGTTCTTCTGACGCCCATATCGAACAGGAACGCATTAGAAACCAATGAACCTTAATTACGTTTATTTTTGCCTTTTATTAAGACATTATTATTCCTAATGTGGGAATTATGACTGAGCCCCTGTGCAAATATGCGGGGATTTACAAAATAAAAAAAAAGAAGGTTAAATTAGGTTGCTTGCACATCTGCATCTCGTGAAGCATACACGTTTCGTGTCTCAAGACTTAAACATGCGTGACATGGGTGTTTACCTCTTTACGTCTACGGTGGATACTTTGAGAAAATCCTTAGTTGCTTTAGCATTGAAGCTGATAGTTAAATGCCTAAAAAAGTCTTGGCTGAGCTCAAAGGCTGAGATCGATGAACTTATCGCTCAAGGCCGCGAAAAGTTGAGATCAATTCCAGTGGAAGGTGGCGTGCTGCTGCCGCTGCTGTCCCAGCTGCAGTTGAAGAAAAGAAAGAAGCTAAGAAATAAGAGAAGAAAAAAAATCTGAGGATGGTGATGAGGACATGGTATTCTGTCCGATTAAGAACCTGTATATTGTACCTTATTTTTTATTCCTCAATTATTTTGTAATAAAAATTAAAGTTAAGGTTTAAAAAAATTAAGTTAGGTTTAATTTCTTTCGAATTGAGTCTTGATCGAAGATTGTTTGTAGTGCATGAATTACAGGGATGATGCTAAGCACACCTTCTCAGTCTGTCCGCGCTATAAGATTGAACGGGACAATTTAGAGAGACTGTAACTGTCGAAATTTCAACTCAATCTCTAATAGTAGAAATACTAAATCTTAAAACAGGATGCGGCATTATAACTTCCTTTTTCTGAAATTTAATAAAACCTATTGTACGAATCAACAATTTTTTATATGTTTTTTATAATGTACATTCATAAAGTTTTATTTTACACGGTTTTGATCAAATCAGGTAGGTGATGTCCGCCATTCTCCATACACTGAGTAAACCGATTTCTGGCGTTTGTCATGACTCTTGCCAGTATAGCAGGGGTCATGTTGGCAATTTCTTCTTGAATGTTGATCTTCAAATATTGGATAGTTCACATAAACACGGGATTTCAAAAAACCCCATAGAAAAAATCACAAGACCGGACCGGCCCTTAATTGAGATTAGGCGCTTTGAGCACAAAAACACTATAGCCATCGATGTTCTTGAAGTGTGAGCCGTTGCACCATCTTGTAGGAACCAAACGTCCCCTAAGTCTAACTCATCTAGCCGTAAAAGAAAAAAATCTGTAACATGTTTACATACCGGCCCGAATTCACTGTCTCTACGACTTTATATTTTTCTCGTAGAACCAAGAACCAATAATTCCTGCTGAGGAAATTGTACACCACACTGTGAATTTAGGTGAATGCAAAGGCCTTTGATGCAATTTTCGAGGATTGTTGTCAGCCTAGTAGCGCATGTTTGGTTTGTTTACGGATCCACAAAACTGAAAATGGGCATCATCACTAAAAAAAAAAAACAATAGCGTCGAGAAGAACCTTACACGTTCGGAAAAATAATACACAATCGCCATCTTGTAAGGATGATAATTTGCCACCGTGACTGCCCTTTTCTCTTTATATCGACGGTTTCCATCGAAGTGAGCCCAACTAATGTGCCACAAGCAAGCAATCTAAATACAAGTAATGTAATCTACTTCGGTCTTAATTTATCTACTGATTCTGCGAACGATTTAGAGCCAGCTCGTTAAAATTATCTGGCCACTTTAGCACAGCCAGCTTAAGATCCCCATGCGTCATATCATACTTTTCTTCTTAGTTAGTTAGTTACTATTTATTTATAAATTGTACTTACATATGTAACAATAAGCTCGTAAAAATATGATCTTTCACTTTTGCCCACTGTAGCTTCGCTGACACTGCTGACACAAAGACACCTTCTTTGGTGGAATCTGTTCCACCATTAACTTGTTAAGTTTGGCTTATTTTTCCTCTGAAGAGAGGATTTGTTATGTCATGTAGCAAACATGATATAACAAATCTAACTGAAGTCCTCTTTTCAGAGGAACAGAAAACAAACGAACAGAAAAACATAGCATATTCTACGCTATCGATTCCAATTCCACAAGCACAGTTTTCTGTTTCTGATCTCTTAATCATTTTCAAAAATTTCCGTGTCTCGTCCACACGAGGGTTTCACTTTTAAAATTAATCACTGCAACATGTTTCACCATGATGACTTCTGCTAGATGAAGTCACTGTATGGTGAAAAATGTAGCAGAGAAAGGAAATGATTTAGTATTGATAAAACTATGACTGAAGTACAACGTTTCTTAATGAAAGGCAAAATATTGATGGAAGAAATTAAAAAGATCCTTTGATGTTCATGTTATAAGAAGGTAATTAATGTTTACAATAGTGATTTAAAAGCAACAACAAAATATAGATGATGTTGCTAAGACGATTGACAAAGAAGATCAAGAAAGGAAACAAAATATTTCAACCCGAATAACTAAAGCAAACAAATGCAGATTCTGCAATTCTACAGAGTATTATATAATATCCCGAAAGCAAATAAGAACATTTTTAGAATAACCAAGGGTACTAAAATTCTAAACTGCAATTTGAAGGTGAGTAAAAGTAGATGCTGCAAAATTTGGTTCGATCCATATATTAACGGCCATAACAATGTGAAGGTTAAAACATTAGGCAATTGCGAAGCACAATGTCATGCCAAAATCAAATGATTAAAGAAGAACTATTTTTTTGCCAATATGGCCGAGAGATTAAAGAAAATAAAGAAAATGTAACTTTCTGTTTGCTTCATTGAAGATTATAGACTATAGACAGTGGAAACTAAAATTGATCTTCGTATTAACGGCTCGATAAATTAGTCACTTTGACAGAACAGTGTCACAACTATTCAAAATTTTTAAAGAAAAAACAAGTCATAAAAGTAATATTATAAAAATTTTAAAGATATTTCCGAAATATATACTTCTTTCTTGCATAACTAACTAATTTTAATTGACTAAACACGCTTGGAAACGAAACTTTCCATTAAATGTGACAAAAAAAATTGATAGTGATTTGCTATACTAAATCAAAAACTTTCTGTACCTCTAGGAAGACTATAGCAAATTTCTGATTTTCGTGATGTGCTCTCTACTAACATTTGATGTAATAGGAATTTATTTTTCTTTATTCATCTTAAAAAACTTACATTTTTATTAGAAGATAGAAATTTATTAACTAGATTTTTACAAAGTAATTTCATGGTATGCACACTAATAATAGCACATAAAAATAATATCATATCCATTTTGAAACTTGATACTTTGGATGGTATTACGTATTCATCATAAAAATTTCACTTCCATTAAATATGTTTTACAAAGTGTATATTTCTCAAAGCAACAACGTCATTAGCTCACAACCCGATGGTGTCACCGTACAATGCCGGAGCCATTAATCTTAGCTCACCTAATGCTCCAGTTTTCATCAAGCCGCCTCTTATCCAACCCAGAGATATTGCAGCCATCAATTAAAAATAAAACCGTTTGAAAGCTCATCCAGACAGTAGAAGTAAATGAAACCATTGAAATTTATCGAGACTATTAATTCACTAACAACAAACACATGTTCCACCTATTACACATAAATCCATAGTGACAATAACTGACCGAAAGTTGAAAAATAAAAAATCCCACGGGCGGCGTCAAACAGATACGACACCGTCACGAACCGTGAAATAATATATCATGTTTATCATAAATTTTCACGCCGACACGGAGAAAGGTAAAAGTAACGCATTACCGTACGGCAGAACTAAAACTGTTCCAATTGCACAACTTGGGAACGATCTGATTAGGACCGACGAAACAGTGCATTTCGCAACTGTCGTGTGGTGGATTGTGATCGGAATCCTTTTGGCCCCTTTTCGAGTTATTCCATCCTTAATTAGAAGAGAAAACTGAAAAATCGCCGCCGTGGCATATGGCGTGTCACTGTTACTTTCTTCGGGAAAATTAAAAGAAAAGAAAAATTCACGTTCCTTCACTTTCTTCCCTAGACGCAATTTGTTCTAATTTGAATAACGTGCGATAAGTAAAAACAGACATTACGATCTTCATTGACTTTAATTATCCTTTTGAACTTTGCTTATATATATATATAATTAATAAAGTATGCCAACATCTATTGATGCATTTAATAATACGTCATTAAAGTTAATCTTGAGTTGTAATTAAAACATGGTCACTTTGTTTTACCACTATATGTTAGTAAATAATGATAAAACGAAGTTTTCATGTTTTAATTACAAATCATTCAGGATGTATGTAGCACGAAGTAAACGTAACATTAAAGATTTAAATTTTGATAAACTGTATAAATTCTAATAAGTTGTATTGTATAATGGAGTAAAATAGAAAGTACAATTTAAAATATATTGTAGAAAATTAAGTAATAATTAGGAAAAACAGAAAAACATTTCGTAAATCTACAAGAAATTTGTTGTTGTGGACATGAGAACATACAGAAGATAAAATGTAAGTTTCGTAACAAATTCCAAAATGTTTTCGTGTTTTTTCTAAGTACATTATAAATATTTTAAATATTATTAAACACCATTCTTTAAGAGTAACATTCGAACAACCCAATTAATATCATTTATTAATGTGATTTTAAACTTGTATGTTTTCGAAAAGGAACCTTTAATGAAAACTTTTTTTCAGATAAAAAAAGGAATTAATTTCCCTTTTCCTTTCAGCGATTTCTAGGAATTTGTGTGCTTGGAAAAGTAAGTTTTCTTGATGTGATTACAGTTTGGAAATAATGCAACCTCTGCGATCAATAAGCGAGACAAAGCCTTTGCGACCTTCGTTGATTTTAAATTAAACGTGAGAACATGGGAACATTACCGAAGATATTATAGAATGTAAATTTCGTATCAATTTTATTGAGATATTATGTTAATTTTCGTTTAAACGATAATTGCTGAACGGAGATGTAATGAATATCAGCTTCAAGGATATTTTTAAATAATAATAATTGATTTTAAATAACACTGTTGAATCCTTTCGTCACATTTCTATGCTTAGAAACTCTTCACGAAACCAAAAAAAAAAAAACAAACATCAATAATAATTTAATTATATACAAATTTTGTTTAAATTAGTATATAATTTAAGTGTTTTTATCATTACACAAAATGTACAACGAAGTAGAATGACTTATATACGGGGTGTTCAATAAAAAACGCCCAGCGCCATATCTTTGTTATTTATAAACCGATTTGAATCAACTAAAAACTAAGAAAATAATGTCATTTTATAGTATTTAAAATTTGTATTTTAGTTGATTCAAATCGGTTAACAAATAACAAAGTTATGTCGTTGGGCGTTTTTTATCGAACACCCGGTATATTTATAAACACGTTTGTGGTGTGTTGATTTTTTAACAGTTGATCAATGAAGTACTTTAAACTTCTTTCTATTTATGCCTTCTTTCATAATATTTTAATTGTTATTTCGTAAAATTTTAATTGCTCTCGAGCGAATTTTTAAAAGTTACTTTAACCAAAGTTTTCATCTGTTAAAAAATTCAATTGATTTTAAGCAAATTTTAAATTGATTTTTTTAATCATTTTTTTTAAGAAATTTTCATTTGTTCTTTTTTTGTAAATTATAAACTGTTTTTTTAACAAATATAAATATTTTCTTGTAAATATTTTCAATAAATTTTAAACTGTTTCTTTTCAAGTTTTTAAACTATTTGCAATTGCTTCCTTTTGCGAAAGTTGCCAACTGTTTAAAAAAATATTTACAGGCTAATTTTTTTAACAGTTTTTTTGATTATTACTATCCCTACTATTCTTTTTTTAAACAAGTTTTGTTTATTTCTCAACTTTTTTTAAGCAAATTTAAAACTCCATTATTTTAGATTAATTAATTAATTAATTAATTCTTAGCAGTTGGTAATGGTTTCTCGGAAAATTTCAACAGTATTATAACAATTTTTAATAGAAGGTTTTTTTTAATTTGCTTAAAACAAAAATTTGAAACTTGTTTATTCTTTGGCAAACTTTCCAGTTATTTTATTATTTTAATATTCATCTAAAGAGAGTAAACATCTTTATTGAAGATAGTATTACAATAATAATACTACGACATAACAATTATTATGAAAATTTCTTCTTCATTTGCTGATGGGCTTTCAGCCTTATTCATCTATTTTTAAGCAAATTTTAAACCACTTTTTTTTTTGGCGAAAATTAATTAATTCAACTGCTTTGGGGCAGGTTTTAAAATGTTTCTTATAAAAAAATTGATTTAAGTTTAGGCAAATTTTAAACAATTTTATTATTCCATTGTTTTTTATTAATAAAGCATGAAAAACCTTTGTTTATTGTATAACAAATTGTCTAATGTTATAGAAAAAAAGTGTTTTCTTTAAAAATTTCTACTCATGAAATTATATTTCTTATTTCATTTTTTAAAGATTTTCAGCATTTTTAAGTTTTTATCTGGTTTTGGAACTTAAGCAAGCTGCCTTAATCGACATTTTCATTTGTCTTCATTTTATTTTAACATTTTTAAGCAAATTTTAAAATGTTCCTTGAATGAAACTATTCAACTGTTTAATCAATTTGAGAGATTTTCTAATGTTGTGTTTTTTAGAAATGCAATATTGCTTTTTCTCAATTTTTATTGTTCATTTCTCATTTGTTTTCTCTTTTATAAATTTTAATTTGTTTTCAAGCAAATTTCAAAGTGATTTTTAAAGTATTCAATTACTTTTCTTGGTAATTAATTATCAATTGTTTATTTTTTTTTTTAATTTTAACGGCTTCAAAGCAACTTTTAAAATGAAACTTTTAATCTGTCTAAAAAAAAGTTGATTTGTTTTTCGGCTAATTTTAAAGTCTTCTTTCCATAAATTATTTCTCGTTTGATAAAATTTTCATTATTCTTAATTAAAAACAGTTTTTTTTTGTAAAATTTCAATAAAATAGTATACTGTTATTTTAAAATTTTCATATTCATATTTTTTTTACAAAAGCTTATTATTTTTTTACTTTTGTAAAATTTCAAGTTTCTAACTGGTTTTTAATTTTATTGTAGTGTTAATTTATAAATTGCTTCTAAGAAAATTCTCACTGTTTGTTTAAAGAAATTTAAAGTTGATTTTCGGAAAATTGTTTTTAACTGTTATTTTAAGCAAATTTTGTAAATACTTTTTTAAAGGTTTCAAATATTTTTCTTAGCAATTTTCAATTGTTTTTCTTTTAGCAATATTCCAACTGTTGTCAAGCAAATTTTTGAATAAAAGTAATTTTAAACTGTTTTTTTAATCAATTGTTTCTTCTATTACAACTTTTCCAGTTTTATTTTTCATATCGAGGAATTTTCAATTGTTTTACTTTCAAACCGTTCAACTCTTGTTTTATTATCAGATATCAATCGTTTTTTTTTTTTAATTTTCAAGCAAACTTTAAATTGCTATTTTTAACAATAAAATGTAAGTCCTTTACGTCGTAAAAAATTAAGAAATATTTTAAAAATACGATTCGTATTTTTAAATTATTACTTTGTTAATTAAGTTTTTAACAATTAATTGGAAATTTTCAATTGTTTTTTTTTATTTGGTTAAGTTTCAACATGTTTAAGCAATTTTTAGAATGTTTACTTAATATTTATTATTAAACAGCTGAAAAGTTTAGCTGAGAAAATTTTTTAATGTTAAAAAATGTATGCATTTTCATTTTCTTACTCATTGCCTCTTTTTCGCTTTTCAATGGGTTTTAATTTTTCAACTGTTATGTTTTTTTAACAAATATCAATTATATTTTTGACAGTTTCAACTGCTTTTTTGAGAAATTTTAAACTGCTTAAATTCTCTAAAACTATGAAACTTTGTCAAAACACTAATGATTTTTTTAAGAAAAAGTTTCCAACTGTCTTTATTGACAATTTTCAATTGTTTTCTTGGTAAAATTCTAACTGCTTTTAAAATGTTTTTTTGCAAAAAAATAATTGTTTTTTTTTATGGACTTTCAATTGTTTTTTTAATGAAAGTTTAAACTTCTTTCCTTTTAAGTTTTCAACTGCCTTCCTTAAACAATTTCTTTTTTTGTTTTTGGTAAAATTTCAACTGATCTTCAGCAATTATTTTTCTATTGGTATTTTCGAGATATGTAAAGATTCTTAATATTATAACTTAGATCACTATATATAGTGAAGAAAGGAATATCTAACTTAAAATGTGATCTTCGGAAAATTGGAAAATTTTCTTTAACAATACTATTTGCTGTTTAAAAAAATAATCATTTTTGAGCATTTTTTAAATTTTATCAATTGTTTCTTTTAGAGAATTTTTCTTATGAGAGCATTAACAGTGTAAAAAATCAATTGGTTTTAACAAATATTAATCTTTTTTTTTAATTAATCAATTATTTCTTCTTTGATGAATTGCCTAATATTCTGTTTGAAAAAATTGAATTGTTTTTCTTTAAAATTTTTCAACTTTTTTCTAAGCAGATTTTTAAAAGTTTTAAACTACTTTTTCTTCACTTTTTTGAAGGATTCAATTATTTTAAAGCAAATTTTAAAGTACGTCTTTTAATCAATTCTTACTTCTTTAAAAAAATTAACTATTAATTTTTTTAAGAAATTTTCAATTGTTTTTCTTTAATTTTTTTTTGAACTGCTCATTTCTGGCCAAACTGTTTTGAGATGTTTTCATTTATTAAATTGTTTCTTCTTTGTTGAATTACTTAATATTTAAAATCAATTGGGTTTCTTTTAACTTGCTTAACTGTTCTTTTCAAATTTGAAGCTCTTTTTTAAAGATTTAAACTATTTTTTTCTACATTTCTGAAGGATTTAATTGTTTTGAAGCAAATTTTAAACTTTTTTTTTAATCAATTGTTTCCTCTTTGACAAATTTTTGAGTATTCGTTGTTTTCAAGAAATTTTTAATCGTATTTCTATAAATTTTGTTTAACTGTTTTCTTGCCAAACTTTGTTATATATATTGAGCTGCTTTTATTAAATCAATTGCTTCTTCTTTGATGAAGTACCTAATATTCTTTAAAAAAATGCAATTGTTTATCTTTAAAATTTCTTAACTGTTGTTTTCTTGACAAATTATAAACTCTTTTTTTTAAAAGTTATAAATTACTTTTTAACTCACATTTTTTTGTTTTAAAGCAAATTTTGTTGTTCTTCTTTTTTTAAAGAAATTTTTAATCGTTTTTCTCTAATTTTCTCAACTGCTATTTTCTTGCCAAACTTTAAATGAATTTTGAGTGGCTTTTATTAAATCAATTGTTTCTTCTTTGATCAATTACCTAATATTACTATTTTTAATGCAATTGTTTTTCTTCTAAATTTCTCAACGGTTTTTTAAATATTCGAATTTTTTAAAGTAAATGTTAGTTAAATTGCATCAACTGTTTTATTTTTGAAAAATTTTCAATTGTTTTTCTTTAATTTTATTCAAAAGTATTTTTCTTGACTAATTTTAAGCAATTTAATTGTCTTTAAAAAGCGTTTAAACTGCCTTTTTTTAATCACTTGATTCTTCTTTAAAAACATTTCAATTGTTTTTCTTTAAAATTTCTCAACTGTTGTTTTCTTGACAAATTTTAAGCTGCATTTTCAAACTACCTTCTTTCACTTTTTTTAGTTTTTTCTAGTAATTATCACCTTTATTCACATTTTTTGTGTAAAAGTTCAATTGTTTTGAATAAAATTCTGAACTGCCATTTTTAAATTAATTGTCTCTTCTTTAAAAAAATTACTTTTGTACTATTCTCATTTTTTCAAAAAGTTTTCAATTTTTTTCTTTAAACTTTTCAACTGTGATTGTCTTAGCAACTTTGAAATTTCTTAAGCTTCCTTCTTTCTTTTTGTGTCAAAATTTAATTATTTTAATATGTTAAATCATCAAATGTGTTTCTTTGAAATATTTTCTACTATTCTTTTTTCAAAAGAAATTTTCAATTGATTTAAAAAAAAATAACTGTTGTTTTCTTAATAATAATATTTCTTAGAAACACTCAACAGTTTTTAACAAAGTTTAAACTGATTGTCGTTGTTGACACTTTCGAAATTGTCGGTGGTATGTCCACTAAATTAGGGATTTCTGTTCAATTTTTAGACAATAGATGTCATCTTAACACGTTGACTGCCACGTCACCCGTATTCGGGAGACAGTAAATTTTATGATCGGGTCGCGTCACTTATATAGGGGTGACGCTTACTTCTCTATCCTTAGCCGAGAGCTGGAGGTTTATAAATTTCTTAGTAATATTCTGTTTCCTGAATTCTCCAAATTTTAGCGATCATTTCGCTTGAGTTTCCGACTAGTAGAGAACGATGGTCTTGGACTAGTGACAACAGCGATTTTGGAGGAGTGGTTTTAGTCGGTAGGTGCTCGACTCTACTACAAGGATGTACGTTGACGGATTACCTCTTTTCTCATAAAAAACATGTTCTTGACTTATCAGCTGCTCTGATGAAATATGAATAAGTCGAAACTAAGTCCGTAGCTGTTGAAAGGGAAACAAAAATTTAAAGTGGACAGCTATTAACAAGGCATAAATATATTTGTACATTTTTAGAAACTCTATAAAATAGAATTATATTTGTATATTTTCTAAACTAACAGTCTAGATTTATAAAATAGCAACACCCACGAAGAGCCGAAGGCCGCGCTCCCAGGCGCAGGTGACCACTAAGGTATAATTCCACTCCAATCAAACGAAACTTGAAACAATGGTCCTCCTTCCGCCCCATCAGAGAGTGAACTCATGCGGATAATATTGTTTTAATCAATTACCTTTAGATCGATAAGTGCCCATCGGACGTGATCACAATTAGTAGAAAGTGCTCTCGTGCTGGCGGAGTGCACAAGTGTTGCGGGAAAACGGGGGCAGCCGAGCAGATGTGACTGGAATTAGATCGATCTAGATCTAATGTGCATATATACCATTTTTATTTCTCTTTTGCGGATTTTTGCCTTCCGAAAGACTGCGCCTGCATGCATACACGCCGGCGTATCTCTCGGTGAAATCGAAATTGCGTCCGGCCAATATTTAATTAGCCAACAATGAAGTGTGCACTCGACCATGCTGGACTACCGCCGCTGAACAGACGGACGTAAATCATACACTGAAAGGCTTTATTTCCTCTTGGCATTAATTGCGCGGGCTAATCTGATACTGGTAAAAATTATTGACGGTTATATTAATGCTTGATTTCTAATTGAAAATCGAAGAACGCGTTTATCTCTTTATAACCGCTGGTTATAATCCAAAAAGATTGGGACACCTGAAATTTCAAGAAGTTCATTAATATTTCCTCAATAGTAAATTTGAAACATTGTTCTAATCAACGACTTGATGTAGATGATCAAGACATCCCTTCACGGTGTTCACTTTTCGTGGTAAAAGGCTTTTGTAGCGACCTCTCATAACCATATAACACATATTGCGTTTAAATCCAAAGAGAAGAAAAAGCCTGTAGAGAATTTCCACCTCCTCTTTGTTTAGGAAGTTCTGATGATATGAGGTCTAGCTTGAACATGAAAATTAGAAACCTTGTTTTGATCTATGGCTTCTCATCCAAGACTTTTTATAGATGATCAAGAATTACCTGTTTACACTCTTTGTGATAAAAGACTTTTGTAGTATTCCACACGTTCTCAATTGGGTTTAAATCCGAAGGGAATAAGAGTTTAGTAGAGATTTTCAACTTCTTCTTTGTTTAGGACGTTATAATGTGGGTGATATGAAGTCAAGTGATATCAGTTTTCAACATAAAAATTAGAAACATTGTTCTGATCAACGGCGTCTCATCGAAGACTTGCTGTGGATGATCAAGAAGCCCCATCAAGGTATTCGTTGCTTGTGGTATAATGCTTTTGTAGCGACCTATCATATCCCACACATTCTCGATGGAGTTTAAGTCTGAAGAGAAGATGAGGCCAGTAAAGACTTTTCACTTTCTCTTTGTTTTTGCAGTCCTGATAAAGGCAATATAAGGCTACGCGTTATCATCCTTGAACATGCATACTTATTTGAAGTTTTTAAAAAGTTTAGGCAAAATTAAACAGAGAAATAACTGGTATCGAAATTGAGAAAGAAATATCTGGAGCATTTCAGATGTTTGTAAGGAAAATTACTATTCATTAAGGAAAATTTCTCTTTCGAAGGTTCTGAAAAATTTCGGTAAAATTAAGCAAGGATTGCTGGAAAATTCTAGAAATTGCTCGAAAAATCTGATAAGATTAAATAAGAAATTAATCAAAAATGTGATAAGTAAGCGCGGGTAGGCGGTGTAGTTTTAGAAAAGTTGAAAAATTTTCGAAATTTCAAATAAAAACTCGTTAAAAATTGTAGAAATTTGAATATGTAATCGATAGAAAAGAGCCCTTAAAAATTATACAGATTTAGAAATTTTAAGAAATAGAAGTTGCTGGAAAATTTCGTTAAAATAAAACAAGAAATTCTTGAAAAATTCTAGAGTTATAGAAGAAAACTTGATAAGATGAAATAATAAATGCTGAATTATTCTGGGCAAATTTATAAACAGATATGTTGAAAAATACAAGAATTGCAACGAGATTCCTTCAGAATTCTAGAATCAAAAACTCTAACATTCTTGAGAAATAAAAGTTGCTGGAAAATTTAAAAAAAATGAAACAAGAAATGCTTGGAAAATTCTAGAAATATAGAAAGAAATTGATTGAAAAATATGTCAAGATGAAGAAGAAAATGTTAAAATAATAATATAAGAAAATGCTGGAATATTTTCGATCCATCGGAATTAAAACAAAAAATGCTTAACAAGCAGATATTTTCAAGGGAAATCACTTTTCATTGAAGAAAATATCTTCTCATAAGTTTCTAAAAAAATCTGTAAAATTAAGCAAGGAATGCTGCAAAATTCAAGAAAAGGATTGTTATAGAAATTTAGTACCGTCAAACAAAATCTTCAAAATTTGAAAGAAAAACTCCTTAAAGGATAAGTTAAAAATTTGAGTATGAAATTGCTAAAAAATTTAGTGCCCTTGAAAAATGTCTATTGATTTAGAAATTTCATTAACATAAAACATAAAAAAAATCTTGAAGTATAGAGTTTTGAAAAATTCTAGAAAAATTGAATCTTGGAGTATACTCACATCATTGAAAATGAAAGGAGTCTGGAAAATTCTAATTATTTAAAAGAGAATTTTTTTTTGGAAAACTCAGGAATATCCGAAGAAAATAAAAAGGAAACATGAATTACAGTAAATACAAACAATCTATAAGAAAAAATATTTGAAAATTCAAAAACATCAAAGTTGTTGGTAAATTCCAGTAATATATGTAAAAAATAGAACTAGAAAGAAAAATTACTACAAAAACATTAAAATTCTACATTCTCGTATAAAATTCTATTGCTGTAGAATTTTTTTGAAGTCTCTGGAAAATTTCTATAAAATAGAACAAAACATTATTTGAAAATTCTAAAAATATATCGAAGAAAACTTCTAGTAAGATGAGGTAAGAAAAACTAAAAATAAAAATATAAAAGTAGAAGGAAAGGCTGGAAAACTATCGAACCATCACTCTATGAGGAGAAATGCTTGAAAAAATCCAAATATCCGAAAAAGAAAAAATAATCCTGTAAAATTCCCTCAAAAATGAAGATGACATAATTTTTGTAAATATATTTTTACTCTGAAATTGGCCTTTTGCCTGTTGGGTAAAAATCAATAAATAAATAGAACGTGAATTGCAGAATATATAAGATATCTGAAAAAAGAAATTGCTTGACAATTCAATAAGAAATCTCTTTTTGGAAGTTGTTGAAAATTTCCGGTAGCATCAAACAAAAAATGGTAGAAAATTTTGGAAAAATGAAAAATAATGGAAAATTTTATAAGAATGCAAAATTTTACAGTTTAAAAAATTCTAGAAATCTAGAAAAAAACTATTGCAAAATTCTAGATATCTGAAAGATATTATTCACAAATTTGATAGAACACTCGAAGAAAAAAATCTTGGAAAATACAGCTAATATCGAAAGAAAATCATCTTGGAAGTCGTAAGAAATATTTTGTAATTCGAAAGATTCTAGAAATCTAGAAAAAAAAAATATTAGTAAAGAATCTTCAAACAAATTCTTGCAATTAAGTAAACAAAAATTCTGAAAAATGTCAGAAAATAAAAAAATACTGAAATATTCCGGACAAATAATAATAGATATGTTGAAAAATACAAGAATAGTAAAGAAATTCCATCAGAATCATCGAAGAAAATTCTTCATTAAAATTGCTACAAAATTCCAAAAATAAAAACAGAAAATGCTTGAAAATTTTACAAAATTAGAAAGAGAAATTCTTCGAAAACTAAAATGGTGGAAGCTCTTAGAAAAATAAAAGAAAATTTATTGAAATGTTCTAGAAACACTCAAAGAAATATCTTGCTATTTTTAAAAAACAACCAAAAACCTTTGGTAAAATGTAGTTAATCAAAATTAGTTGCCTTTGTTTTTTTTTTCATTTTGCAAAATCTTTCAAATAAAAGTTAATGATAATAAGAAAATAGTGATGTTTGCATCATACTTCTGCAAAATTCTAGATATCTTCAATGTAAATGATTCATATATTTGAGAGAGCCTTCGAAGAAAAAAAATATTGAAGAAAACTATATTGAAAATCATTAAGTGTATCAATTGTAGAAATTTCTTAAAAAATGTACGAAAATGATGGCAAAAATCTTGTAGCATAGAAATTCAGAAAGACGTGTGTGAAAAATTTCAGATGTTTGTAAAGAAAATTCCTTTTTCGGAGTTTCTGTAAAATTAAGCAAGGAATCCTGGAAAATTCTGGAAATTGCTCGAAAAATCTAATAAGATAAAGTAAGAAATTGATCAAAAATGTAATTAGTTAAAGCCACCTCTGCTGAAGTTTTAAAAAAGTTGAAATTGATTTGCAGAATTGCAAAAATTTGGATATAAAATTGCTGGAAAAATTCAAGAGTCCTTAAAAAAAGCATTGAAACTATGAAGAGGAAGTGAGAAAAGGTGAAAAAATGATGATTTGCAGGAAAATTACTATTCATTGAAGTAAATATCTTTATCGAAGTTTCTGTAAAATTAAGCAAGAAATGCCAGAAAATTCTAGAACTCTGGAAGAAAAAACTGCTCGAATGTGCTGATAAAATTAAATTAGAAAAGGTGGTGAATTTAAAAAAAAATTCAAAAGGATTGCTAAAAAATTCTAGAGCCATCAAACAAAAATTTTCGAAACTTGGAAGAAAAACTCCTTAAAAATTATAGAAATTTGAATATGAAATTGCTGAAATATTTAAGAGCCCTTAAAAAATTCTAATGATTTAGAAAAACACTCCTGGAGAATTCTTAAGAAATTGAAGTTGCTAGAAAATTTTATTAACATGTAACATAGAAAATTCTTGAAATATAGAGTTCTGAAAAAATCCAGAAATAAATAATTTTGGAATATTCTCGAACCATTGAAAATTAAAGATGCCTGGAAAATTCTAGATATATAAAAGAGAAATTATTGGAAAATTCAAGAACATCCAAAGAAATTAAAATAATTAAACGAATTACAGTAAATACAAGAAATCTATAAGAGAAATTATTTGAAAATTTTAAACAATCAAAGAATATTTCCTCTTGAAAGTTGTTGGTAAATTTCGGTAAAATCTGGCAAAAAAATGTAAACGTTTTAGAGAAATTAATGAAATGAAATTTTAGAAACATGAAAATAAAATTGCTGGATGAATGTTAGAAGTATAATGCAGTTTGAAAAATTCTAGAAGTCTATAAATAAAAACTATTGTAAAATCAAAATATCTAGAAGAGAAATTATTCATAAATTTTATAGAACACTCGAAGAAAAAAATCGTGGAAAATACTGTTAACATAAAAAAATATGTTGAAAGTTGTAGAAAATTTTAGAAGAATGTAAGAAACATTTTGCAATTCAATAGATTCTAGTAATTTAGAAAAAAAATATTAGTAAAAAATTCTTGCAATTAAGTAAAAAAATCCTGAAAATCCCAAAAAATAAAACACGCTGAAATATTTCGGATAAATAATAACAGATATATTGAAAAAAACAAAAATTGTAAAGAAATTCCTTTAGAATTCTAAAATCATCGAAGGAAATTCTTCATGTAAGTTGCTACAAAATTCCAAAAATAAAAACAGAAAATGCTTGAAAATTTTACAAAATTAGAAAGAGAAATTGTTCGATAAGACAAACCAAAAATGGTGAAAACTTTTAGAAAAGTTAAAGAAAAATTACTAAAAAAATTAAGAAAAACTCTTGTTGATACCAAGTTTTCGAAAAGTTTTTGGGAAATGCCGATAATCAGATAAAATTTTAGAACCACATTAGAAAACTTTTGCAGTTAGAAATACAATCCGTGAAAAATTAAGCATCCTCCAAAAAATGTACACAATTTAGTAAAAAGTAACCGAAAATCACAAATTAAAGAAATATTTCAGAAAATTTAAAAAATTCTTTCAGAATTCCTGGAAATTGCTACAAAATTTCAAAAACAGAAAATGCTTGAGAAATATAAAATGATTTGACAATACTGGTAAGAAAAGGAAGAGCTTTTAGGAAAATGTAAAAAATAATTGAAACACTTAAAGAAAACTCTTGCTGTTACTAAGTTTACTAAAAACTGATGAACAGACTTGGAGAAATGTTGTTATCAGAATTAGTCGCATTTTGTTTTGGTTTTTAAATAAGAAACATTTAGAAAGAGTTTTCAAATAAGTTTATAATAATAAAAAAATGGTGACGACCATCATAATACTTCAAAATAAATTTAAGATGCCTGGAAGAGAAATGACTGATAAACTTAAGAAACATTGAAAAAAAAAACGTGGAAAATATTATAAATTTCAAAAGAGGTTTCACCTCTTGGAAATTGCAGGAAAATTAAAGTTAAATTAAAAATGAAAATGGTAGAAAATTTTAGAAAAATTAAATAGAAATTGTTGGAAGACTTTAGAACCACGTAGAATTTTTTTATAGTTTAGAAACAAAAATTCTAATTCTAGAAATCTATAAGAAAAGACATCAGTAACAACCAAGAAAAGTGACGGGAATATAAATATTCTTAAGGAAGTATTTTAAAAGCATGAAAGAAATGCTCTCTTGGAAGTTGCCAAAAAATAAAAGTTTTAGAAAATTTGAAAGAGAAATTGTTTAAAAATTCTGAAAGAACAAAGCAAGAAACAGTGGAAACTTTTAGAAAAGTTAAAGAAATATTGCTGAAAAAGTCTAGAAACACTTCGAAGAAAATTCTTGCTTTTCATAAGTTTTTAAAGTCAACTGAAAAGTTTTGATAAATGTAGTTAACCAGAATTAGTTGCCCTTTTTTAATTAAGGAAAACTTTAAAATATCTTAGGTAAATATTTTTGAAAGAATTAAAAAACATATGTTGGAAAGTTCCATAAATGTAAAGAGATTCCTTTAGAATTTTAGAATCATTGAAGAAAATTCCTTCTGGTGTTGCTTCAAAATTTCAAAAACAAAATCAGATGTAGCTTCGAAAACAAATTTAGGAAAATAAATTGTTTGAAAATTCTGATAAGAAAAAGCAAAAAAGAAAAATTAAAGAAAATTTTTGATACACCCAAAGAAAACTTGCTGATCTAATATTTTTGAAAAAAAAAACTAAAAAGGTATGTAAAATGGCGTTATATTAATAACATTTTAGAATTACGAAAGAAAATTTTTGCATTTAAAAAAATCCTAAAAAATACAAACACTTTCGAAAAAATCTCCCAATTTAGTAAAAAAGCTTGAAAAATCTCAAAAAATGCAGAAAATTCTGGAAAATACAAGAATTGTAAAAAAATCCATCAGAATTTTAGAATTAGAAAGTTTTGAAAACAAAAACAGAAAATGATTGAAAATTTGTACAAAATTAGGAGCAGAATTGTTTGAAAAATTTTAGAAACACAAAAAAAAAACTCTTGGTGATTATTACTTGTTAAAAGGGGTATAAGGTCTGAAATGTGATTAATCAGAATTATTTCCTGATAAATTTTTAGAACGAAGTTTTTTTTTAGTTAAAAAAAGATCTTGAAAAATACAACACACAAAAATTTGTCGCAGTGTAGTAAAATAAGCTTGAAATATTTAAAAATAAATGAAAATGCTGAAATATAGGGAAAAAAAAGGAGAAATGGTGGGAAATCCAAAAATTCTGAAAAAACTTTTTTAGAAAATTCCTCCTGGAAGTTGCAAGAAATTTTCAAAAACAAAACCAGAAAGTATGTGAAAATTAAAAAAAAAATACGAACAGAAATTGTTTCAAAATTCAAAAAAGCAAGAAAGAGTGAAATGTTTTAGAAAAATTAAGGAAAAGTTACTGAAAAATTGTAGAAAAACTCAAAGAAAACTTTTATTGTTCCTAAAATTGCAACAAAACATTCGACTATAATAATATTAGTCAGAATTAGTTGCCCTTTATTTTTTTTGTTTGCCTTTTTTCACTAAATAATGAAACTTTGCAAGAGTTTTCAAATAAAATTTAAAGATGATAAATAATGGTGACGTGAACATTATGCTAATGGAAAGTTCAGGATATCTGGAAGAAAAAAATACTCATAAACATACGAAACCTCACCAAAAAATTCTATAAACGTCTAAAAAAAGGTATTCTTGAAAGTTGTTGATAATTCTGGTAAAATCAAACTAAAAATACTTTTTTGTATAAAAATGAAAGACAAATTGCTGGAAAATTTAAGAACCAAGAAAATTTTTACAGTTACAAATGTGAAAAATTCTAGAAATCTAGAAAAATCCTAAAAATTCTTTAAAAAAACTAAAATACTCCTTACAATTAACAAAAAAAATGACAAATACAAGAATTTTAAAGAAATACCTTTAGAATTTTAAAACCATGAGAGAAATCTCCTTCTGGAAGTTGCCAAAATAAATTCAAAAGCACAAACAGAAAATGTTTGAAGGTTTTGCAAAATTGGAAAGAGAAATTGTTCAAAAATTCTAAAAAGATAAAACAAAAAGTTTTGTAGAAACTTTTAGAAAAGTAAACGAAAATTTCTGAAAATTCTAGAAACTAAAAAAAACATTAATCAGAATTAGTTGCCTTTGTTTTCTAGACATCTGGAAGCGAAATTACTGATGTATGTATATAAGAATGCTCGATGAAAAAAACCTGGAAATACTATAAAAATCGAAATGTTGAAAAAGACAGGTAAAATTAGAAATTAGAAAAAAAAAATAAGGAGAAATTGCTGAAAAATTTTAGAATCGCGTAAGAACATTTATACAGTGTTAAAAAAATCAGAACCATGGAAGTTAATTCCTCCAGGAAATTGTTTGAAAGTTAGAAAAACAATAACAGAAAGACAAAGCAAGATGTGTTGGAAACTTTTGGAAGAGTGGAAGCAAAATTAATAAATTGCTTTACTGAAATAATTAGGAACGCCTTTAATTTTTATTTCTGAAAGAGAAACACGGTGTTGATATTAGATTTTTTTGATATGGGTGTTCCTCAAGCACTAATATTAGTTCCTGTTTTTGATATGATAGCTTCTAAACTCTCATATATAATCCGTTATCCGAAATATAAACTACTAGTAGAACTTTTAATAATAATTACTCTTCACTTACTCAAAAATTCCAACAGAAATACTAGTAAAACTATTTTTCTGTTGGTCAATTATAGGATAGAAAAGTTTATAGCAAATTACTTTTCGATTCTCTTGTTGATCAGCAGAAAAATAGTTTTACGAGTAGTTTATATTTGGGGTTTAAGCAAACGTTTTTCAACGCTTGTCACTTCTTTTAAGCCTTCGGAACATTCTGTGTAATAACGGAAACCATTATCTCGAGCACCGAAGGCATTTTCGAATTGAGTCCCTTATGTTTGAGAGGAGAGCGCGGGCGTTGCATAATAAATTCGCGTCCTCTTTTCCGTGGCGCATTTGAAAAATTGTCGTGGGTGGTTTTGAGGGATGGGCGGCCCGAGGCCGAAGACGCCTCTACGTGGAAACAATTCGCGCTTCGTTCGTTCCGTTTCGAAGAACCACTGCAGTAAATTGTCTGTGTGTGAGTGTTGTGTGTTGTAAATATTCACACCTCCGTCCTCGTTACCGAAATTGTGTAATTGTGTTGGTGTATTATGTAAGTTACATTTGAATACCATAATCGATAATAGGAAGATATTAGTTATAAAATCAGAATAAATTATATGGTTGAATAGTAAGAATTGTTTAATTATTAAGCTATAAAAGACTATTCATTTGATTTAATTATATCAATTTCTAGAAATGCATTTCCTCATTAAAGACCAAATCCGTAAACAAATCGTTACGTATCTTCAGCGCATTGTCCCAATTGCGGTTCTGTAACGGAAAGCTACCACTTTTTCTCCTGACAATTGCGGTCGTCTATACAAAATTAATGGCCCATGCAGAATGGCAATCTAATATCGTACCGGTACTCTACTCTTTCTGTTTGTCGACGTTTTTTGGGCCGTTTTGCGTCGGACGCCGAGACGCTCTATTCGTCGCCTGGCGAAGCGATTAATCAAGATTTTCGAAAATAAGAAGTACAGGTTGGCCGTTCCGAGCAATTTAAATCGCACAGAGGCACGCACTCTACTGGCCTAGGTGGTATTGCACCTTCTCGTAACGCGGAGGTGACTGGGTGTTAATGAAGAGAGGTTGTTTGATATTAATAGGTGGGTAAAATTGGATGCACATCACTGGTTTGTTTTTTTTTCAGTGATCGCCCACTAGAGTCGGTGCCTGTGGTCAGATTTAGACACGATTTGCAAATGTGTTTGTGTGTGTGTGTGCGTAATTACTTCGAAGTATAGTGTGTGTGGGATTGGGATATGGACGCATGGTGTGTGCAAATAACTTCTTTCTTACTTGGGTATAAATGATGTTGGTACATAGAGGTGTGTTTTGACATTAAAGATAATAAAAAAATACTTATAATTAGCAAATACTATCCCAAGAATTAATATTGAGGTGTTCCCCAGGTATTAATATTATCTCCATTTTTGATGATGCTTCTAAAATTTCATGTAAAAACTGGTCCAAACAAAATATTTCTTTTTGCTTTCATTTCTTCTAAAAGTAACTTCCTAGAAATTAATTAAGTCACCACCTCATTTCAATTCCCATCTGCTCAATTTGTTTATTTCTGCGTACTGTTCGAGTAATTAACATTGGCAGCAATCGCAGATTGTTACCAATTCGTTCGGGCTAATTTAATCTTTTGTACTATTGCACATTGTGCACCGCCACCAGTGAGGATTTATTGCGGACGAACTGCCCCGCACGATGGCACTTCCTACTTACTTCTAATTATATTTACAGTTTTATTAATAACGCGCATTGCGGAATCGTTAGCATCGGTTCGGTCCAGCTGTTGACTACTGCAGCACCACGAACAAAACAATCGCACGAATTTAATACCGAGGAGGTGTTAATTCCCGTCCCGTTTATTTCAGTCGCCTCAATCAGCATAAAGTTTCATATTCTTGGGACCGTGTGTTGTACATATTTCATCTCTTATATCTTCATCTCTGCTATTATTGCCGAGGTGCGGTCTATAAAGACCGTTTAGAACTATTTATACATCAACGTTTAGACTATTTTTACAAGATGAGGTGCTTCTAAGATCTTCAAAATTCAATTAGATGTTCTGATTTTCATACGTTTTTCTGTATAAGAAGCGGAAAAGTATTGGGAAGGTTGAAAGTTTTGAGGTACCTAGATGAAACTTTGATAATTTTTACTATCCCAATAAAATAATAAAAATATAAACCAAAATCACTTTTTTATTTACACTTGTAACTATAGTTTCGACAACTTCAACTGAAGTTTTTTTTCAGCTGAAGTTATCGAAAGTATAGTTACAAGTGTATATAAAAAAGTGATACCAACAAAAGAAAAATTCTTGGTATGTGGAAGAAAATTTTTTATTTAGAAGGCAATTCCTGAACAATTCCCAAGAAAATGAAAAGATATTTTTCTGAAAAATTCTAAAACCTTTGAAGAAAATTTTTGTAATATAAAAAAATCCTAGATTTCAGTTTTCATTATTTGGAAAATCAATTTTTTAATCTCATAAATTAAAGAAAACTTACTAACAATTTTGCGTAATTTCGAAGAGAAGTTGCTGGAATTTTCTAAAACCCACATAGAAAATTCAGATAAATAAAATAAGGGATGATAGAAAATATTCAAAAAATTAAAAAACTGGAATATTGAAAAATATTTCATACAACCCAAGGTAAAAGCAGCGTTGACATATGTTAAAAGAAGTCAGGCCAAAAAACCTACGATCGATAGCTACGAAGAAGAAGAAGAAGAATACGAAGAATCATAAAAAATATTTGTATATCTATCTTCAATAAAGATGTTTTTCTCTCTCTCTCTCTCTGAAAGTTATAAAATTAAGGAAAAATTCTTACAAAAACATTTATCCAGGAACATTTTTAAATAATGGAAGAGAAATTGTTGGAAAATCCTAACATAATTGAGGAGTTTTTTTACAATCTGAAAGAAAAAAGAACTTCTATTTTTTTTAAAATTTTATTGATTGGTAATAGTTCTAATTTTCAAGAAAGTAGACTAAAGAGTAGTAAATAAATAAATAACTAAATAAACTGTATGCAAAATTCTGTAGCTCTTGAAAGAAACGAAGATTTCTCGAATTTCCTCAAAATAATGGAAGACTTTAAATTGATAACAATTTTTGCAACCTATAAGAAAAACTCCTGAAAATGCTAACCTTTCAAGAAACCACTTCTTAATTTGGAAGATATATTCATTAAAATTCCAATAAGGTTTAAAATTTTAAAACAATGAAAAATAAACTAATAGGAAATCTTGAAAAAAGAGAAATTCTTATAGGAAGTTTTATAATATTTACAGTTTAAACAAACAAATCTAAAAGACTTTAAAGACTTTTAATTTGTATGTGAGAAATTCTCAAAATATTTGAATCAATATGAAGTAAAAAATATTCGTATTTAAAATTATGAAAACATTTGCTTTAGAAAATTTACAAAAGAAAACAATTGAAATTTTGATTAAAAATTTGAAAACTTTTAGATGGAAAAACATCGATTTAATAAACAATTGAAATATGCTTTAAAAAATTTACAAAAACAACAATTAAAGTTTTGTTTGAACAATTCAAAACTTTTAGATAAATTGTATTTGTTGGAAAAGCATTAATTTAATGAACAATTGAAATCTGCAAAACCAGTTGAAGACATAAAAGAATAATTTGAAATTTGCTTTAAAATAGTTGGAATTTCCGAAAATTCAATTTAAAAAAAAACAAAAACAGTGGGAAATGTTTCAAATACAGTTAATAAAAACGTGATAGTTAAAAAATAGATTTAATAATTTTAACATTTTTTAATGAAATATATGTGTTATGGTCTTTTGATACTTAACGATAAAAATTTAAACTTTTATACAAAAAGAAAAATTATTAAAAATATTTTGAATTGATACAAATAAATAAATAATAATTTTTATGTAAATTTTAAACTAGTTTGAAACTCAAACATATTTAAAATATGCTTATTTATTTATATGGTAACGTTTTGTAATTGTTTAAATACTTTGAGAAATATCTAAAAGAAATATTGTATAATTTTAGTAATCTTAAACTAACTACAGAATTTTTCTATATTGTTAAGAAATAACAAATTACATCGATAAGAACTATCCTGAGAAAAGTAATAGTTTTCTACTTACTTTGTTCAGGATAGTTCTAATCAATGTAATTTGTTATATCTTAACAATATAAGAAAATTGTGTAGTTAGTTTAAGATTACCAAAATTATACAATATTTCTTTAGAAAATTTTCAACTGTTTTTTTTAATCAATTGTTTAATTTTGTGAAAAGAAACAATAAAAAATATTCTTTGGAAACAACAGAAACTTAAAAAAAGTGTATCTGTTTTTTAAACTTTCTTAAAACAAAATTTCAGTTTCAGTTTTCAAGTTGTTAAACAATTTTTTTCCTTAGAATCTTAAAAAAACTATATTTTCTCCTTTATAAATTTTAAGTCTTTTGGTGATCTTTTAATTAGTTTTAAGAGAAGAAGTATTTTTAACGTAAATATTCAATTAAATTTTTAGAAAACTTCGAATATTAATTTTCTTTCAAATTTTTTCATAACTAATATGAACATAAAAATTGAACATTAAAGTTTTTATTAAAAACTAAACATTTATCAAATTAAAATTAATAATAATAATAATTTTGAACTTAACTGAAAGAACTATTAGTTTTGGAAAAAATTAATTGATATTGAAATATTCTTTTAGAAACTGTTTCTTAACAAATTGCTCCATTGATAAACCCCTTGAGAAAAAAAAACAATTATTTTTTTAATGACAATAGGTGTGTTTTGATAATATTTCTAATTGTTTTTTTTATTTTTGCAAAATGTGAAACTTTTGTAAAGCATTTTTTTAAGTTGTCATAATTTTTGTTAAGATATTAAATTGTTTTTATACAATAAACTAAAAATATGTTTTATAAGTTCGTTTTCAAACTTTCAACTGTTTTTAATCAATTGTTCTTGAGAAAAGAAATAATAGAAAAAATTTTTTGGAAACAGCAGACAATTAAAAACTGTATCTGTTTTTTAAACTTTCTTAAAGCAAAATTTCAGGATGTTTTATTTAAACTAAACTTTTATAAATTTAATTGTTTCTTAAAAAAGTTGATAGGTTTTTTTTGGACAATCATCCATGATTACTGGACAAAAAGGAAGATACTGGTAGAGCTACACTCCTGATGAAACGAGATATGTAAATTCGATGGGGTAAAACACTTGTAAGTTCCATAATATTTAGGCAACTGAATAGAAAAATATTATGGCACTTAACAAGTGTTTTACCCCATCGAATTTAAAAAAAGGAAGAGGATATTTTCAGAAGAAGAGACTCAATTGTATGAACCCTTCCAAGAGGAAGAGCATACTCCTGGAGCTATAGGGAGATCAAAGATAAAACTGCTAACATAGAAGCAGGAATGTGCCCTTTTATAAAAGGTACACCACCAAATAAGAAGAAGAGTATAGAAACCTCATAAACCCAAGCCTCACAAAGAAAATGTTAAACAGACGGAAGTAATTAAGAAGGCCAGCTGAAAAGAAAAAAAGGATGGCATCCCTTTGATTAATTGTGGAGGAGTAAGGGCAGAAAAGAAAGCGAAGGAAGACCAAGGAAACCTAAGCAAAATAGGAGGAAAAATTGAAGAACGAATGAAGCTAACAGCACATTATACAATATAAAGGGGCTAGAGAGCAGAATCTCTGAACTTAAACTCCGGGGTAACATGGAAAAAACGTACCAAGAGAAGACCAAGCGACACGAAGAAATCGACTAAATCTATTATTATTTATTATGATGCTTTGGATTGCCTGCTAATAAAATACATTAAAATACACATACATAAAAAATACACTAAATTTTGAGCACAGGAATCACAGGCGGACTTCATTCTTCAGAATGTTCTTCCAGTCAAATCCTGATAAGTGGAAGGAATGGAAAAATATTAGAAATACAAAATGGAATGAGAAAATCTATACAAACTCCTCTATTGAAATAAAAAAAAACCTTTAGAGACTAAAGACACGACGTTATTAGTGATCCTAATGAAGCAAATAAACGTACCTAAACTAATAGAAGCCGGAACAACAAAATGCATTCAGAAACTATATAAAGAGAGAAATCCAGAAATTTCTGAACTAGTTGGCGGCTTCGCAATTGTGGAGCAGGAAAACAGAATTAGGCCAGGGGAGCCAGTAATTATGACTACCAGAAATAAGAACATTTATTAGACCAGCTGAGAAGGCTCAGGTAAGAAATAACTGGTTATGAATGGGATGCATTCATCTGAAGACTTAGAAAGATGGTGGAGGCCATTTTCAACGGCACGAAGCTTCAGGTAATAATTTACACGAATAGCAAAGGCGGAAAGGCTGACCAAAACAAGACCCAAGGAAAGGAAGGAGAGTAAGAAATACCTACGCTCTAATAGTAGGCAAAAAGGAGGAACCTTATGAAGCAACCCTATAAGTAGTGAAAGGTCTGCAGATTAAGGAAGCTGAGCAGGCTATAAGAACAATCAGAAGCACCAAAGACAGATAACTACTGAAAGAAAGTATCCGTGATGGGTACACAATACATATTAGAGGCATGAATAGTATGGCTACCAAGGGAAGAACTATTTAAAGCTGTTGAAGCCAGTATAGGGACGTTAAACGAGACGGACGTTAAAATAAGCGAATTAACCAAAGAACAACACTACAACGCTGACTGCGTCAAAGGAAGCAACAGACAAGATCTTGAATCTAGATCATATAAGTCTTATTATAAGATTATCCAAGTGTTATTCATAAAATAGAATTGCGATACCACGATGCTACAAATGCTGAAAATGCGACCACCAATTCAAAGACTACGAAGGACCAAATAGGTTTAAAGCATGCCATATTGTGCCCACATGCGGAAGGAGTGTAGCAGCAAGGATTTTTATCCCATCTGTGGTAAACAACTTTTATTTAAACTAAATTTCATAAATATTATTGGAATTGGATAACAAATAAGAATATTGACATTCGGATAAGAGTTTATAGCATTAAAACCAAAGTACACAGAAAATGCACGAACAAAAACAACCTTGTAGAGGCTGAACTCAATACTCAAACTCAATTTAATTCTACTTTCAACCAATTTAAAAACTGCACAAAGGCCTCAAAGAAAGCGGGCAATCTCAATGCCAAGTTCCGACTGTAGGGAGGCTATAAAGAAGACTAAAGAGGAAAATATTAGGTGTACCAACATAAATAATAATAATACACAATGATGGTATAGAGCCAACTTTTTTGAACCACAGGGAAAATCATTTATTCATTTGAATATGAGTATGCCGAAGATCGGAACCCAACTACATATCTGGACAGTCACCAATGACGAAGATCTAAGCTTCTTCTTCAAATATGAGATTTGTTTTAGATAATAGAAAATTAAGAAGTTTATGGGCTTGCTTTCTTTAAAAAATTATTGATTTACATATTATTTGGCCTATAGACTATTCTATTGTAATTTGTAACAATTTCAGACTTTCGTTATATCAAAATAATGAAACGTAAATATTAGATAAACCACAAAGTTAATTTTATGAAGAAGCAGAATTTAATTCTTTAATATCTACAGCAAATTTAAACAAAAATTCATAAATTAATCGCAATCTTTTACAATTAGCCTACAAATTTTCATCTTTCTGCATTCTTACTGGCCAACTTTAAGCTTGTGTTTATTACAAATTTTGTATCTTTTAATTATTTCAATTCAAAGAAAATTATGAATAAATTCAAACCAGTAAAATAAGTCTGCATTTTTTAAAACTGATTTTATTCAATTTGCCCAACCATCACTATACACTTACCAATTCAATTACGACACTTAATATTTACATTAATGGAACGGCGTGTATTAACTCGAACGACACAATCATTACTTCATTTAAAGACTCTCGCCATAAATTCATTACGCTGCCCCCGCAACATGCACACGACATGTTCGAACAGTGTTGTGTCCAATTATAAATCTAATTGCAGTATGTAACTCGTGTCAAATGCGTACGTTACGATTTCTAATAAGACGACAGGGAAATCCAAATGACTGATCTGACATTCGGAGCCGAGGTTCTATAATTGAAATTAAGGCTGCTTGTACGTGTTCCTTTTTTCTTTCTTCATCAAAAGACATAAATAATACTGTTTAAATGTCATGCAAGTTCAAACCGAGACAGAATTTACTTTCCCCATTATCAATGATATGGAATGCCGAAGCAAAGCAAACCATTTCTATATTATATGCTTACCAGGAGGAGATTTCAATCTTGGGTATAATACGTGACGGATTGGATTGATAGGACTCACCTAGAATAGAAAAAATAACATACATTTAATATTACATTACATGTTGGCTTGTATACGATTATTGCACAATTTCGAAAATAATGTGAAATGAAATAACGCAGAAAAATGGATCAGTTAAAAGACTTTCTCTAGAATAAGTGTTTTTTTTTCTTGTTAAAATCAATACAATAATATTATAGTTTCTAATAATAAGCTTGAATTTTATTCATTACATTTAATAGCTTTTTTTAATTTCAATTTCTATTAATGGAAATTATTAAAATACTTGTTTCTTTAAATATTCAATTCAATTACCTATTATTCAATTGTGGTTAGTTTAACTTTGATTAAAGACGCTTATAAACCTTTCTTCACCATTTAAGTGGGCAAAAAACGGTTTCTAAGTGTTGCTATCATCTGAACTTAACCTAACTCACTCAATCCAAATAAGATACCTTTATTTATATAAGGTAAAAAAACACTTGGTTTAATTTCACCAAGTAACAGCCTCGTTAATTCAATTCAAGTGTTTTATATTTTAGATCGTTTATAAACTTTTGTGACTTGAACTTGTAAAATTTTTATCACGTGTTTTGCTGTATTACCACTTTTGTCAGTATAAATATGCCATGGCGAGCTGTGATACAGTGAAACATATGTCTGGATATTGGGATTACATAATAATTTCGTAGCGTGTTTAGAAAAACCATAACAGCATAAAATACGCTACTTTGTACTTAATGTAATTTGAGTCACGTGACACGGCAGCTATTAATTAAGTAATTCAATTCCTGAAGGTGCTTGAGTACGAGGAGTAGATGTTTTAATTACAAAATAAAGATTTTACGTGATGATATAAAAAGCACGCGCTTAAATTATTGCATACACTATACATATAAAAATATTATTTTAATGAGTTTGAATATAAAAAACCTTTATTAGAAAGGTGTAGATTTATTATAAACTTATAATGCTTAATGTAATGAATATCCAACGAAAAAGATAATGAATAATTAATTAACGGTTGAATTCTAAACACATGCTCAGAAGGGGGAGAAACACATTATGCCTCTCACTTAGCGCTTAAGTCTTAAGACAAGTTGATGAAAGGAGAAATCCACATTGGATGGTTCAATTAATGTAATCCGCTCTAATTGAATCTTTTATTGCTGGCATTTGCGCTCGTTGGAAATGTGTCAGCGTTTCCGCAAATTAATAATCGAGTTTACTTTGAACTTAAATATTAAGCTCGTCTTTTAAAATTATTGGTCATTTAATAAAAAATCAGTTATGCAAAATAAGAGAAAATTGTTTAATTGAGGAGCTTTCATCGTAGTAATTGCAGAACATACAGGGTGATTCATTAAGGGTGGCCACTGGTCGTATCTCGGAAACCGTATATCCTAGAATTTTGGGAAAAAAATTCTAATGACATAATCGGCCAAAAGAAGATGCGTTAAAATATTTTTAAATGCGTATAATTAATTTGCGTTTTTTTACAAAATATTACCGCATTAAGGCTATTGAAAATTATCAAAATTAGAAACTACTGTACTTGGTTTACAATTTTTGCTTAAGTCATTTTTTTCTATCACCTACAGTTAAGTGGTGGGGGAAGTATACTTTTGTTTACAGAAAATGGTCTGTAACTTCCGTATACCTTAACCGATTTTCACAAGCTTAGGCTCAATGGAAAGAGTATTAGAAGTTGATTACAAAAATGAATAACATTAACACATTTAATCTATGCGCTGGAAACTAGAGGACGCTATGTAACACTTAACCCTATTTATGTATTTTTCTCAGAAATATCAAATGGAATGATATAACTCGAAGCAGCTTACAAAAAAGAAAATGAAATTACATATTGTTTCATCAAAACCGCAAACTGATATCTCTTGTCATTCCAAAGAAATTTAGATTTTTTAAATTTTCATTGTTTTCGAAGTGTTGGTTCGCCCTGTAAGTTGTAAGTGAAAACATACTGCTACAGTTACATTTAAAAAAAATATCAAATTAAATCGAATGGCACAATATTTATTAACATAATTAATGAAAAAAAAAATACAAAAAACTAAAATTGATAACTGCACCTATTACTTAGTTATTTTAGGTATTCAAAATGTTTCCCATCATTTGCTATGCACAAATTCAGTCTTTCTATAGTGGAATTGACAATGGCCTCAATTTTAGCACCAGAAATACCTCTTACTTTTTGCCGAATCCTTTCTTTCATATCCTCACGTGTAGTTGGACGTGTTTTAAAAACCAAATCTTTAATTCTACCCCATAAAAAGAATTCTAAAACCGTAAGATCTGGTGACCTTGCTGGCCATGGAAAAATACTTCCCCTTTCAATCCATTTATTTGAAAATACAATATCTAAATAATTTCGGACACCTGCGGCAAAATGTGCTGGGCAACCATCTTGTTGATACCACATGTCTAATCTGTTACGAATTGGAACGTCTTCTAGGAGGATGGGCAAATCGTTAGTTAAAAAATCTAAGTACCTTTGGCCCGTTAATTTTTCTTCAAAGAAAAAAGGTCCTATTATCTTCCTATTTAAAATACCACACCACACATTTATGCTCCAGCGATTTTGGTAATTGACTTCCCTCTGCCAGTGTGGATTTGTTTCTGACCAGTAGTGACTGTTGTGCAAGTTAATTTTACCAGAGCTTGAAAATGTAACCTCATCCGTCCATAATATTGCAGATAGAAATTGTTGATTATCATTTAACATTCCTTTTAACCAGTTGCAATAATCTAGCCGTCGATCAAAATCTATGTCTTTTAATTCTTGATATAAAACAACATGGTAAGGATGCATTTTATGTTCTTTACGTATTCTATTCACCAAAGAATAATTTAATTCTAGAACTCTTGCAATTTCCCTAATACTTGCACGTGGTTCAGCGTTAACGTATGCCAAGACGTTAATAACATTTTCTTCATTTTGTCTTCTATCTAGAAATAGGGTACTTCTTACTGAAACAGGTTGAACATTGCCAGTTTTTCGTAATCGTTCTGCCAGTCTTTTAAAAACTTTTCTTGAATGACGCCGTCTTTCAGGAAATCGTAACCCATATTCTGTTTCAGCAATGACTGCATTTTGTAGACTTTTAAAATACACTGCTAGCATATCATATGCTTCTTCATTTGAAAAATAAAGCATTATAATAAAGTGATTTTTCAAACGTTCAAATTAACTTTGACAGCAACAACAAATTATAAATAAACAATCACAAAACAGAAATGTCATTTCCAAAGGTGACTTGATTACTTTTACAACATCGCCCAGAAAAATAGTTTGACATACTCGTAATGTTACAGCTTATCCATATAAAACCACTGAAGAAATTTTAAGAAATCTTGGATAAAATTTTACTCTAGAAGGACTGAATTTGTGTAGGTGCAGCAAATAAGAGGAAACATTTTGAGTTTCTAAAATAACTAGATAATGGATGCTTTTAGAAATTTCAGCGTTTTGTAAATTTCTGTTATGTGTAATAAGTTTTATTATTTTTCATTAATTATGCTAATAAATATTGTTGTCATTTGTTTTTACATGACATTTTTTCTAAAAGTAACTTTAGCCATATATTTTCATTTACACCTTACAGGGTGAGCCAACACTTCGAAAACAACGAAAAACAACAACGAAAATTTAAAAAATCTAAATATCTTTGGAATGACAAGAGATATCAGTTTACGGTTTTGACGAAACAATATGTAATTTCATTTTCTTTTTTTGTAAGCTGCTTCGAGTTATATCATTCCATTTGATATTTCTGAGAAAAATACATAAATAGGGTTAAGTGTTACATAACGCCCTCTAGTTGCCAGCGCATAGATTAAATGTGTTAATGTTATTTATTTTTGTAATCAACTTCTAATACTCTTTCCATTGAGCCTAAGCTTGTGAAAATCGGTTAAGGTATACGGAAGTTACAGACCATTTTCTGTAAACAAAAGTATACTTTCCCCACCAGTTAACTGTAGGTGATAGAAAAAAATGACTTAAGCAAAAATTGTAAACCAAGTACAGTAGTTTCTAATTTTAATAATTTTCAGTAGCCTTAATGCGGTAGTATTTTGTAAAAAAACGCAAATTAGTTATGTAAATGATAAAATGCGCCACCTAGCGGAAAGCTAAGCATTTAAAAATGTTTTTTCGCATTTTCTTTTGGCCGATTATGTGATAATGTGATACGGTTTCCGAGATATGGCCGATGGCCAACCTTAATGAATCACCCTGTATAAAATTTGACACATATGTAAATTAATCTTCCTTATAAAATACTTAATAATAACCTTACAATTTAAACCAGAAACGTATTATAGAAACATGAATATAGAATATAATTTTTATTGGTTTTAAACATCAGCTAAGGACCAGTTTCGATTTATTTATGTCTCATTTAAATGGTGGAAGAAATGGAAATGTGATGAAAGTACTTTTTCGTCGGTGCTTAAATTAAATAGCATTCAGTTTCTTAATTTTCTTGTGCTGAAAAATAATTTTATAACCATTTCAAATTGGTTTTTATTCTTCATCGTTACATAATTACAGACCAATTTGGAACTTTGGTTTTTATCAACGTACTGCTGTCATTATAAGGTCTTGATAAATTTTACAGGTTGATAAAACGTTTGAGCGCCATCTAACCTTAATTTGTTTAAACGACCAGACTACTAATTAAATATTTTAAATGACTTTTTTTAAATGTTTTTAACACTAAGTGTTTTTGATCTAAAAACGCATTCATAATTTTGGTATTTCTATCGAACAGTGACTGTTTGGTAGTTCAAACGAACTGTTAAAACAGAGAATAAAGAGGCTAAAGGATTCAAAGGTAGGTGACCAAACAAGCAAAACAATTATGAACAACAACACCTTAATCAATTCCAACTGAATCTTTTAATACAGTGTCACAGGCAAGGTGAGCAAAATATAAACTTAGAGGAAAGTATTAAAAAAACTCCTAAGGCTGAGATTAAGAAATATAGCTTGGTAATATCCCTTTTTAGGGACGTGCTAGCCCCATATGCCTAACAGTGGCCTCACTGAGTAAGAGAATACCGACGGATGGATATTATCATCAGCTGCAAGGTATAATGGGTCGAGTGGAAGAAGACCAGAAGTCGTGAACTCCGCCTTCAAGATCTATTGTCTAAATTTTAGTGATTCAGTGTATTAATATATGTATTTTATAAATGATTTTAATAGATCTTGTAATTAACTAAACTAAACTAAACTATCCTCCTCTCATATTGTCCTGTTTTGTTCTCTTTTACTTTTATCTTAATTTTCCTAAACTTTACAACATTAACTTCATTACCGTATACAATAAACAAATAAAATAATTCAGTGCAATTACAAAATTAAAACAAACAGCTATGCTATGTTCTATCGGTTCCTAGATGGGCCTCTTGGGCTTCCTATCTAGAATCACGACGCAGGCTGCAACAATGCTTTTCCTTTACCTTTCTGGTAACCAAACCTGTCAGGTTCCTCTAAAGGATGTCCTAGACTCTTACTACCATTTTTGGCATTCAAATGTGGAATCTGGAATCCTCCACCTGCAGTTCGTACTATCTACACCACGCATTTTTCAATTTGACTATCTGGATCAGGTAACTCGTGAAATATCCGTTTGCAGATAGAAACTGGGTGGTGTGGTAATACAGTTCGATCCATGCCTTCACCTTCGGAGTGAGGGTGCGGCTTTAACCTCCTTTGCAGTTCATACTCCATCTGCTCTACGCAGCAGTCATTGCCTGGTTTTGTGCTTGTCCACTCTACATAGCATCCCCCTTTAATTGTGCACTTCTGAATTAACTACTATTTTTACGATAATGCCTTCACCTTTGGGATGAGGGTGTGAGTCCAACCTCCACCTACTCTACACAGTAGTCGTTGCCTAGCTTGGCTAATGTAAGCGGCATCCTTCTCATCACTGCATCCTGCACCTCTGACTTAGCTTCTATTTTCAGATTCGAGGGAGGAGAGAACAATAACCCCTTATAACCGGTCTATATTCCGCTCCTTTACAGTGCAGGCGGTCAGTGCCGGGCAACGTACAGCAGCTGCACCAAACATAATAAACCGTTTCGCCTCGGATGGCCCACTCATCTTGCACATGAGCCGAGAGAGCACTAAGACCATGCGTGCTGCTTCCATCATTGCCTCTTGGACCTCTCTGTTAATATTCGTTTAGGTAATTAATATTGGGGCAATTGTTACTTAAATCCAAGAACAGGATTTGAGTGCTTCCTGCGCCTCCCTCTTCTCCGCGTAAAAGCCAGTTCTCCCCGATTTTGTAAGCCTCCACCTCCAGACCCACGCGATCACGTAGGTAATTCCTTATGATGCGGACGAGGTATAGCGAAATCCGTCTCCTCATCAATGCCTCTATCACTGATGGCTAGTTGGATAGTTCTTAACGCCCATCGTTATGCCCAGGCAGTACCTCCTTCGCCTTTTCTGCCAGCCTCCTGACCTCTCTCAGAGCGTCCATCGTGAAGCCTATTCTGGACCAGCTTCTCTAGGACTTTTCCTTCCTTCAGCATCCAGGAGGCATCCAGCCAGACCAGGGGCTCCCTGCTGCCTTTATTAGTTCCTCTTTATTGAAGATGATGATCCTGGTTCGCCTCGTCTGCCAGCCTCCTTACCTCTCTTAGAGCGCCCAGGATGGATTTTTCCCCTCGTTCAGTCAGGTGAGAAGTGGAGAAGCCTATCCCGTACCAGCTTCTCTAGGACTTCAACGGCCTGGAAGTATAAGAGGCGATAACCGTACAGAGATGCGCCTCTTTGTAATGTTTTCCCTGAGGCATCCGTTAAATTTGTTAGAGATAAGTGTTGGTCGGTTTGCTATGAATATCTTAACTGATTCGTTTGGTATTCCAGCCAGGCCAGGGACTTCCTGCTAGGAAAGGCTCGTTCTGACTCTCGGGGTCGGAGTCTATTCTCCATAATGACCAGTATTTTGCCCAGTCCCTAGTCCACGGTGGATTTTTCTTTTCGTGAATCCGTATTGGCGGAGGGAGAGGGCGCTGTTGTCATCCATTCAATGGATAAGCCCATCCAGCTCAGCTTCTCTAAGGCTATTGCTTCAGCATCCAGGAAGCATAGGGAATGTGCTTCTTTGTAAGATGTCTTCCCTGAGGCAGCCTTTAAATAGCTTGATAGTGAGCGTTAGCCGGTTTGCTATGCATTTCTGTTAGGGAGTACTCATACTACGTCTACCCTCTTCAGTCAAGAGGAAGATCGCGGGGACGAAGTCTATTTTTCAACCGTGACACGTGTTCGGTGGGAATAGGATCCACAACACAGCCGGCATCTCTCGAGGTACAAGAATTCCTGCAACTGGTCGCACCATGCCTATTTTTATGGTAACGATTTTATTCCTTGGTCACCTTGACCTGCTTCTCTAGCTTCTCTGTAGCGGAGATCCCTTAGCAACCCTTCAGGTCTTGCTGTAGTAGTACTTATAATGACTATGGTTAATGAACAATAACCATTTGGTCTACGTTATACCGTCCAGTATTTCTACTTTAAAAATAAATGCGGGAAGTTACAAATTGTAGACTTGAGCAATTACTTTGAGTATTATAGCTTCTAATAATGCAGCAAAATGATTTACGTGGATTTACTGCAACATACAACTAAATACCAAACTAATCTAGTCATCTCAATGTTCCTCTTTATGTGGAAAAAATAGTTATATCTCTTGCTCCGAATATTGTAGCAGAAACAATTGCTTTATATAATCAGCTTATATACAATTAAATTTTAGGTTAAACTGGACATTCTAATATTATCTCAATGTACCTTCTTCAATTATTTGGAAACGTGCCTGGTTGATTAGTTTTCTTCACAGCAGATGCTTATGACAACAATGAAAAATTTCTTCAAAATTTATGCGCGTTTTGATAGAAATCTATCTATCCTCCTCTCATCTCGTCCTCGTTCTCTTTATGTTTTCTCTTTATTGTTATAAGCCTTACAGTATTCAATTAATTACACAGAAATTCAAATTTACAATTATGATTACATTACACAATAAATAAATATAATTATGTGCAATTGCAACATCCAAACTAACATTTATACAATGTTCTATCGATTTTCCAGCTGGGCCTTTTGGGCCTACCCCAGGAATGCCTTCTTCCTCTCTAGAATGCAGGCTGCGACAATGCTCTTATAAACAGTCTCATCGTCAACCATTCTAGTATAATCGATACTTGTTCTGCTAAATTTTCAAATTGGGAGAAGTAAAACTCTTGTCATGTTCCATTTCTTTATTTTCATATAACTGATACGTGTTTCGGTCCTTTGATAATGATCCGTAAGGACCGAAACACGTGTCAGTTATTTGAAAACAAAGAATTCGAACATGACAAGAGTTTTACTTCTCCCAATTTAACTTGAGTTGGGTATTAGGTAGTAGGTATTATTTAATTTATCCAACATGCTAACAAAAATAGTCCAATATTATTTATATTAATTCTCTACAATGATTTCGATTGCTCTTGGAAAGGCTTGAATTCACAAAATATGTCTTCTTTCATGTTCAACCTTAATTCTTCGGGCAACTGCTCCATGAAGATTCTCTTGATGACAATTTATGAAATGATTAACAAAATATGGTCTTCTTGTCCCAAAAAGGGATCATGATTTGACACTACATGACATTATGTTTATTGGATGTCTCAGGCTCTCCTCAACTTTTCCTATTTCTTGCTGTAATTCTTGGCATTTAAATAGATTGTGGAACAGTTCGCACCACCTGTACCTCGCATTTTCCCATTTGCCTAACGCGTACAGGTAGCTCGTAAAACATCCGTCTGCGGATAGAAACTTGGTGGAGTGGTAATCCAGTTCAATCCATGCATTCACATTTGGGATTAGGGTGAGAGTTCAACCTCATTTGAAGCCCGCGCTTCAGGTGGCTGTTCTACACAGCAGTCGTTGTTTATTTTTGTGCTTGGCCACTTTACCACACCCCTCTCAACTGTTTCGTGCACTTCTGACTTAACTACTATTTACAGGCCCGGAGGAGTATAGGACGACAATTATGCAGTACTTTACAGTGCAGGCAATCCTCCTGACAGCGCTGACAACGTAAGCGCTGCTCCCATTACTACCTCCAGTAGATGGCTTCAAA
Organism: Ontholestes murinus; assembly: GCA_963969525.1. Classification (NCBI taxonomy): domain Eukaryota; kingdom Metazoa; phylum Arthropoda; class Insecta; order Coleoptera; family Staphylinidae; genus Ontholestes; species Ontholestes murinus. The sequence goes on along the minus strand of OZ018397.1, from coordinate 45,140,105 downwards.
CGTTCGGACTATCTTCAATTTGGACCCCCAGGTACTTCATATTGGGGGCTACTGTTACGTCTTGGCCGCCTAGGAGTAGGATGCTGTGACCCTGCGCCTCCTTGTTCTCCGCCTGAAAATCAAGGTAGCCCTGGTTTTGTACGCCGCCACCTCCAGGTCCAAGCGATCACGCAGGTAATCCCCGATGATGCGGACGAGTTGTGTCGGAGTCCCTCTTCTCACCAACGCCTCCACCACTGACGACCACGGCATAGAGTTGAACGCCTTTTAACGTCCCCTGGTTCGCTTCTGCCAGCCTCATGACCTCTCTCAGAACATCGAAGGTGGATTTTTCCCTTCGTGAATCCGTACTGGCGGGGAGAGAGACCGCTGTAATCTTTCAGTCAGTAGAGAAACCTATCCCAGACCAGCTTCGGCGGTAACCGTTCGGAGATGAGCTGCTGACAAATGAAGCCTCTTTGCTTCGGGCGGCCCTCCTTTGTTGACCATCTGCCGAAAGAGCGTTGAGATAATACGTACTGCTCCCAACATTTTCTCCTATGCCTGTCTAGACCCCTAAGTACTTTATCTTGAGTTCTATTGTCTTGGCCCAGGACAAGCTTCTCTAGGCCTTCAACATCCAGTATATATAGGAGGCGGTAGCCGTCCAGAGATGAGCCTTGATGAGCCTAGTTTGCTATGAATGTATTAAATGCCTCGTTTAGTATTCCAGATGACCCAGGAACTTCTTGTTAGACAGGGCTCATTCTGCCTCTACCACTTTCTCTTTACCGAAAAGAATAATCTCGGGGTGGAAGTCTATTTTCCGTAATGACTTGGATTATGCATAGATAGTACCTACTGTTCCCTCAACGGGCCCTGGTTCATTCAGAACGTTCACGGTGGATTTTTCCCTAGTGAATTGGCGGGACGAGGGGCCGCATTTTTCATTTAGACAATGGAGAAGCTTATTCTTGACCAGCTTTTATAGTACTTTTCTTTCAGCATCTAGGAGATAGGGGGTGGTATGTGTACGGAGGTGTGCCTCTTTGTAACTGCGTCGTTAGGTAGTCAGCCTAATGGCTTCTTGTTAGAGAGGACTCGTGTTGCCTCTACCACTTCCTCTTTAGTGTTAAGGAAGCTCAAGGGGTCGGAATATATTCACTATAATGACTAGCGTTATGCCCAGACAGTGCCTTCTTTCCCCCAACACCCCCTGCTTTGCTTCGTCTGCCTTCTGACCTCCTTCAGAGCGTCCAAGGTGGATTTTCCCTCATTAATTCGTATTGGCGGGGGAAAGGTCGCCGTTGTCATTCAGTCAGTGAAGAAGTAAATCCTTGATCAGCTTCTGTAAGACTTTCTTTTAGCATTCAGGGGGGCATAGGGGGCGGTACCCATCCGAAAAATGCGCCTCTTTGTAACGCCGGGGGAAAATGCCTTCCCTTAGTCAGCCCTTGAACACGTTGATGATAAGAGTTGGCCGGTATGCTATGAATTTCTTATCCGTCTCGTTTGGTGCTTCAGTCATGCTAGGGGTTTCCTGTTAGTGAGGGCTCTTGCAGCCGTTACCACTTCCTTTCCCCTTTCCAAGAGGATGATCTTAGAGTCGGGGTCTATTCGAGCGTTATTCCCAGGCACTGCTTCCTTCCCCTCAACTACCCTGGCTCGTCTCGTTTGCCAGCCTCCTGATCTCTCACAAAGCGTCCACAGAGGATTTTTCCCTCGTGAAACCGCAATGGCGGGGTGAGAGGCCGCCGTTATTATTCAATGGAGAGGCCTATTCCGGACTAGTTTCTCTAGGGCTTTTTCTTCAGCATCCAGAAGGCATAGGGGTTGGTACCCGACCATAGATGCGTCTCTTTGTAACACCGCGGGAAAATTATTCCCTGAGACAGCCGTTCTACAGGTTGGTGATGAGCGTTGGTCGGTTTGCTATAAATATCCTAATTGCATAGTTTAATATTCCAACCGACCCATGAGCTTCCTTTAAGGGAAATCTCGTGCTGCTTCTACCGCTTCGTCTTCGATGAATAGGATGATCATGGGGTCAGAGTGTACGTTCAACCATATCCAGTGTTCGGTAGGAACAGGGTTCCCAACATCGCCGACATTTCTCCAGGTACAACCTCAGTTAAGAGGGAGAAAAGTCTGCAATGCAGAGCTGTAGGTCCTCGATTAAAAACTCACTAGCGATAATTTCCAGAAGTGTCAGCGCAGCAAGAAGCCGTGACACACTGAGGTGGCTGCAAAGCACAACTGGTATACGTATCATGCAGCCGCATGGGAGTGTTTCAATACACACCACACAGGATATCTCCTATGTTTTGCTTACAGAGTAGCTGTACTAACAAAAGGAAGGAGAGCATGATGCCTAAAGCCAACCAACGCTCAGGATTAAGGCACAGGGAAAATCGAGGCTAGTCGTATATCGTCAATATTCACTTGTAATCAGTGCAATCTGAAACGATATTATGCTATGCATAATGCGTTAGACGTGCAGACGGCAGAGATGGGTGGATCAGAGGTGTATCTGTTAATGTGTTCATTAAACTGGGACTCCTGCTGATCGTCTTCTTCAGAGATAGTTAGGCCTTCTTAACCTGCACTTCTAGCTCATCTGTAGAGAAGATCCGCAGCTCTTGGCATTGGCGAGCTACCTCCTGGTAGTATTAGTCCTGTTCTCGTCCTCCTCCTCGCACCACCAGTATACTCTTCTATTGGTGACCCTTTTTCTCGGAATCGCCTGATCCAAGCCGACTTGAGTATTGCTGCGAACTAGTCAGCATTCTTTCCGGGTCTGGGCTGAAGAACTCACACTCATCCGTGGTAGACCATCTCTCACCGGGATCCCGATTTAGGGTAATTTGTGGTTCACATACGCGTGTTTGTAGCGCGACCACGACCCTCCGCAGAAAATATAAAAATACGTATTTACTAAAAATTAGCCAATAAAGCAAAAAACAAAGAGCACACAAATATTCTCTTTGTTGAGACGATCAGGTTTTTCTAGTTTGTATAGTGTTATAGCTGTAAACGTAGGAATGTGACCAATGGATCCCAAAATACCATAAGCCTGGCATATAACTGGTTCGTTATTATGTATAGTTGTAGAAGTAGAATCAGACCCAAAAACAAGACAACTTAATGGAGATATGTTACTAAATCTGTAAATTGTATTTATTGTAATATCAGAAGTTTAATGTCAATTTCTTAGATTTAGTTTTGATGTAAACAATATTTGGATGGATAAATAACGTTTATGAACATTGCAAATTTATAAAGTAAAAACTCATCGGGGGATTTCTCTTCTTAATGACCAGGTTGACGTAAGATATACATCTCTGTGTCAGGCGATGTGAAAAACGTTCGATCGTAATTTATTTTCCTAATTCTTGAAAACGTTCACTTCGTTATACAATTTTTACTGTAGTAATTTATTTTACTTGACTATTGAATAATATATATAGCATCAACAGATAAAAAATTACACGCGGAAAAGTAAGTTAACTACTCGATCAATCGTAACGTCCCATTTATATTCAGTTCCGTTCGATTTCTCAAAAGAAAAATAAACTTTTTCAACACCTCCTACAATACTTCGTAAAAGTTTTCCTTGGGATAGTTTCAATATAACACATGAATAGTTTTAGATGTTCTGAACCATTTGACTAATTACCAGAATTTAGAGTTTCAACACGGTCGGACGTGACGGAAAGGTCAGAATTGGGCGTGCGTTTTAGTGGGTGAGTTGTCGACTTGTGTGCATTAATTATATTCACGATATGGCACGGACGTTCGGGGAGTGGTAGTTTTAGTTTGAGTAATATTCTAATGGCACTTACTAAATTAGCGAAATTTTTGCACGTGAGGGGCGTGCTATATGAATATATTAGCACCGAACAACGGTGAGGTAATGAAAAGGGTCCTCTAAACGTTCGTTTTAACACGAAAAAACAAATTGCACTTATAATAATGAAATACGAAATGAAAATTAAACATTTATTAATAATAAGAAACACACGAAAACATTTCGTAAATATACAACAATGATTCTTATTAAGATTACAAAACAATTTACTTGTCTGGCTAATACATTTATTATTATTATGCATAAATAAAGTTTAACCTTGATTAGATCGTAGTGCTAGTGATGAGGAACAATGGAGAGTAGTACCGGAGGAAGCTAGTTACACGTTTAATTGCGAAAAAGGGAGATGAACCCGTCTTGAACCCGTGGACGGTAATTCACTTTTAGACGTGGAACGCCGATAAATTGCCAAGTAATTGGCATCGTTTTCGATTTTTATCGTGACCAGTTCCGGACGTGATCTCGGTTATGGTCAAATAATCCGTCACGCAGGGTCGCAGCTTCGTTTCATTGTGGATTACGAAACGTCGTGTGAATAATAAGACAAAAACATGGTGCCAAGTTTGTTCTAGTCTTTAATAAAAATCAATCGGAATCGAATATTTTGTATTCGATTTGTTGTTTTAAATCGATTTAGAATTTGCATCAAAATCATCTCATCAACAATAATGGTGATGTGGCCATCATAATACTTTCCCTATAATTCTTTATTCTTAATAATTTTCTCAATTTTGAATTCTTCACAATTACTTGTTATATAAATTTCATTTACTTCCTATAGTTTATTAGCAATAAGAAAAAAATTGTAAAAAATTTTAAATTAAAAACTTTACGAAATGTTTTAATGAAACTTTTTCAGTTTTTCATTCTCTTTAACTTTTGTTTGAAAAGTTATGTCTTATTTTTCAAAATTTAAGTTTAAGTTTATTTACGTTTTACAACTTGTAATTAAAACCCTCGCTAATGTTTTACTGATTGGAGGGTGGGTTAGAGGCCACCCACCCACCCTACATATACATATTAACTTTAACTACTGATCACCTCGCGGTTTGCAATAACTTTAATTACAAAATTTGAATAAAAGAAAATTGTCAGAAGTAAAATTTTTGATAAAGAAAATGGTTGCGACCGTTACTATGTGGTAATCCATACAGATTATTAAAATTTTAGAGCTTCCAATAAAATCTTTACAATTTAGAAAGCGGGTTGAAAAAAAAAACCTGAAACCTAGAGAAGAAATTAGTGGAAATTTCTTGAATTCTTGAAAAAGTAAGTCTACATTTTAGAAAAAAATTCTATAAAATCTAGGGCCTCAAGAAAAATCTATATTTCTACAAACAAATTTTCTAAAAAATTCTAGAGCCTCCAAGAAAATCTTTGCAATTTATGAGATAAGAAGATAACCTTGAAATCTGGAAGAGAAATTTCTGGAAATTTCCTGAACCCTTGGAAAAAAGTCTAGATTTCTAGATGAAAATTTTCTAAAAAATTCTAGAGCCTCCTAGAAATTTAGAAGACCACTTGTAAACATATCTTGAAATCGGGAAGAGAAATTACAGAAAATTCCTTAAACTTTCTCGAAAATAAGAAAATATTTGTAGGGGAAAATTTTCTAAAAAAATTCTAGACCCTCCAAGAAATATTCCGCAATTTAGAACTTTCTAAATAATATTATAGTTGAAACAAAATGTTGAATTCTAGAGAAGCAATTACTAAAATTCACCTGAATTCTCGAAAAAAAGAGGAATTAAAAAACATTTAGAGGCTGAAAGAAAATCTTCGCAATTTATAAGAAAAGTTGAAAAAAAAATTAATTTGGGGAAAAAGTTATTCGCCATTTTCTAAACTCTAAACTTTTAGAAAAAAAAATCTAGAATGCCTCAAGGAAAATCTTTGCAATTTAAAAGACGACTTCAAAAAAATAATCTTGAACTCTGGAGAATAAATTGCTAGAAATATCCTGAATCCTCGAGAAAGTAATCTAGACTTCTAGAAGTAAATTCTAAAAATACTAGCGCCTCAAAGAAAAGCGATTTAGAAGACTAGTTGAAAAAATCTTGAAATGTGGAGAAGAAATTACTAGAAATTTCCTGAGACTAGATTTTTAATAAACACATTTTCTAAAAAAGTCTTCATTTAAATCTTCGCAATTCACTGTAAATTTCCAAAATTTTACAAATTCAAATTGATACAATATAAATCAAAAATTCGTTATTAATTCTTTTTACTATTTTAGCTATAATTCTTTAAATAATAATATAATTACGAAAATTCTTTCACTAATAAATTACCAGCGACGAAGAGAAGTAAAAATGCTAAAAATTAGACATTCGATTTTCACTTGTTTTTCAGTATTTATAAAACAACTTTTCATAGCAAGGACGGTTTAAAAAGTTCTTTTACGAAATGATTTCTAACATCAAATACAAATTGATGGACTAAAAATCTTGATTGTTTTTTGCGCAATTTAGATAAGAAATTCCAGAAATATTTCAAAAACATTCTAAACAACAACTCTCGGAAAATTGCTTTGCTATATCCAAAACAAATTGCTAAAAATTACTAGAATTTACAGACCTTTTTGAGAAAAAAAAACAACAAAATAAGGAAATAACGGAAGATACTAAAAGTTTTGAAAAGATATTTATAGCAAATCCTAAAATCATTAATAAAATGCTACAACCTAAAAATACAACAAATAATTACATTTAAGAAAAAAAAAATAGTAGACTCGTTGGAGATATTTCTAGAACTCTACAAAAGAAATTGTTGGAAATTTCTAGGAACAGATTTTCTAGAAAAATCTATAGCCTCCAAATCTGAATATGAGTTTTTGTAATTTTCCAAACTCTCGAAAAAAAAGTGTCGAATTCTAGAAAAGATTTTTTTTTTAATTTTTGAGCCCTGAAGAAAATCTTTGCAATTTATAAGACAATATTAAAATATGGAAGAGAAATAACTGAAAACAGCCTCAAAGAAAATTCTAAAAATATTGAAACTTTATAAAAAATCTAGAACTCCCGAATAAGACCTTTGCTAAAAATTCTGGAAATATGAAGAAAAAGTTACTGTTAACTTCCAGAATCCTCCAAATAAGTTCTAGAAATCTCAAGGAAAACTTGTGAAAAATTCTAGAATCCTTGATGAAAATCCCTTTGGAAAGAAAGATGCAAAAAATAAATTCCTGAAACTTTTAGAAGCCTCTAAGTAAGTTCTAGAAAATTAGAAGAAAATTTCCTAATAAATTGTAAAACTCTCTAATAAAATCTTTGCTAAAGATTTTGGAAATATGTACTTATTTATTAGATAAGAAAAAGATATTACTGTACACTTTTAGAATCTTCAAAAAAAGTTTTATAAACCTAAAATAAAATCTTGTGAAAAATTCTAGAAACCTCAATGTAAAAGAAAAACTAAAAGTATGGATCATCTGAGAAAATTATAGAAATTTAGAAGAAAATTTTCTATTAGAAAAAGTTGAACAAAATCTTGTATAGAAACCAGGAATTTTTTTTTATAAATAAATATAAATAATGCTTTTTGAAACTCTTGAATAAAATCTTTGCTAAACCTGTAAAAATTTTTAGAATTCTCGATGAAAATTCTTTGGAAAGGAAGTTGCAATAAGAACTAAAAGTATGGAGGACAAATTACTGAAATTTCAAGAATCTTTATAAAGAAAAATCTTAAAAATTTTCTAAAATATTCTAAACTTTACGAAAAACATGTCTTTATAAAACTTGTTCAGGTTTTCATTCCCTTTAGCTTTTGTTTGAAAAGTTATGAAATATTTTTTAAATTTAGATTTTAAATATTGAGAAAATACAAAAAAAAAACGCCTCGAGTAAACAACCACTTATTATTATAATTTAAAAAAAAAAGTGGGTGAAAAATGAAATTTACGAAAGGTTAAATTAAAAAATTAAAAATGGTGAAGAACAAAAACAATTGAAGATAAGTTAAATTTTTCTTTCTAAAGAAAATACAGTTAAAAACAGTTGAATTTTAGAAAAGAAAAGAATTAAATTTTTACTAAACATTTGAAAACTTTCAGATTAAGAAAACAATTTGAATACAGCTGAAACATTTTTAGAATTACTTTATAAAATCAGTCTAAATACTAATAAATAATAATCTTGCGATTTAAATTTAATTTAATTTAACCTGTATGCTTTTTTTTCTAATTATGTATTATTGTGATTACCCGTTTAATAAATAAATAAATAAATAAATAATTATAACGAAGTTTTCTCAAATAAGAAAAAATTGATCCAAAAAGCATAGTTAATATTAAAGTAGAAAAAAATACTAGTAATATAATGTTAAATCATTCTTTCCTTAATAAAACTTTTTAATTTTACCACGAACAAAAAAAAACCATTGAAAATTAGCTGATAAATGACAATTACTTAGAAAATGACAGTTAAAAACAGTTGAAATAAAATAAAAACAATAGAATTACATTTCAAACAACAGTTGCAAACTTTCTAAAAATACACATTAGTCTAATGTTTAAAACAACAGAAGAAATTTAAGAAAAAGATATGACATAAATATAATTTGCTAAGGAATAATAGTTGAAAACTGTTTTTGGACAAATTTTAACAAAACTCTTGCACCAATAGATTCATATAATAAAATATATATTATATAATCTAAGAAACAAATTCAATTCTTTTTATATATCTTTCGTAATAATATTTAATATTTTTTTAAATCTTGCACCAATGGATTCCTACAATTACATTTATTTAAATAAAGTAAAAATCTAAAATTCTAACTTTTGAATTTTAAAATATATTTTCAGAAATATTCAAATAATCTTCAATTATTTTTGTCTTTTTCAGTTTATTTAACCGAACGTACTCTTGACCTATGACAATATATTATTTTCCCGTTTAAACTCCAGCGTACTCTTGACCTACCGCAACGTATAATTTGATTGTGCGGGTCAGGAGTACGAGAGGTTATTGCATTGTTTGTTGATGTAGGTCAAGAGTACGATAGAATCAGTAATAATCAAGTTTGTAAGGTTAAAATATTGTTGCGTTTATTATACGATAGTTTAATGAATTGACGAAAAATTCTAAAGCTTTTGAATTTTTAGAAAATTTCTATAATTTGAACTGCTAAAATTTCGCAACCTGGAAGAAAAATTTATTGAATTACTGGAAATTAACAGATTTTTTTTTTGGAAATTAGAAGAAAAGATACTATAAGAATAAAAGAGCTAATAATTAAATGCAATGAATTGTGGAAATTATTGAGATTTTTTTTTTGGAAAAATCAAAACTCTTGAATGAATAGAAAAACTGTGAAGAAAAATCGCAACCTGAAAGGCAAATTTATTTAGAAATTTAAGAATTCCAACTAAATAAATTGAAATAAGAATTATTAAAACTTTTTCGAACTACCGAACAAACTTTTCAAAAAATTTTAGACGAAAAAATGCCTTAAGAAAACTTTGCACTGAAGAGAAATACATTTAGTCAGAAAAAAAACTGCATATTATTAACACCTAGAAGAAATCATTTGTTTATTTCAAGAGAAATTTCTGAAAAAGAAAAAGTTTTGGTAAATTTCGTAAATAAACTTATGTATGTCAAAAACGAATGATCCCATTGAGATGAAATTTTAAGCTTAAGATTTTATAATTAAAAACTGGAACTGAAAAACTTTTGGTGAAACCGAGGCGATTTTTGTTTTTTTTTGTCGATATTTATCTAAATTTGAAAAATATTACAAAACCATTCAAACAAAAGTTAAGAGACTGAGAAACTGGAAAACATTTTTTCATAATGTTCTTAATTTGTGAGAAAAAAATTAAAAACTTAAATGTTTTGACATTTTTGCTTATATTTACCAAAAAACTGTAGGAGTTACATGCATTTTATATAACAAGTAATTGTAAAGAATCCAAAATTGAGCAAATTGTTATGAAGAGCATTTTTGCGCAAAACTCATAGTTTTAGAGAAATATGTAGGGAAAGTATTACGATGGTCACATCACCACTTTTATAGAAAATGTTACCAATTCGTGAAGAAAATTCTTTTAATGAAGTTTCTTAGAAATTATCGGGTGGTTATACTTTTTACACAGTTTTTCTTTCCAGTTTTTTAAATTTTCCAGATTTTTTTTCTCACCTTAATTGAAGAATTTTCTTCAATAATTCACTGTATTTTTTTTAATTTTTAGAAACTTTAAACATTTCTAATATTATCTTATTCAAATTTGCTTGTTTTTTAGGAAATTTCTAGAAAATTTCAATTCATTTTGCGTTCCCATTTTTACAAACCTTATCGAGACTATTTTTTTTAGATTTTAATGTGTTTAAAAAATATTAGCAATTTTCCAGAATTTCCATTATAAATTCTAGAAAATCTTCAATAAACAAATAAATCAAGAAATCCTGGAAAATATTAAGGGTATGTAATTAAAAATTCTTGAAATTAGTAAAAATTCTAAATAGGTTCCAGAATCAATGTAAAAATTCCTAGAAATTTTGCTAAGGGTTTTAGAATCTTTTTTTTCAATTTTTTTTCCAAAAATATTTTTTTGAGTCTTTTCAGTATTTCTTATCTCATCGTAATTGTTCAAGAGTTAATTATTTTTTTACATTAATTAATAAATATGAAAATGATGGTAGCGACCGTTACTATGTGGTAGTTCATTTAACCTTTTTTTAAATTAATAAATAAAAAATTAATTTTCAAACCAAATTTTATTCAGAGTTCAGAGCCAAGCATTTTTCCCCTAAATTTCTAGAATATGTTAGCAATTTTTTGTTTACGGTTTTACTTTCGATTTTTTAAATTTTTTCTGATAATTTCAAACATATTTTGCTAGATTTCTAGAAATATTTCGTTTAAGAATTTTCGCTCCAAATCGTAATTATTCCTCAAGAGTTTTTTTTTTTGCTTTACTTGCTTTATTCTATCGAAATTGTCTAGGATTTATACAAGAATTCTTAGGATTTCAGTAATTAAAAATATTCAATTTCCAAATTTATAGAAATTTGGTCGTAGGCTCTCCTTTCAGGAAGAATTGCTAGATCTTACAAAGCCATGATTTTCTTAAAGGGTTCTTGAATTTTTGTGTAATTTAAATTATAAGAATTTTCTTTGTGGATGAATTTTACAGAAATGTTTCTTATCAAGCATTTATTACTTTAACTTTTCAGGTTTTCCTTCAAGAATTCTAGAAATTTTATGTCCAGATAACAATAATTTTTTTCGTAGATTGTGAAATTGTGAAGCAGTTTTTTTTATATAAATTTATAGAATATTTTAGTAATTTTTGTTTCAGAGATTTTCATTAAGTTTTGAAAGGTTTTTCTTTTTCTAAAAATTTAAAATTTACAATTTTCAACTAAAATAAGTCCAGATTATTTGAAGTTGTTAAGGTTCTTTTTTAAATTTCTTGCAAATTAAATAATTGTTTCGAGATTTTTTTTCCAGAAATATTTTCTCTTGGATTTTTCTTGCTTGTTTTTTTTTGTTGGAATTATTAAATGTAATAAAATTTTCTACTAAGTTTTATTCTACATTACCAGAAAATTTGTTTGAGAGTTTTAGAATTTATAAACATTTTTTATAGATATCTAAAACTTATCCGCAGTTTTATTTTTTTTAAATTTTTCACCAATGGTTTTCTTGTAAAATTTTTCAGAATTTTTTCTTTCAGACTTTTAGATTTTTTCATCTTATTGTATGTGAAATTTACTAGGATTTTTTTCAAGGGTTATAGAATTTTCTAATAATTATAATTCTAGATTCATCAAAGTTTCTAATGTTCTAGAATTATTATCAATTTTCCTGGCAATTAATTTTTTTTACAAATTATTCTTATAAAATATTAGAATTTTTAGCATTTGTCGCTTTACCTTATCTGGATCTCCTACTAGATTATTACTTTTTGTCGAGGATTCTAAAATCCTCTATCCCACCTTCCATTAAGTAAAACATCATCAAAAATTATTTTAAATATTTGTTATCAAACAAAAGTTAAAGGGAATGAGAAACTAAACAAGTTTTGTTAAACCATATTTTTTATAAAATTCTAAACTTTCCAGAAAAAGAATAAAAATTGAAATTTTGGTATTTTTTGCCAATTTCTAATAAACTATAAGAGTTACATGAAACTTATATAACAAATAATTATAGGGAATTTAGAACTGAATAAATTATTAAAAATAACTTTTTTTCCTATACTTCTTAGTTTTCGAGTAAAATATAGGGAAAGTACTGTGATGGCCACATCACCATTTTTTTTTTTTAGTTTTATGACGAAGATTAAAGATTTGTAAAAAAAATTCCAAATTTTCATTAAGTTTTTCAACATATTTAGGATTTCTCTTTTATATTTTTAAAAATTTCATTAATTTAAAATAAAATCTAGTTTTTCATTTATTATAATTTTCGAAAAATCTATGATGAAAATTGAAAATTAGTAATATTTTTTAATATTATTAAGTTTTAAGTGCTTCAACACATTTAAGATTATTGTTATATACTTCTAAAATTTTTAAAAGTTAGAATTTTTGACCTTTTTAAAATTTAAAGTTTTAGATTTCTATAATTTTCAAAATTAAAACGATTTTTAATTTTTTAAACTTCTTAAAATTTTCAAGATTAAAAAAATTGTTCAATGTTTCTGAAATATAAATTTTTTAAGATTTTAATTTTTTAAGACATTAAGTTAAAAGCAAAGTATTCAAGTATTTTCTCATTTTTTTAAGAATTCTAAGGACTTTCCGAAATAAATTTCATTAATTTAAAATTTGAAGATTTTAAAAAATTATTTTTCTTAACAAAAAACATTAATAAAGTTATCAAGCATTAAAAATTTTCTAAATTTTTGATTAAAACTGAAGATTTATAAGATTGTCAAGATTTTCAAAATTTATATTACAAGTTTTTTAATTTTTCAATATTATTAAGATTGTTGTTTTATATTTCTAAAAATTTTCATTAAATTTTAAGATTTTTAAATATTCAAAATTCAGATTTTTAGGCTTTTTTACGTACTCCTGAAACTTTCAATATTCAAGATTATTAATTTGTTAGGGCTTTTAAATATTCAAGAAATTTCAATTTTTTTTTATTTAAAGACTAGATTTTCTAAATTTAAAAAATTTTAATGATTTTCTTAAATTATAATACTTAAATTTTCTTTCAATCAACCAATCAATTATCAAGTACATTTTTAAGATTTTTAAGAAGTTTTTTTTAAGACATGTTTTTCGAAAAAATTTTAATTTGCAAGAAAAAAATTCAAATATTAAAATTTTTAAATTTTTCTTTAAACGATTTTTGAAATTTCAGAAATTTCTCTTCCACACTTTTAGTTTTAAATGCAACTTACTTTCCAAAGAATTTTTAAGTTTAGCAAAGATTTTATTCAAGAGTTTCAAAATTTTTCAGATTGCCATTATTTATATTTATTTATAGAAATTTTTTCGTGGTTTTAGTAGAATATTTTGTTCAACTTTTTCAATAATTTTCTCAGATGATCCATACTTTTTTTTTACATTGAGGTTTCTACAATTTTTCTCAAGATTTCATTTTAGATTTATAAAACATTTTCGTGTGGATTCTACAAGTGTGCAGTAATTTCGTTTTCTTATCTAATAAATAAATAGATATTTCCAGAATTTTTAACAAAGATTTTATTCGAGAGTTCTAGATTTTTCAGAAAGTTCTTTCAAGCTTTTGTTTAACTTTACAATTTATTAGGATTTTTTTTTTCTAAATTTCTAGAACTTACTTAGAATTCAGGAATTTCTTCTCCATATTTTCAGTTTTTTGCATTTTCTTTTCCAAAGAATTTTGATCGAGGATTCTAGAAGTTTTCACAAGTTTTCCTTGTAGATTTCTAGAACTTTTTTGGAGGATTCTAAAAGTTTACAGTAATTTCTTATTCATATTTCCAGAATATTTAGCAAAGGTCTTATTCGGGAGTTTTTTAGAAAGTTCGTTTCAATATTTATAGAATTTTCTTTAAGGCTGTTTCCAGTAATTTCTCTTCCAGATTTGAATATTGCAAAGATTTCCTTCAGGGCTAAAAAAATAATTTCCAGAACTTTAGACTTTTTCGAATTCAGAAATTGCCAGTAGCTTTTATTCAGATATGGAGACTATAGATTTTTCTAGAAAATCTGTTCCTAGAAATCTAGATTCTTTTCAGTCATTTCTCCAGATATCAAGATTGTTTTTTTTCAAGCTGTCTTTTAAATTGCGAAGTTTTTAGAATTAAACAAAATTTTTTTTCTAGAAATGTATATTTTTTTGTAAAAATCAGAAAACTTCTAGTAAATTGTGAAGATATATTAAGGCTTTTTTAGAAAATTTGTATTTAAAAATCTAAACTCTTTTACGAGAGTTCAGAAAATTTCTAGTAATTTCTTCTCCACATTTCAAGATTTTTTCAACTTGTCTTCTAAATCGCAAAGAATGAGGCTCTAGAATTTTTAGAATTTTCTACTAATAATCTAGATTATTTTCTCGAGGGTTCAGGAAATTTCTAGCAATTCATTTTCTAGAGTTCAAGAGTTTTTTTGAAGTCGTCTTTTAAATTGCAAAGACTTTTTACGAGGCATTAGGATATTCTAGATTTTTTTTTCTAAAAGTTTAAGAGTTTAGAAAATGGCCAATAATTTCATTCGAAAATTATTTTTTTTTCAGTAATTTCTCTTTCCGATTTCAAGATGTTTTTTTTAACTGGTCTTCTAAATTTCTAGGAGGCTCTAGAATTTTCGTTTAGAAATCTAGACTTTTTTCCAAGGGTTCAGGAAATTTCCAGAAATTTCTCCTCCAGATTTCAAGGTTATCTTCTTATCTTCTAAATTACAAAGATATTTTTGGAGCCCCTAGAACTTTTTAGAAAATTTGTTTGTAGAAATCTAGACTTTTCTTCAGGAAGTTCAGGAAATTTTCAGTAATTTCTCTTTTTTGAGGCCCTAGATTTTTAGGATTTTTTCTTTCTAAAAGCTAGACTCACTTTTTCAAGAATTCAAGAAATTTCCACTAATTTCTTCTCTAGGTTTCAAGATTTTTTAATTCAACCCGCTTTCTAAATTGTGAAGATTTATTGGAAGCTCTAAAGTTTTTAAAAAAAATTTGTTTAGAAATATAGACTTTTTCAAAAATTTAGCAATTAAAAGTGCTTCTTTCACTGAATTGAAAAATTCAATATGTTTTAACCACAAACTATTATAAGTAAGTATGGATTACTACGTAGTAACGGTCGCAACCATTCTCTTTATAAAAAATTTTACTTTGTCAATTTTATTTTATTCAAATTATGTAATCAAAGTTATTCTAAACCGCGAGGCGATCAGTAATTGAAGTTAATATGTATATGTAGGGTGGGTGGGTGGCCTCTAGTCCACCCTTCAATTAGTAAAACATAAGCGAGGGTTTTAATTAAAAGTTTTAAAACGTAAATAAACATAATATTATTGCAAAATTTAATAGATTTATTCAAACAAATTATAAAAATAAAACATAACTTTTTAAACAAAAGTTAAAGAGAATGAAAAACATTTTTTTTTTAATTTTGAATAATTTTTTTGCTTATTGTTAATAAACTATAGGAGCTAAATGAAATTTTTGTAACAAGTAAATATAAAGAATTCAAAATTGAGCAAATAATTAAGAATAACCTCATAGTTTTCTAGAAAAATATAGGGAAAGTATTATGATGGCCACATCACCATTTTTTCATATAGGGAAAGTAAAAAGTGGAATGGATGGTCGAACAACTTTTTGGGCATTAATGGATTAACGCAAAACATGTTTAATAATAAAGGCGAAAGGGATAGTCCTTGTTCGGGAGTAAAGGAAGAAGAGAAAAAGTATATTTTAACTTTTATGGATCTGTTGGAGAGGAATTTTTTAATAATGGAAGTGATATGAAGAGGGGCACAAAGTCAAAAGTTTTCTGGACATCCAGATAAAGAGCTGAAGAAGCTTTATCTTCAAGGTTAGAAGTCTGTGAGTGGAAGAGAAGTTGATAAATTGATATTTGAGGATGTTTAGAAATCAGAGAAAAAATTTTGTTTTCAGAAGGGAATCATAGATTTTTCTGATAACAGGAGTGTGATGTTTGGTGCATTTAATACTACCCACTGAATAAAATGATTTCTATCAATTATCACCGATTATGTCACATCGAGCGAAACCAATTGCAACGTTTTAACTATCGCACATAAATTACGTGTAATTACCTCACGTTTATTGGGCACCGAATCCAATACTGAGCCGTTTACCTGGCAATAAATCGTTCCCACACATCCCGCCATAAATCATAACCTCTCCAATAAATCAAATTTCTCCGCTATTATTAGTAAATGTGCAGAAATTCTGCTGCAAGGAAACGCTGGCGCACGTCTCGATTTCCCGGACGCTTTTCCTGCTACACCGTGCTAAAAAAATTATTAAAAAGCGCCCTGCTGCACACACACACTGACAATTAACCGAACTTTCTAACCGTGCCTGCGTGCGCGTTACTTACGTAAGTAACGGTAACAGTTATTGTTATCATCATCATCATCGGGCAATTAGCGTACTTCGTGTATGCAAATAACGAAAGCGAGAGGTGTTCTTCAGGAAGAGCACGAGTGGAAGCGGGACCAGGAAATAAAATCGATGCCGTGGCGGTTATGCAATGCAATTCGCGGTGGTGCATTTTCGCGAACTGGAGCAGAATGGTTTTAATTGGACGCGATAAATATTCAAAGGTCGGCGGGGTCTTCGGTTTCGTGTCGAGCCTTTCTTGGGATACAGCCGTTTCACAGTATGATTAGAGAAAATTATTTCATTGAAGTTAAATACATGACCTAACATTAATTTTTGGGGTGTATTCTAATACAAAAGAATATAAAATGTAGCAGAACGTGTAAATTGTTTTTCTTTCTTTATTACTACAATTCTCATCCAGTGTTTAATCGATATCATTCTTCAGTCCAGGAGGTGGAGTTAATGCTCACGTATATAACACTTTAGCGCGTTGGGGCTATTAATTATCAGTCATTTTTAGCACTGATCCCACGCAGAAGACTTTATCATTGTTATTATTATTATTATTATTTGTGTCGTGCTCCGGTGGTTTTCTCGTGGAGGCCATTATTCATTTCAGTGCTCTGCGCTTGGCATCCCACGTCAAATACGTATAAGAAGGCGATGTGAATTTCTTGATGTCTTGATTATTGTTGTACGTTGTTAGTCGAGTAATATTTTGCTATGGGATAATAAGATTATTGTTAACGAACAATTTGTTGCCAACACATATTAAGGTAGATAATAGATTGAGTGAATAATTTCATTTTACTTTCCCTGTACGTAAATACGTATTCTTGAAATTTTTCCAACTTAAGTTCTCTATTTTAGTTTTTACCTTGCAATTTTTATTATTATTTCTTTATTAAAATTCTCAGCAGCAATTATTTTTACCAATTCTGTAGTACCTAAGTCTACGGTATAAATGTCTCATCAATTTAAAGTTTTCCAGAAACTTCTGTAAGAAGTATTCTAACATTTTCAAAAAATGTCTCTTCCCGACGTCTGAAACTTTTCCACAGAGTTATAAAATTTCTCAATAATGTCACACTGAGAACAGAGCCTTGAGGGACATCATTCTCTTGTATATGCACATCTGATAATGCTGAAAGTAATGCGTCGATAGAAAGTTTTTTAAGAAGAAACCCAAATGGCCACGAATACCCCAATTGTGTACGGTTCTCAGAATTCCGTGTCGCCATGCAGTATCACCTGCATTCCAGGCCAAATTAAATATCTTTTTATCATATGTTTGGATGCTCGGATTCCTGGGTGGGCTATGTTATGCAACCTTTTGAAAACTAGGTGCCTTAAAGGTTGATGCACAAACGGTCTGGGAATTTTCGTTGAGAAATCGTAGTGTAAAACTAACGAATAGTTAGGTAATTTGGAAACTTGTAAAAATAAAGACGAAGTGTTTGGGTTACTTAAAAAACGCTGTAATTTCTGGTCGTTCTTTTGTGCTTTGGCTATATCTATAGGGTCCACACTGGTCAAAATTGGGTTTGTTCGAATGATATGAGAAATTCTGGAGAGTGCATCCGGTACTACATTATTCCTTCCTGCTACATGTCGTATGTCCGAGGTAAACTGAGAAATATAGTCCATTTGACGGACTTCTCGCGGATTTAATACACTTGTTCCTTTTTTCAAAGCAAAGATCAGAGGTTTATGGTCGGTCAAAATGTAAAAAGGTCGCCTTTCGAGGTAGTATCGGAAGTGCTTCAGTGACGTGAACATGGCCAATGTTCCAAAAACGCTATACTTTGATTCTCTTATAGTGAATTTTCTAGAAAAAACGGCGATGGGTTGGTTAATTCCATCCAATTCTTGTTGTAGACACACCCCCATGGATATGTCAGATGCATCCACGGCCAAAGACAGTTGTGCTCCAATTCTTGGATGCGTTAATAGTGTAGCATGAGCCAAAGCTGTTTTAATATTATTGAACGCGTTTAACTGTTCCGAATTGAGTGATAGCGTTTGTTTCTTTGGGATTGAGTTATCAATTAAGGCGTTGAGAGATCGTAAAATGTTTGCACAATCCGGTACGAAGCGATGATAAAAATTAATCATTCATAAAAACAACCTTAAATCCTTCTAGCATTTAGGTGGGGAAAGAAAAGGACGTGATAACTTCGGTTCTAGACGGTAAAGGTAAAATTCCTTTACTGTCAACCACTGTCCTAAAAACTCCACTGACTTTTTAACAAATTCACATTTGTCAACGTTTATGACCATACCATACTTTGTCAGCCTTGACGTTGTTTATGTTCGAGCAATGTTTTACTAAAAATTAAGACATCGTCTATGTAAACGAAACAAAACTTTAATCCAAAAAATACTTCTTTCATAAATCTTTGGAATGATTGCGCTGCATTTCTTAACCCAAAAGGCATCCTTACATATTCAACTAGTCCAAAGGTTAATGCTGTTTTTTTGAATTGCGCTCTCCTCGATTGGAATTTGGTGGTAAGCTTTAGCAAGGTCTATCTTTGAAAAAACCGTAGCACCGTCCAGAAGTGACTTAAAGTCTTGTAAGTGCGGGATCGGGTATCAGGTTGTCTTACCAAATTTAGTGCGCGACAATCCCCACAGGGTCTCCAAGATCCATCTTTCTTTTTTACCATGTGTAATGATGAAGACCAGGGGCTTGAAGACGATCTAAGCACTCCCAATCTCAATAAATCGGGAAATTCCCGTTTTGCCACAATTAGTTTTTCGGGCGATAGTCGCCGATATTTGCTGTTAACAGATTGACCTTGTGTAAGGATGAGGTGTTGCACCGATTGTGTGAGTGGTTTGCTTATTGTTGGGTAAATGCTTAATATGTTTGTAATGTTAATGGAACGATCGATTGTGTTAATAGCTGGTCGAAAGAAAAGCTTTTAGTTTGTATGTTAAGGATAAATCCATAGTGTTTGAGAAAATCTGCCTCTAAGATTGAATGTGTGGAATCGGCGACTATAAATGTCCAAGTAAATTTCCGGTTTATGCTAAAATCGAGAGTAATCGAGCGCTTACCATAAGTTCTGATCGAAGTGTTGTTTACTGTCTGCAAGGGAAATACTTGCTTCATACCTAAGTTACTGTTGAAAAACTTTTTTTCTACGACGCTTACTTCTGCTCCTGTGTCAATCAGGAAACTGATACTGCTTAGTTTATTTGTTAAGAAAAATAAATTAGATTTTGAATTTGAAGATGTATGTGTGGATAACATTTGTGTATAGGGACACATCTACGCGCCTTCCGCTGAAAATTTTGGTGATACCAACAAAAGTCTCCTCCCATTGGTGTGGGGGATCTTCGTTCACTGCATCGCACGTCTAACGATTAGACTTTTGGGATCGACTCGCGTACCGGCTGGGCTGTCTGTATTCTGCTGGCGAAGAACTTCTAGTGCGAGTCGTACGCGATTCCGTTGAGCTTTTTTGTAAGGCGGTTATTAACTCATCTAATTTCCTTTTAAGTGTATATTCTCCTTGCTCTGTTGATAGTGCAGCCACATTGACCGTTGACTCGTCTGGAATGTCGACGAGCTTCTCTGCCAGGTTTGCAAGTTCCTCTATTGTACCTGCACTGTGCGCTGATGTGGATGAACAATTGTCTGATTATGGAAGGATCCATACTCTTTGGTCCTAATAGCTGCTGCATGTTTCTCAAAATCCGTACTGGGCGCAAGTGACTGATGTCGTCAATCGCGAATAATTTTTGTATACGTTTTGATTTTGACACTGACATCCGGTTGATGAGTTGCTCCTTTAATATGTTATACGGGTTCTCCGTCGTTGGGTTGAGCAGTATGTCCCTTATAGTCGTTATGATTTCGGGGGAAAGGGATGCTATGGCATAGTGGTATTGCTGTTTTTGTTGCGTCACTCTTCTATTTTGAAAAATGGATTCTACCGGAGCAAACCATAGCTCCACCTCCATGGGCCAGAACTCCGGAAGCTTTATGTTAGCGGTGACTTGAGTTATTTGTTGTGGCTCCATTTGTTGATCCATCGTACATTCACTTTGCTGCAGGCCCTCTCTATGTCAAAGAAGACCGCTACCAAAAGTTGCCTGGTGACGAGAGCATTCTGGATAGCGGTCTCCAAAGACACGAGGTGATCAGTTGTTCAATGCACGTGAACAAGCTTTTTACATCAAAGGATACTAAAATATGATTTTCTGGTATATGAACTTGTTCGTTTTTTTTCTACAAATTCTATTGAGTTCTTCATTGAGAATCTTGAATTGCATTGGATTATTGTTGAGAGTAAGCTGTTGAGTAATTTTGCTATTTCATAAGTGGGTGCGTTATTATATGAGATTAAGATATTATCTTTATGTATTTTTGGAATTAGGGTTCATTTCCTTATTGGTGTACTGCTTTTTTTCTCTTATAACATCTTCGTAATCATTTAAAAGTGCGACAAAAGATTTTTGTGTGTTTGCGGTTGGATCTTTAGTTAATTCGATAAATTCGTTGTATTGTAAAAAATCTTGTACTTTGTTGATATAATCTAATTGTTTTAGAATGGTGATTATGTTTCCTTTATCTGATTTTCTAATGGTTAACTGTTGATTTTCACATTTGGTTTTTCTTGATTTGATTGTCTTCATCTCGTTGCTAGCAGTCCAATCTAAATTTCGGTTTTTGTTGAATCTTGAAGTTCTGTTTTATTATACTTGGTTTTTCTATCGTTCTATTGATTTTTGCACGTTTTAAATCAACTTCGGTATCTACGACTAAAGCTTCGAAATGGATCTTTGTGTTAGTGCAGTGTGGTGAGTATTTTAATCCTTTATTTATCATTGCCATCTATGATTCTGTGAATTCAACATCTGTTAGGTTTTGAATCCTTGGAAAAATGGAAATTGTGTTCTATGTTAGAGTGCGCTGTTGGTTTTGCTAACGCTTCAGGTTTTTGAGATTTTTACAATAGTACGCACGTTGTCAAAGAAAAGATCATTTCGTCCATGCTGGTGCGGTGTAGAGCAGTTTAGCTTGTGCGGTTCCCAGTAGCAGTCTTCTCTTGTTCTCTGACGGGCCAAGAACGTAGCCTGGCTCCCATAACCTCAGCACGACGTTGTTCCCTTGGAAGTAGAGGAAAACGGCACTGCCTGGCAATGACCTTGGCCGTAATGAACGCCTCTAACTCGATCCCCTGATCCACCATCATGGAATCAATGGAGAGGAAAAGAGCCCCGGACTACCTAGTGGCCATCATCGCTAACTACTTGCAGAAGCGTTCGATCTACTTCCAAGGGAATAACGTCGTGCTGAGGTTATGGGAGCCAGGCTAAGTTCGGCAAATAGCAAAAAAGTCATCTGGATACACAAGCTCATCCCAGCGCTGAAGCCTTGGATGAAGAGGTGGCACGGGTAGCTGACATACCACCTGATCCAAATTCTGCCAGGTAAAAAAGTGAAAACGGAGCAGAAGAGGACTGTTGAAGCAGGAGGGTGGACACCAGAATAAGTGTATGATAATTCCATTCATGTCCCCTTTGGCCCAACCAGTTGATCAGTATGAAACGATCTAACTACGATGGAACCGAGGAACACCTGCAAAAACGAATTTTAATATCTGCCTCTCCTAAAGAGGCGACAAAAAAGTAAATAAAAGTATCTATATGTCCTAGAGATATTTCCTCCGTCAGCATTATGGAGAAGTAAGGGTTTAGGTTTGCGTACTCTTGACCTACGACAATAAACTATGGGTTAACCTAGCGCCTATGTTCCCTCTTAAACTCCAGCGTACTCTTGACCTACCTCAACGTATAATTTGTTCAGGCGGGTCAAGAGTACGAAAGAGGTCATTGCATTGTTTGTTGAGGTAGGTCAAGAGTACGATAGAATAAGTGATAATCAAGTTTATAAGGTTAAATCAATATTGCGTTTATTATTATAGTTTTTAATGTAACGATTACTACAATATCTAATAAACTAATGGTAAAACAGTTGACATTGACAAAGCGCTAAAATATTTTAATGTCTCGACAATAAACAAATTTAAATTACTTGAAGTTAAAAATTTCATATTTCCTAAAAATAAATATTTACTTAAAAAAAAGTAATTTTTCCGAAAACAAAAACAATTGCATTTTTAAAGAATTTTTTAGAAATTTTGAAATACATTTTTTAATTCGATTTAAATTGAAATTTTTAAAAGTCAGTTAACATTCCCTTAGAAAAAGTAGTTACATGTTTTAAGATAATAAAACATAAATTTAAAAAAAAATTAAATTTACTACGAAAAAAGGTTCTTTAAAAAAATGTTATTATATTTTGTCAAAAATAAAAAAAAATCGAAAATCAGTTGCAAAGAAGAAAGTTAAAATTAAATTTTAAAAATTTATCAAAAACCAGGGAAAGTAATTGAAAATCAGTAGCAAAGATGACACCTGATAAGTAAAAAAAAGTTGATAATAAAAAAACAATTAAATTTTTAACTTTTACCAAAAACAAAAGAACACAATTTAAAATCAGTTGAAAGCATGTTAGTAAACTTTTTTTTTTCGTATATTTTGAAATATTTTGAATCAAATATCATTAAATGATTTTATGGTTTTTGTTACTAAATTACTTTTGTTTTGATTTGTAAAATTTTAACTGACCATCATAGTACTTTCCTTATATTATATTCTCGAAAACAAAGTGGGAAAGTAAAAAAGATCTAGAATCCATCAATTAGTAATTAAAGTTATCATGTATGTGTAGGGTGGGTGGGTATCCTCTAACCCACCCTCCAATCAGTGAAACATAAGGGAGGGTTAATTAAAAGTTGTAAAACGTAAATAAACATAAATTTATTGTAAATGATAATAGATCCAATTTAACAAATTTTTCAAATTATTTTTGATGATAATTACAAAACTTTTTGAATAGAAAAGAAATTTAATAGGTAAAATTTTTGAGTGAGTAAATTAGTAAAAATTTGATGCAAAACTTTAAATTTAAATTAAATAAGGTTAGTTATAGAAAGTCATTTATATTTACAATTAAATTTTGATTTTGTTTTATTTACAGACAAGGTTTAATTGTTTTGTAAGCAGCAAAATCATCAACGATTAGCAATTAAAGTTATCATGTATATGTAGGGTGGGTGGCCTCTATCCCACCCTCCAACCAGTAAAACATTAGCGAGGGTTTTAGTTAAAAGTCGTAAAATATCATAGTAATTTCCATTCATTTTTCTCGAAAACTATGAGGTTTACGCAAAATGGTTATTCTTGACAATTTGCTCAATTTTGGATTGTTGACAATTACTCTCAAGTTAAGAACTATGAAAAACATGTTTAAATAATAATAAAACTTGTTTAGTTTCTCATTCTCTTTAACTTTTGTTTGAATGGTTTTGTGATATTTTTCAAATTTAGAAAAACATCGACAAGAAACCAAATATCGCTTGGAATAAACACCCAATATACACGGAAAGTTTTTTAGTTCCAGTTTTTAATAATAAAACAATAAAACAAAAAACAACAATTTATAATATAATGGTCACTTTGAGACCGAAATGTACATCTAGCGATTAATAAACCAAGTGAAAAATGTGCCAAACTAGTGTTTTATTTAATTATAAACATTTTTACGTACTCTTACAATTTAACAATTTGATTGTTCATGATTATTTCCAAGTGTAGGTTAGATTCTTATAGGCCTCATTCTTTTCATTTTTTATAGCAACGTTTGCATTATTACTTTTATAATATATCCAATCATTTGGGTATTTGTTTTTTTTTTTATTTAGCCTTTGCTTTACTTATAATATAAATTAAATTAAGTTTTATGTTGTCTGTCGGAAATGCATTAAATCATAGAATGATAAAAGAAGAATTTCATTAAGGTTCTTCCGAGAATTCATTTCCGCAGACTACAAGAAATAACAAGTTTTATACATTCATTTTAAATTCAGCATTGGCACAAAATCAAAAACAATGTAGACCATTCAATCCTTCTCCCCTTTTAAGTCTCGATGAGTAGTTCGAAACCATCTTGCCATACTTAATTGAAGATTGGACCATATTCTAGTCACTTTGACTAAATCATGCTTAGCTATAAAATGAAGGAGAAGTTCAAGACATTTAAGTTTGACCAAAAATATTTTGTGATCTGCCTAAGGTCAATTACATTTTAAATAATTATATTGGGGAATTCTCATCTTTATAGTTTTTCAGTAATATCTAAAATGAGACGATAGATCGCCACCATAAACTTTTTAGATTAATTTTTGCACAAAATCTAAGTCTACTTTTCGAATACACTAGGTCATGTGGATAGAAGTAGGTGACAAAATTAGGTAACAATGTGATAATGTTGAAATCCGAGACGACGCTTTTTTAAAACCTGTAAGGCGTCTTTTTACCTACCAGAAGGCCGTGTTCTTTGCTGCGTCCAGCAATTTACAAACTAAAGCACCTGTATCAAATCGTTTTTTTTTTTTACTTCGAATTAAAAATGACCTTTGCATTAATGCGCCGCAAAAACGCGGGATACAATTTCACGCCTTGAAATTTTCCACGCCACCGTGTTTTGTCGCATTTAATTAAGGCTCATTTAATGCTCGTGTTTCCATTGTCTCACTTTCCAATTAAACCAAGTTGCAGAAGTCAAGTTTTACCTGAAATGACCGGTATAAAAAAAGTATCCAAAGATTTTAATCAGCTTGTTAAAAGTCGATCTCATTATATTGTTATACAACATTCATCGATAAAAACAATTGCAAATAGATAAGAACAATAATCCATTCGTGTTTCCTATCAGCCTCTACAACCATTTTCATACCTACACTGCTCGTATTTCGTGAGCAATCCACGCGGAACTAATAACCTCCTGTAAACACTAGAGACTTTGCAATGATAGCATTACATGCTCCACATGGAAGATTTATTTAGTACTTACGTAACTACGGTGCATCGCTCATAACCGAGCATATCTGTTAGTACGTACGTGCTTGCGTGCGCGTTTTATCGCCATCATGGTACAGATGTACTCACCTGTAACAAAAAATACGTTTGCATTAATATTTCACGTAGAGCGAATGCATAAATCGCAAAGTCGTAAACTGTTTCTAGTACGGAAACGGGGGCTTTTGTGAAAAGTCTTAGTTATGGAACATCTGGAATGTGTAGAGGTAAAAATATGTAAAGATTTATATATGAAACGTAATAAATATTGAGAACGGACAGAATACACTGTTCGTAATATATGAATGTACTTTAGTTAAATATTTACTGGTAGGAGTAAGTAGAGTTTCGCACAACTTCGGTGGTCGGCTCTCCGGGTGGCAAAATATTTTTTAAGGAATAATTTCTACTTACATAGATTCTCAGTGCTAAACTCTTTAACAAGATGACATTATCCTTCCATGGATCATTGCTAAATGCATTCATTCCATTTAGAAAATGTTCTCATAACTATATTTTACTCGAAACCATGAGGTTTACGTAAAAATTCTATTCTTAATAATTTGTTCAATTCTGAATTCTCTACAATTATTTGTTATATAAATTTCATGTAACTATAAATGCAAAAAATGTCAAAATTTTCAATTTTTTTTTGTCTAGAAAGTTATGAATGTTATGAAAAATATGCATGAATAAAACTTGTTTAGTTTTTCATTCCCTTTAACTTTTGTTTGAAAAGTTTTGTAATATTTTTCGTATTAAAAAAATTTCGGAGAAAAACAAAAAATGGCCTTGAGTAAACATCCACTTCCGGTTTTTGGATATTCGCCAAAAGCTTTTCAGTTCCAGTTTTTAACGATAAAACCTTAAGTTTAAAGTTTCATCTCGATTGGATCATTCGTTTTTGAGACACAGGCTGACACAAAGGCACAAAAAAAAATTCCCAGAAATTTGTGGAATGTTCTCAGGGGACCTCAAAACTGATATTTCTGTTGAGAAAAATTTCAAAAAATTATCACGTAAACAAAACTTCCACTAGGGTGTGTTTTTTTTTTTAGATTAGAGACGAATAAATAAATCAAAGGTAACTAGATATTTTGAAAAAAGTAAAAAGTGTCAATTTTTTCAAATCAATATCTCGGTTATTATAACAGACAATGTTTTAGATAATTTTATGTAGATTAATAAAAAATATTCAGAAAATTTTTATCGCTATTATTTTTAAACAAAAATATATGAATATATTTAAATATATAAAATTATCTAAAACTTTGTCTTACAGTTCTTTTCTATCTGTTGTAATAACCGAGATATATAGATTTGAAAAATTGACACTTTTTACTTTTTTCAAAATATCTAAAATATCTAGTTACCATTGACTTTTTTGAAAACTAGCTAAGCCCTCTCTAACGTTTCGAGAACACTACCATCTTAAGCAAAACGTTCTTAACTGATATGGCAGTGGTGGGGTTGCCTCTTTGGCTATTTTTGGTGCCTCGTGTCATGGTATAGCGGCCGCCGCCTCATTTCCAGAGTCTCCATTATGGTTAACCACGAAATTAAATTAAAGGCATTTCCGATGTCAACTGTAATGACAAAGAAGTGCCGTCCGCTTCTTACCGACCTTCTTCAGGGCGTCCACTATCGATCTGCGCTTTTGAAAAGCGTATTGGACCATTAACAGACTGTTAAACCAAATGGAATGATAGTTAAAGCAGCAAATATTACAACATATGTTTCACAAGGGTTCAACTTATTCTTAGTCTTGATGAAGGGGAAGATCTTAGCGCTATAGAAAATGCCCATAGTAGTCATTCCAGATTTTAAATTATGATCATAACTTTAAATTTAATTTTAGTAAGTCCTGACATTACTCGTGTGTAGTAAAATATTCTCAAAATCAATTGTAGATACAGCGCATAAAGACTGCGACTATTTCATTATGACACGCTTATTATTTTTTATGAAGTGAATATAGATATAAGTTATTATAATTATAATTTCAATAATAGCGTATTGCATTTAAAAATCATGAAGACTAGCTAGTAAGGAATGTTACTAAATGGTAAAACATAGGCAAGAATTTAAATTTCGATTATTATTTTAAAAATTTTCATCACGGGTTGTGCGAAGAATTGATCAACAATACCTTTGCTTTCGCTGGGTGATATATATATATATATATATATATATATATATATATACAACATCTTTATTAACAAACACAAATACAACAAATGGTGATGTGGCCATCATAGTACGTTCCCTATATTTTTCACGAAAACTATAAAGTTTAGTCGAAATGGTTATTCTTAATAATTTGCTAAATTTTAGATTATTTACAATTACTTGTTATATAAATCTCATGTAACTCCTATAGTTTATTAGTAATAAGCAAAAAATTTCAAAATTATTAATTTTTATTTTTATATATTTCAATAAAACTTGTTCAGTTTTTCATTCCCTTTAACTTTTGTTAGTAAAGTTGTGTAATATTATTCAAATTCTATATAGTGAAAGTTAGAATAAATACAACAAAAGTTCTAGAATCCTCAAAAATATATTAAAAATTTATTCTAGAACCCCCAAAAATTATCTCGACGATTAGAATAGAAATTCCTGAAAATTTCTAAAAAAAAACTTGTGAAAAATAAATCTTTAAAAAAATGGATAAAATACAGCAACTGAAAAAAATTCAATACACTTTCCTACAGATGTACTGAGTTTATCCCTCATCAAAATTCTGTAGGAATTTCTCTTCCAAATTGCAAACATTAGTATTTATTTTATAATCAACAATGGTTTTTCCTAATTTCGGATTGTAGAGTTTTCTTCTCCAAATTGCAAGATTTTTTTCATCTATTTTACTAGGTTTTTATTTATTAAAAACTAGAATTTCCAAGCCTTCCTAGAAATTCTTTTCAAAATTTTTCAGCATTCTAGAACATTTATGACTGAAATTTTCCAAATTGAATAAAACACGATAACTTTGTTTGTATAACTAACTGTATAAGTTATACAAACAAAGTTATCGTGTTTTATTCAATTTACAAAAATGTACAACTAAGTAGAAGCCTCCAACATATATAACATAATGAAATTTTCCAGTATTATTATTTTCTAAATTTCCAAAAATTGCTTTTGAAATTCCTAAACAAATTTCGAAGATTGTAGAACTTTTTAGGAACTAATTTTCTAAGTTCCAAAGTTTACCTTCCAAGATTTTAGAATGTATTAAGAATTTATGCTACAGACGTGCCATTTTAATTTTTTTAGGAATTTCTTCTCCAAAGTTTTCACCTATTTTACTAGAGATTATTTGTTGATCCTAATTTTCCTGCCTTTATAGAATTTATTCCCTGAATTGCTAGAATAGTTTTCAGGATTG
This sequence comes from Ontholestes murinus, assembly GCA_963969525.1. Lineage (NCBI taxonomy): Eukaryota > Metazoa > Arthropoda > Insecta > Coleoptera > Staphylinidae > Ontholestes > Ontholestes murinus. The sequence goes on along the minus strand of OZ018397.1, from coordinate 45,111,414 downwards.
TTAAACATTTATTGAATTTATTCTACAGATATATTAACTTTGTCCTTCTTTACAATCAGTGTTTTTAGAAATATTTCTTTTAAATTGCAAACATTGTCATCAATAATTAACAATAGTTCTTTTTTTGAATCTCAATAGCTATTCTTTATTTTCTAAAGATTTCACTTCCAACTTCCTAAAAAATTTTCGAGGATTGCAGAATTTTTAAGGAATTAATTTTATAATTTAAAAAAATTATCTTCGAGAATTTTAGAATTTTATAAAGAATTTATGATACCGGTGTGTCACTTTGATCACAATTTTATCAAAGTTTTCTAGGGATGCTTTCTCCAAATTGCAAGATTTTTCCATATATTTTTTTAGTTTTTAGGAAGTGACAACATTTTTTTTCTAGAATTTCTCTCCTAAATTTCTAGAATATTTTTGAGGACTTTTAAACGTTAATGGAATTTTTTCTACAGATACTAACTTGAAACTTTGTTGCAATCAAAATTTTCCAGAAATTTCTTTTTAAAATTGCAAACATTGTCATCAATTTCTTATTAGCATGAGAATAAATAATAAACTATAGTTTTTTTAACTTATTAGAATCTCAATGGCTTTTCTTTATCTTTTGGGAATTTTTCTTCTAAATTTTGGGAACTTTTCTCTGGTTTGTGGAAATTTTCACCATTATTATTATCTACAATTCCAAAAATTGCTCCTTTACATTTCTGGAAAATTTTCTAGGGATGTAGAATTTTTTTTAAATTAATTTTATTATTTTAAAAAATTATCTTCAAGAATTTTAAGATTTGCAAGATTTTCCCATCCCATTTACTAAAAGCTTTTAGGAAGTTTTTTGATGACTAGAATTTGTAAGCCCCTTCTAAATTTCTAAAATATTTTTCGGAAGTCTTACAACCAAAGTTTTCTAGGAATTTCTTCTCCAAATTGCAAGATTTTCCCATCTACTTTACCAGAAGCATTTAAGAAGTTGTTTATGACTAGAATTTTTAAGCCTTTCCTTAAATTTCTAAAATATTTTTTCAGGAGTCTTACAATCAAAGTTTTCTTTAAATTTTTTTTCCAAATTGCAAGATTTTTACGTGTATTTTTTTAGACGCTTTTTTAAAAATCGTGCAAAATCTCTTAGTAAGAAATAATAACGAATATGTATTTCTAGTAAATCTAGGGCCTCAAAAAAAGAGAAATTACTGGAAGTTTCCTGAACTTCCTGAAGAAAAGTCTAGATTTCTACAAACAAATTTTCTAAAAAGTTCTCGAGCCTCCAAAGAAATCTTTGTAATTCAGAAGATAAGAGGATAACTTTGAAATCTTAGGAAGATGTTATTGGCCATTTTCTAAACACTTAAACTTTTAAAAAAATTTCTAGAAAATCCTAATGCCTCGTAGAAAATCTTTGCAATTTAAAAGACGACTTTAAAAAAACTCTTGAACTCTAGAGAATAAATTGCTAGAAATTTCCTAAACCGTCGAGCAAATAATCTAGATTTCTAGAAGAAAATTCTAGAGCCTCAAAGAAAATCTTTGCGATTTACAACACAAGTTGAAGAAATCTTGAAAAGTGGAGAAGAAATTACTAGAAATTTCCTGAACTCTCGAAAAAAAGTCTAGATTTTTAAAAACAAATTTTCTAAAAAAAAACCTTCATTTCAATCTTCGCAATTTACTGGAAATTTTCTGAATTCTACAAAAATATACATTTCTAGATTTTTTTTTTAATTCTAAAAACTTCGTAATTTAAAAGAGACCTTAAAAAAAACAATCTTGATATCTGGAGAAATAACTAAAAAGAGTCTTGATTTCTAGGAACAGATTTTCTAGAAAAATCTATAGCATCCAAATCTGAATAAATTTCTGAACTCTCGAAAAAAGTCTAAAGTTCTGGAAATGATTTTTTAGCCCTGAAGAAAATCTTTGCAATATTAAAATCTGGAAGAGAAATTACTAGAAACACCCTCGAAGAAATTTCAATAAATATTGAAACGAACTTTCTAAAAAACTCCCGAATAAGACCTTTGCTAAGAAGAAATTACTGTAAACTTTTAGAATCCTCCAGAAAGTTCTAGAAATCTACAAGGAAAACTTGTGAAAAATTCTAGAATCCTCGATTAAAATTCTTTGGAAAGGAAGATGCAAAAAACTGAAAATATGGAGTAGAAATTCCTGAAACTTCCAAAAGCCTCTAAATAAGTACTAGAAATTTAGAAAAAAATTGTAAAGTTAAACAAAATCTTGAAAAATCTAGAACTCTCGAATAAAATATTTGCTAAAAATTTTGAAAATATCTATTTATTTATTAGATAAGAAAAAGAAATTACTGTACACTTCTAGAATCCACAAAAAAAAGTTTTATAAATCTAAAATGAAATCTTGTGAAAAATTCTAGAAAGCTCATGTAAAAAAAACTAAATGTATGGATCATCTGAGAAAATTATAAAAAAAGTTGAACAAAATATTCTATGAAAACCACGAAGAAACTTCTATAAATAAATATAATGACATTCTGAAAAATTTTGAAACACTTGAATAAAATCTTTGCTAAACTTGAAAATTCTTTGGAAAGGAAGTTGCATTTAAAACTAAAAGTGTGGAGGAGAAATTTCTGAAATTTCAAGAATCTTCTTCAAGAATTTTTTTTCTCACTAAGTAAAAATTTTACGAAAAACATGTTTTAATAAAACTTCTTCAGTTTCTCATTTCCCTTAACCTTTGTTTGAAAAGTTATGTAATATTTTTCAAATTTGGAAAAATATCTAGAAAAATCAAAAAAACGCCTCGAGTAAACATCTACTCCGGTTAATGAAGTTTACTAAAAGCTTTTCAGTTCCAGTTTTTAACGATAAAACCTTAAGTTTAAAGTTTCATCTCAATTGCATAATTCGTTTTTGAGATACAGCGCCCACAGACATTTTCATGCACGAAAACAATACTTCCCCTATATATACCATATAGGGAAAGTAATAATATAAAACATGAATGATACAATTGGCGTTAGTGTGTTAGTTTTCTAAATGGCTATCGACCAGCGGTCTTTCAGCCTGAATTTGTCATTGTCGGCGTGTTTCGTCAGTCTGTCTGTGATGATGATGATGATGGATGACGTGATGCAATGAATTCAAATGTTGTGAATGAAGCGGTTTTGTATTTTGGGATTTGGTTAGGATTTCTGCGCAAGCAGTCGCTAGGTGATTAACTGGTGTGAAATTCTTATCTCTATCAAATCAATGAGTTACTTGTGGCATCACTGCTAAAAGAAACCACAACAACCACCTATAATTACGAGTTCAAACTACTGTGAACAATAATTTTTGATTGTAATCTCAGGGACACCTCTTTGACTATAATAACGCAAGTTGTTATTGTGACTTCTATTAGTAGGAAAAATTTGATCCATCTTCATATATCCGCCATGAGATGGGAATCCAAATTTCTTTATTCTTGGATTTCAGGAGGTGCTCTAAAACGAACTTCGATAACCTCGAATCTTCTATTCTTAACCTGGTAGCTTATAATTTACAGCCTTTAAACTCCCATCAGGATTCTGTGACGTTCAATTTTTGGCAAAAATAAGCATGTGGGGTTTTGAGATTGGATCTCTTGTCACTTGAAAACGACTTTCCAAAATTTTGTATAACCTTCGACAATACTTCCCTGATTAAAACATCTGAGAGGACTACTTCAAAACTCCATCAAAATAAGAGCAATACTTGATACTCTTCATGGATTACGAACTTTCCAAACTGAAATCCCCTTGAAACTTCATCTATCATCATTTATTTTTAATAAAAGAAGGTTTTCCTTTTTTTACTTGAATAATTATCTCACTTACCTTCTAGGTTTTCTTTTTTCGTTTAGTTTTTGCTCAAATGAAATGTTTGTGTTTCGAGCTTGAATCTCTTGTCACTTGAAAACGACTTTCCAAAATTTTGTATAACCTTCGACAATACTACCCTGATTCCAACATAGGAGAGCACTACTTCAAAACTCCACCAATATAAGAGCTATACTTGGTACTCTTCATGGATTACGAATTTTCCAAACTGCTCGGATAATACTTAGATAAAAGCTATTCAACTTGGAAGTAATTGAAAATAGAAAACCCGCTAAGCCTAAATACGAATGAAGATGCAGCACGATCATAAAAATAGTGCACTAAAAGATTTGTATCTGTTGAGTTGTTATCTATCCTAAAAATACATATATTTAGCCCTTACATTCGCCATCCTAAATTTTATTTATATTAGAAACAAAATTCGACAGTAGTAGGTTTTTCCTTTGAATTTTAGGGATAATGAGTTAAGTTTTTCAGCAAAATATGTCTAAAAGTTTCCTTGATTAGGGATGAATCATTGGATGATATTCTCAGGACTATTTCACTCAAATGCCACGATGAACTGTTTAATATTTTCGCCCGCCAGTTGTTTCTGCCCAATAAGCTCAAGGTTTTCATTTTCTCTCCCTGCATCAAAGATCAACTAAAAACGTATGCGCTACCATTTGTTTGGAGTACAAATTGGACAATCAAATCAGCTTGTTATAATAGTAATGACCAGAGCTTTTAAATCTGTAACTACGTATTTTTTTTTTAAATTTTTGAATGAAACTAACTGCAGGCCAAGACAAATTCTAGAAGAATAAACCATTGTGCTATTGCTGGTGCGATTTTAAAGGGCTTTAAATTCTTCCAAGGCGATGATGTGCCTAATTGATTGGCGCTTCTACATTAGGATTTATAATTTTATCGGATAATCCTGAGCTGGATCTTTGTTAGTTTCTGAAAATCTGAATTACTTTTTCCACATCAATGAAGTGTTATTCTGTAGGATTGAAGAAAATCATTCGCATATACTTATAATTGAGTCGGATGAATTTCATATTTTACTCAGTCTATCCACTTCTGGTATAGTTTGGGTATAGGCCGACAGGTATAATGAAAGCCGCTTTGTCTCTGGTACTTGCATTTACTTTAATCTGGTATTACTAGGCGTCCACTGAGTGACTTCAAGGTTATCAGCAAATATACCATCAAAAATTGTCTGTAGTACTTTCTTCATGTCTTTGTTATTAGTGAAAGGTTCTTCTGTGTCCGCATCCAGGAGAATATCTATAAGGGAACTCTTTGATTGGGGATGTATCTATTGTGTGATTTCTTTAAGGCTATGATTTCGATGATCTTTTTGAGATCTTTGTCTATCAGTTAGTCCTATCCAAACTAAAAAACAGTTTTTTTACTGCGAATATTTTTCTATCAAATTGAATAATTGAGGTTGCATGATTTCATTGAGATAATCCCAGAGAATAAAAAGTCCATAGAGTTTAGATCAAGATTGTGTGGAGGCCAATTTATGTTACATATCCTGGAGATCAATTTGCCAGGCAAAATTTCACTTTGACCGCCATCCTGGGAGCTTTAATTCTTGTACCAATTGAATTTTGTAGAGGTGCATTTTTAAGTCTTTCTGTAATGACGATCTAGGCTTTCAAATTGAAAAGTTTGGATAGTCACCAACATACTGGTTAATACTATCCACGTCCTCTGCCGTTTTTAATAATCTTGGTCAGGCCGTTTTTTGTTTTTCCAATGTTGAACCGATCGCTTAAAATTTCTTCGTCCCTTTTCGAGTGAGAGATATCAGTTGGTGAATTACAACTTTTGTAAACCTCTCGCACGCAAGACGCGCGGCCCGCGTCCGAAAAACGCTCCAAAGAGACTAAATTCACAAGACTACCGATTGACATACCCTCCCCATCTCTCAGATTCGTTACGTCAAGAAATATAAACTTTCTTGAAGTATAAACCAAAAGGAGTGAATTTTAGCAAATTTGTGTTGCTGATCGAAAATTATTCCTTACTTTTATTCTGAAAATAATATTTGGGGAAGCTTGTGTTGATTGCTAATCATTCTAAGAATTCACAGTCTCTAACTAAACTAGTCTTCAATAATTATTGAGAGGAGATTAAAACATTTCCAGTCAGTTCTTTTAATAATTTTAGAAACATGATATTACTCCTCTATTTAAACCCTAACTTTTGTTTATATAAGATATGTTGTGATGATTAACGGAAGTACTAAATGTAGAACACAATTTATATTTTATACTGTCATTACATCAGAATTCGCACTTAACTGGAGGAAGTCGCGTTTATAGTGCCACCCTTACTGCAATTATAGAAACAAACCGGCTGCCATTACACCAAAAGGATAATTAAGGATGGAAGAGCCGGGGAAAGTAACGGCCGCGTTCTTTTTTTTCTTCTTCTAACCGCTTTTCAATCTTGGAAGTGTCTGAGAGCAATTAGTGCGCGAACGGCCGCCTCCGGTCTGTACCATTCTTCATTATGGAGAAAATTGATGGTGTTTGTCTTGTGCGTCAAATTATTTTAATAATTCTGTTTGTTTGCGAGTTTTACCTACGGTCGAACGGACGCGAAACGCACCAGCAAGTTTTGAATTGTAATTTACTTAAAAAATAATAATGTATAGTTAACAATATTATATGGCTTAGTACTGACAGTACTAGCTCACGGGAATCTAGGTATTGGGTTCGAATCCCCAATACCGAAAAATCAATTTTTCTGAGAGAAAATTTATATTTATTTTTAAAAAAGATGATGATTTAAAAGGCCAATTACCTTTCCTATTAACAATCCCCTTAAAACTTCATCTATCATCATTAATTTTTAATAAAAGAAGGTTTTCCTTTTTTTTACTTGAATAATTATCTCACATACCTTCTAGGTTTTCTTTTTTCGTTTAGTTTTTGCTCAAATGAAATGTTCGTGAAAACATTAATTATTTTTATCGCTTTTCTTAAATGCGCATGCAAAAAAAAACTTGTGTAAACAGCAAAGTTTCAAGTATTAAGATGCGATTAAGATTTTCACGCCATCTCCATTAGAGTTTACGTACAAAACTTTTGCGACATGCAACCGACGACCGAAGAGAAGAAAAAAAAAGCACGAGCGGAGAACAATAGAAAACGTCACGATGGACAAATAGCACTTTGTCATGCCGTCGCAATTTGTAATAACATCTCCACGACGTGCTGTTCCCACTGTCAATGGAAAGAGATAATCGACTAAATGATGAAGAAAAAAAAAACGGTAAACCATAGTTCGGCGTGCAATTGGAAACGGGCAAAAAGAGTAATCAATAGGACGATGTGCAATTCTGATCATTGATTGTGATGGGTGTTGCAGGAAACAATTGTTGCAGGAGGAAAAGGCATTGTCTGAGTTGTTTGCTGGTTTGGGAAGGTCGGTGCTATTGTGTGTCCGTGTGGAACGTATTCTACTGCCGGATGTCAGTGTGTATAAATTGTGGATCGTTTTTTTGGAGTTGGTAGTTCGTGCGTGGACATGTGTTGTTGGAAGTCGTGTGAAAGTAATTAGTAGCGTTCATATAATAATTACTTCCGTAGATATGTCACATCATTGGTACAAATCGTATTCTATTAATTTTATTAATTTTATTAATATTTAATTTCGTTTCCAGCTCAGGGGTACCCCAGGGTTCTAATCTAGGACCCTATGATATATTTACTTTTCAGTAATGATATATACAACTCCATTAAGACATCGATATTCATGTTAATGACTTTAATATAAAGTAATATCGATGTCTTAATCTAAAGGATTTATATTATATCGAGCACAACTACTCCGCTAAAAAAAAAATTCTTCGGGGTGATGTTTAGAATCGCATTTATTTGGTTAAGAGCTTAATGTATTCTGAAACAATTTTAGTAGTTATTTTTGAAATTTTAGTTTGCAAACATTCATTTTCGTGTTATTCTTTTCGCCCTTGTTCCAAAGGTGATGTTCAAAGTCTTATTTATTTTTATAATAGAATCAATATTTCGTATTAGTTTAAAAATTCGAGGTGGCTATAACCTATGATTTTATGTGATCGTGATGCTAATCTAAGACTTGTGAGCTAATATATTTTACCACACCTTTTTGGGGAAGTTGTTCTGTACTATTAACCTTAGAACCTTAACATAAAATTATTAAAGATGGTAATAAAAGAATGGAATTAAAATATATATATTTTTGCCTTCTTACCAATGATGATTATTTCTGAGTCGATTTGCAAAGGATCTATAAGTCATTTTGAAAATTTGTTCATAGGACAAAAATCTAATATCCTATTTATTTATTTATTTATTTATTTACGGAAGGCCATTACAACATTATACTTGTCAGATGGCGTTTATATGACACAATTACCTTTAGAGCCCTTGTAACAGATGACAAACAACAAGTGATAAGTAACCGATTACAAATAACATTAATAAGTCAATTTTTTTAATAGTTCTTTTGTTTTTTTTTTTCTATATTTTTTTCGAGATTGTTTGCAACTCAAAGACATGACGAAAACAAAACAAGTAACAGATAACTGGCAGAAGAAAGTTGACAGATGATTGAAACTTTCAACTGTTATGTGTCAGTAATCTGTAATAGTGAACAAAAGTGGGGACATATTTTTGCTGACAAATGGAAAATGACATTTGACAGGTGACAGTTGACGTATGACGACTGACGTAACAGTTTTCAGAAGGCAGATAAAAGGTTTTTTTTTTGGTAAATTCTACAGCAAATGACATTAAATGATTTTTGTAATTTAAAGATTTTGTTGACAAATAAAAACTGATATATTACAACTGATAATGAAAGATGACAAATCACAGATGACAAATGACAAAAGGCATATGACAGTTGATATATGTCAAATGGTAGATGACAAGTGAACATTTAGTCACAATTTGTTTCTCGAACAAAAAAAGAGATGACAATTGTCAAAGGTGTCAATGATTTTTGTTGACAATCTTTTTTTGTTTCGACATATTAAACAGTAGATACCAAATAAAATGTTCAAAGTTTTAATTTTTGTCAGATGATTAACAAAATTAATTAACAATTAATTGTGACAATAACAATAACAGCTAATAAGTGGCAGTTAACAAATGATAGTTTACAGTAGACATATGTCAGTTGACATGAAACAGATGACAATTAACAGTTGACATGCGCTATTTAATGACAGTTGACAGTGGACATATGTCAGTTGACAAATGACAGTTGATATAAAACAAATGACAGTTAATGGCCGACATTTATCACATGACATAAATAACAGTTTTCTAATGCCAATTAACAAATGATACTTGGCATAAAACCGATGATATTTAGTAGCTGACATTTGATATTTAACAATTGACTAATGACAGTTGACATAAGACGTACTAAAATGTTTTCATTTTTGTCAGATGATTAACAAAAAGGGATTTATCACAATTGATAGTGACAATAAAGAGTAACAACTGATTATGACAGTTTACCGTAGACATATGGCAGTTGGCATAAAACAGATAGTTGACAGTGGACATATGTCAGTTGTCAAATGACAGTTGACATAAAACAGATGACAGTTAATAGCCGACTTTTAACAGATAAAAGTTGATATATGTCAGCTGACTTAAACAGTTGACAGTAAATAGCTGACATGTGATATTTAAATAATAGTTGACATATGTCAGTTGATAAATGATACTTGCCATAAAACAGATGACATTTAATAGCTGACATTTGATATTTAACAATTAACAGGTTATAGTTGACATATGTCAGTTGACATAAGACGTACAAAAATGTTAAGAGTTTCCATTTTTGTTAGACGATTAACAAAAAGGAATGTATCACAATTGATACTGACAATAACAAGTAACAGCTGATATGTGACAGTTAACACGTGACAGTTTACAGTAGACATATGTCAGTTGACAGTCAACATATGTCAGTTGACATAAAACAGATGACAATTAACAGCCGACATTTAATACATGAAAGTTGATAGTTGGTATATGTCAGTTGATAAATGACAGTTGACATAAAACAGTTGACAGTTAATAGCTGACATATAATATTTAATAAATAACAGTTGACATACGTCAGTTAATAAATGATACTTGCCATTAAACAGATGACATTCAGTAGCAGATATTTGACATTTACCAATTGACAGGTGATAGTTGACAAATGACAGTTGACATAAGACGCACTAAAATGTTTTCATTTTTGTCATATGATTAAAAAAGAGAATTTATCACAATTGATAGTGACAATAACGAGTAACAATTGATATGTGACAGTTAACAAATGACAGTTTACAGTAGACATATGTCAGTTAAAATAAAACAGATGACAGTTATCAGTTGACATGTAACATTTAACAAATGACAGTTGACAGTGGACATATGTCAGTTGACAAATGACAGTTGACTTAAGACGTACTTAATCTTTAATCAATGTATTGTCATTCATCACTTGTCATATATTAATATGTCAATTGTCATTTGTCAACCATCAACTGCTGTTGTCAATTCTTATTTGTTAAATATCACTTGACAGTTGATTGTCGTCTGCCAACTATCATATGTCAGTAATCTGTTACTTGTTTTATAATTTTAATTTTTCGAATAAAACAATTTTACGATAGTTGACCGATGGCATATAATACATTTTTATCGACAGATAACTAATGGCACTTGACGCTTAACTGATGACAAACTGACATATGCGACAGTTAATAAATGACAGTTTACAGTGGACATATGTCAATTAACATAAAACAGATGACAGTTAAAAGTTGACATGTAACATTTAACAAATGACAGTTGACAGTGGACATATATTAGTTGACAAATGACAGTTGACAGTGGACACATATCATTTGACAAATAACAGTTGACATAAGACGTACTTAATCTTTAATCAATGTATTGTCATTCATTACTTGTCATATAATAATATTTCAATTGTCATTTGTCAACCATCAACTGCTATTGTCAACTGTCATTTGTTAACTATCACTTGACAGTTGATTGCCATCTGCGAACTGTAATATGTCAGTAATCTGTTACTTGTTTTTTAATTTTTATTTTTCGAATAAAACAATTTTACGATAGTTGACCGATGGCAGATAATAAATTTTTATCGACAGATAACTAATAGCACTTGACGCTTAACTGACGACAAACTGACATATGTGACAGTTAATAAATGACAGTTTACAGTAGACATATGTCAGTTAACATAAAACAAATGACAGTTAACAGTTGACATGTAACATTTAACAAATGACAGTTGACAGTGGACATATGTCAGTTGACAAATGACAGTTGACATAAGGCGTACTAAATCTTTAATTAATGTATTGTCATTCATCACTTGTCATATATTAATATGTCAATTGCAATTTGTCAACCATCAACTGCTATTGTCAACTGTCATTTGTTAACTATCATTTGACAGTTGATTGCCATCTGCGAACTGTCATATGTCAATAATCTGTCACTTGTTTTTTAATTTTTATTTTTCAAATAAAACAATTTTACGATAGTTGACCGATGGCAGATAATAAATTTTTATTGACAGATAACTAATGGCACTTGACACTTACCTGATGATGATTTCATAGTAACAATATAGTTAGCATATGGCAGATAAAAGATATTTGTTTTTTTTTTTGTTGAAAGTTGATAGTTGGTATATGTCAGTTGAAAAATTAAAGTTGATAAATGACAGTTGGCATAAAACAGTTGACAGTTAACTAATCGTACTTGACACTTAACTGACAACAAATAATGATTTGACAGTAACAAAATAGTTAGCATATGACAGATAAAAGATATTTGTTCTTTTTTGTTGAAAGTTGATATAACATATGTCAGATAATAGCTCACATGTGACATTTAACAAATAACAGTTGACATATGCTATTGTCGTTAGGTAGCTGAAATTTTACTTTTAACAAATGACAGGTGATAGTTGACATATGTCAGTTGACATAAAACTTACTAAATATTTAATAAATGTACTGTCATCCATCACTTTTTATATATTAATTTGTCGATTGCCATTTGTCGTCCGTCAACTGCTATTGTCAACTGTAATTTGTTAATTATCACTTGTCAGTTGATTGTCGTCTGCCAGCTGTCATATGTCAGTAATTTGTTACTTGTTTTTTAAATTTTTATTTCTCAAATAAAAAGTTGACGACAGATAAAATTTTTGTCGACATATAACTAATGACACTTGGCACTTAACTGGCGAAAAATGATGATTTGACAGTAAAAATATAGTTACCATACACCAGATAAAAGATGCTTGTTGATTTTTTTATATTTCGATAAATTATAGTGCAAATAAAAGAGTTTTTGTAATTTAAAGATTTCGGCATTCGTTTTAATAGTTATAAATCCCACAGGTTAGATATCAGGTGATAAATAAAAGTGATATAACTGATAGTAGAATGATAGTTAATAGTTGACAAGTGACATTTAACAAATGACAGTTGATAGTGGACATATGTCAGTTAACAAATGATAGTTGACGTAAAACAGATGACAGTTAACAGCCAACATTAAACACATGAAAGTTGACAGTTGATATATGTCAGTTAATAAATGACAGTTGAGATAAAACAGTTGATAGTTAATAGCTGACATGTGACATTTAACAAATAACATTTGACATAAGCCAGTCGACAAATGGTACTTGGCATAAAACAGATGATATTTAGAAGCAAACTTTTGACATTTAACAAATGTCAGGTGATAGTTGACATAAGTCAGTTGACAAATGACAGTTGACAAAAGACGTACTAAATCTTTAATCAATGTACTGTCATTCATCACTTATCATATTAATTGCCATGTGTCAACCATAAACTGCTATTGTGAACTGTCATTTTTTAACTATCACTTGACAGTTAATAATCTGTTACTTGTTTTTTAATTTTTATTTCTCAAATAAAAAATTGACGACAGATAATTTTTGACACTTAACTGACAAATGATGATTTGACAGTAATAATAAAGTTAGCATATGGCAGAAAAAAGATAATTTGTTTTTAATTTTCGATAAATTATAGAGCCAATAAAAGAGTTTTTGTAATTTTAAGATTTTGACATTCGGTTTAATAGTTACAAATCCGACAGGTTAGATATCAGTTGATAAATAAAAGTGATATAACTGAGAGTAAAAGATGACAGATATCAGAAGATATATGACAGTTGACAGTTGATGTATGACAGGTGAATATTAAGGCACTCTTTGTTTCTCTAACAAAAAACAAAATGGATGAGAGTTGACAGGTGATGGACAATGGATTTTTGTTGACAGATGGCACCCATCAAATAACCAATAACATAACAGTTGACGAATGGCTCATTTTTGTTTATTTTGATGTATTATAGAGCACAAATAATAAATTTGAAGTTTTCATTTTTGTCAGATGATTAACAGAAAGTGACATTTCATAATTAATAATGATAACAACCAGTGACAGATGACAGTTAAGTCTACAATTAAAACTCTGATGTTAAACAATGCAAAAATGCCGAGGGTTAACACGTTTCAAGAATTGAAGGCTATAAACAATCTGAAAATTCTTCATGTCAACAGATTATTAACAAACCGATAAAATTCATCTATTAGGAACATCGATTATTAATGTCAGAACAGTGTTGTAATGTATTTTTGTAGTACAACAATATTCTAGCCCTATAGGCTTTTGGCTTTTGGTTTAGACTACTTTTTTGTGGTAGGAAAATGTAAATGCTTGAACCTAGCTATTTTTAAATTTATTTATTTAAAATTATTTCAGAGATCAAATCAAGTAAGACGAAAGAGCTAAAGTATATTACAAGAAAAAAGGGACTCTTTGAACAAGCCAAAATGCTGTTTGTATAGAAATGTGCATCGAAAAGGACAATGTATGTCTAATAGGACTCTTTAAACAAATCAAAATGCTTTTATGTTGGAATATGCATCGAATAGGACAGTGTGTGTGTAAATGGAGATGATTATAAAATCGATTCTTGATTCCTGATTTTATACAGTAGGTAAAGTCAAAAGTTCCATCGCTTCAGGTCGATTTAAAGGTGACAGTTTTTTGATGGTCACGCCAGTGTTCTAAAATGATGATAAGAAATAAAGAAAGTTTGGTACGTTCTTCAGTATCATTACGATCAAGAAAAGGTGATGTACGTGACAAAAAAATGCACTGTTCGTGAGGGTGAGCTGGCCCAAACGATCATCAAACCCAGAATAATGGCCAAGAAGATTTTGTTGTATGTTAGATGGGAAATGATTAGAACGGAATAATCCACTAAGAGAATTTTTTCTTTAGGCCAAATAGCTATTTAGGATCTTTATTGTCAAAAACTAATCAGATTGAAGCAGAATATCTACCAGAAAATGTCATGAGTTTCATGAAGACAACACATCATTAACGAAACGCCGAAAGCTCCGTGATCTTGGTTGGGAGATTCTTTCGCGTCCGTAGTATAGTCCAGACTTTGAATAAAGCAATTATCACCTTTTCAACCATTAGCAAAATTTTCTTGAAGCTACAAAACTGGTCTTAAGAGAGCCTGGTCAAGTTTTTTTCTAATCTAACTAATTTTTGCAATCACGGAATTATGAATTTGCCTTCAGAATAGACAAAAGTTATATTTGATCAAAATCCTATAATGCTAATTATAATAATTTCATCGTCGAAATAAAGCCAAATCCCGTTCTGAACTTTATACTTCGTCATAGATATAGTTTGAAAATTAATTAAATGATAAATTTTAAACAGGTGCTATTGACCTATTGTCTAGAACATATCTGTAGGTGACTTTCCAAAATTATAATGCATTATATTAGTATACGATATTTCAAACCGTCGGTTATTAAACTTATTAGAGTATGACATGCTCTTACTTCGGGATTTCGGCGATGAAAGTTGGGCAAATTAAACCTATCGTTTCACATTTTTGGAGGTGGGAAAGTTTAATAACACGCACGCCTATTGTACTGTAATTTATTTTTTCTTTTCCAAACATTATTTTATTATTTTACAGTAAAATATAAAAAAGTATCTGTTCAATAATTGCACATTGACATCTATGTTAATACATCAATCAATTCAGTCTTGATTCGAAAAGCTCATTTGATTTAATGAATTTAAATTTTGTAACAAGCCTTTTTAATCAACCCTGGTATAATCTTAATTAAATCTACGTATTTTAACGTTAAGAAAAATATTTTCTCAAATTTATTAACATAAAATGCAGTAATGAATACATGAGAAATAATTTTAATGAATCATTTTGTTTTATCACTTTATTTAGAAAGGGATAATGTAATTTCCTCCTAGTTATGTGAATTGATTCGATTTCGCGAGAGCAGACCGCGTAAAAGGATTTCGAATTTAATGCGATGACACAAACGGCACTAACTTCACCAACTTCGGTCGAGATAAGGTATTTTCGCGATAAGGACGTTCGTCTGTGGGAAGAGAATACGCGTTCACACGACATTTACCTGTGTATTTGCCTCGTATTTATAGCCGCAGTGAGTCGATATTGTAACTCCCGACACAAAGCCCACCCGCTATAAATAAACACCACCACAATGCACAAAGAGATTTAATGGACCAAACCGAAATCGATATTAATGCTTCGCAGAACCAAATTACGAGTTCTAGTAAACAGCCAATTATTTCCTACAACAACAATGTTACAAAATTACAATCGCCGAGTTTCGAATCTCCCATCAAAAATCACGGAGCTTTTGGCGATTCGTTAGTGATATGTTGTCTTCATAAAACTCAACACCCTTCCTCTTGAAATTTTCTGATAGATATTCTGCTTCAATCTGATTAATTTTTGACGAATTTGGTGTTTGGCCTAATGAAAAAACACACATAGTGTTCCTTTCTAATCATTTCCCATCAAACACACGACAAAACCTTCTGGGTTTGATGATCGTTTATCCAGCTCACCCTCACGATCTCATCTTACATATGAACTATTTTCATCACCTCTTACAATCCTCTTCTAAAATGGATTAGTTTTGGTGCGTTAAGCAAAGATTCGCAGACTTCAATTCAGTTGAAAAGTCCTATTTTTTTCATACATTGATCTTCTTCTTCTTTTTTGTACAATATTGACTTACCTTAGCTACAAATACAAGGCAAATATACAGATAAATGTCGTAAGCGGCATCCCAGCCTTATGCAAATGATTCCTAGCGATTTTTAGTTCCTGTGCTCACATGCCGGCCCGACTCGACGAATTCCATGATTTTATTGACATTTTCATCGATTGCCCTCATTACAAGCTCAGAATCCTTGCGAACACCGTTTTGTGGTCTATGAACAGTGCATTTTTTTGTCACCTACATCACCTTTTCGCCTTGATCGTAATAGCACTGAAACTTTCTTTATTTCCTGTCTTAATTTTAGAACACTGGCGTGACCATCAAAAAACTGTCACCTTTGAATCGACCTGAAGCGATAGAATTTTTGACTTTGCCTACTGTATAAAATCAGGAATCAGGAATCGATTTTATAATCATCTCCATTTACACACACTGTCCTATTCAATGCATATTTAAAAACAAAAGCATTTTGACTTATTTAAAAACGTTTATTAGTCACGCATTATTCCTGTGCATCGAATTCTATACAAACGGCATTTTGATTTGTTCTTTTCTTGTAATATCCGCTAGCTCTTTTGTCTTAGTTACCTTAATCTCTAAAATAATTTTAAATCTTCCTCCTTTCAACCGTGGAAACAGAAAAAAATAGCTAGGTTCAAGCATTTATATTTTCCTACCACAAAAATAGTAGTCTAAACCAAAAGTCAAGAGCCTAAAGAGCTTAAAATACATTATAGCACATCCCCAAGGCATTTTTGCATTGTTTGAGATCGAAAAAGTTTTAATTGTAAACATAACTGTCATCTGTCACTGGTTGATCATTATCAATTATGAAATTTTTATCATCTGATAAAAATGAAAACTTCAAATTTATTATTTGTGCTGTAAAATACATCAAAATAAACAATAATGAGCCATATGTCAACTGTTACATTATTGGTTATCTGTTGGGTGCCACCTGTCAACAAAAATCCATTATCCATCACCTGTCAACTGTCATCCATTTGTTTTTTTTTTGTTCGAGAAATAAATGGTGCCTTAATGTTCATCTATCATACATCAATTGTCAAATGTCATATCCCTTCTGTCATGACGAAAATGGCAGCCTTTACTATCAGTTAAATCACTTTTATTTATTAACTGATATCTAACCTGTCGGATTTGTAAGTATTCGCAATCTTCAAATTATAAAAACTCTTTTATTGACTGTATAATTTTCTCAAAAGTAAAAAGAAAAACCAATATCTTTTATCTTCCACATGCTAACTATATTGTTACTGTGAAATCATTATTTGCCATCAGTTAAGTGTCAAATGACAGATAACAATCAACTGTCAAGTGATAGTTAATAAATGTCAATTGACAATAGCAGTTGGTGGTTGACAATGACAATTGACAAATTAATATATGATAAGTGATGGATGACAGTACATTGATTAAAAATTAAAGATTTAAGTCCTATGTCAACTGTCATTTGTCAACTGACATATGCCAACTATCACCTGTCATTTATTATATGTCTAATGAGAATAACAAACGACAACTATAAAATGTCAAATCTCAAACTTCTAATATAAATATTCAAATCTGAAATGTTAAAGTCAAATGTCGATTGTAAATTGTCAAGTACCACATGTCAAATGTTAAATATCTAATGTTATTTATGAAATGTCAAATGTTAAATGTCTAATTCTTAATATCAAACGTCTTATATTAGTTAAATATCTAATGATAAATGTCAAATGTCAATAAATAAATAAATGTCGATTGTCAATTGCCAATTGTCAAATGTTAATTGTCAAGTGTCAAATGTCAAATGTCGAATGCTAGATGAAAAATGGAACACGACAGATAATTTGTAACAGATGTCAAATAACAGAAAAGTGAACATAAAAATATCAAATGTCAAATGTTAAAAGTCAAATATCAAATATAAAATTTTTAATTATAATTGTCAAATCTCAAATGTCAAATGGTAAATGTCAAACATTCCTGTGAACATTTTACAATGGTATTACGAGTTAATAAATAAATCAATAAATAAATAAATAAACGTCAATTGTCAAATGTCAAATGTCAAATGTTAATTGTCAAGGGTCAAATGTCAAATGTCGAATGCCAGATGATAGTTGAAATACGACAGATAAGTTATAACAGAAAAGTGAGAACATATGACGATAACAAATGACAAATATCAAATATTAAATGTCAAATTTCAAGTTTCAAATATCAAATCTAATGTCAAATCTTAAATGGTAAATGTCAAATATTAAATGTGGAAAGTCAACTATAAAATGTTAAATTTCAAATATCAAATATCAAATATTAAATTTACAACTGTAATTGTCAAATGTCAAATGTCAAGTGTAAAGTATCAAGTATTAAATGTCGAGTGTCAAGTGTCAAATGCCAGATGATATATGAAAAATTACAGATAATTGATAACAGTTATCAAATGACTGAAAAATGATAAGAGATGACAATAACAAATGATAAATGACAAATATTAATATTAAATATTAAATGTCAAATATCTAATGTTAAATATCAAATTTCAGGTTTCAGATGTTAAATTTTATCAAATGTTCAATGGTAAATGTCAAATATCAAATGTGAAGGCAACTGCCAAATGTCAATTGTCAAATATCAAATATTAAATGGAAAACTGTAATTGTCAAATGTCAAATGTCATATGTCAAATGTTAAGTGTCAAATATCGAATGCTAGATGATAGATGAAACAATAACAAATAAAAAATATATAATTAAATATTATATGTCAAATTTCAAGTTTCAAATGTCAAATGTTGTCAAATGTTAAATGTTAAAAAATAAATGTGAAAAGTCAACTGTCAAATGTTAAATGTCAAATGTCAAATATTAAATGGAAAACTGTAATTGTCAAATGTCAAATGTCTAATATCAAATATTGTGCCGTCGCTAAATTATTTTATATCTTTACTTTTAGTTCTAATTTGTTTATGTATTTTTATTATATTTTTACTTTCTGTAAACATTGTACAATGGTATTACCCGTTAATAAATAAATAATGTCAGCTACTAAATGTCATCTATTTTAAACCAAGTAAAATTTGTCAACTGTTATTTGTTTAATGTCACATTTCAACTATTAACTGTCAACTGTTATTTATCAACTGACATATATCAACTATCAACTTTCAACAAAAATAACAAATATCTTTTATCTACCACATGCTAACTATATTGTTACTGTTAAATCATCATTTGTCGTCAGTTAAATGTCAAATGTCATTAGATATCTGTCGACAAAAATATATTATCTGTCGTCAATTTTTTATACGAGAAATCAAAATTAAAAAGTAAGTAACAGATTATTGACATATGACAGTTGGCAGACGACAATCAACTTTTAAAAGATAGTTAACAAGTGACAGTTGAGAATAGCAGTTGATGGTTGACAAATGGCAATTGACAAATTAATATATGATAAGTGATGAATGGCAATACATTGATTAAAGATAAATGTTACATGTTAACTGTTAATTGTCATGTGTTTTATTTTAACTGACATATGTCTACTGTAAACTGTTATTTGTTAACTGTCACATATCAGCTGTTAGTCGTTATTGTCACTATCAATTGTGATATACTCTATTTTGTTAATCATCTGACAAAAATGAAAACTCTAAACATTCTAGTACGTCTTAACAGTCAACTGTCATTTGTCAACTGACATATGTCCACTGTTATTTGTTAAATGCCACAAGTCAACTCTTAACTATCATCGGTTTTATGTCAACTGACATATGTCTACTGTAAACTGTCATTTGTTAACTGTAACATATCAGCTGTTACCCGTTATTGTCACTATCAATTGTAAATTATCCCTTTTTACTTGACAAAAATTAAAACTTTAAACACATTATTTGGTATCTACTTTTTAAAATATTGAAACAAAAATCTTTTGTCCACTGCCTGTCAATTGTCGTCCCTTTGTTTTTTGTTTGAGCAACAAATAGTGTCTTAATGTTTACTTGTCATCTACCATTTCCTAAATATCAATTGTCATATTCCTTCTGTCATCTGTCATTTTTCAGTTTTAATATATCAGAATTTATTTGACATCAAAATCTTTAAATTAAAAAAAATCATTTAATCCTCGGTATAATTTATCTGTCGTCTGTAATGTCATTCGTCATACGTCAACTGTCATCTGTCTAATGTCGTTTGCCATTTCTTAACAAAAATATGTTACTGACAAAAACGATTTGTTAAATGTCACATGCCAACATTAAAGTATCATTTGTCAAGTGACATATGTCAACTATTATTTGTAAAATGTCATGTATCATCTATTAACTGTCAGCTGTTTTTTGTCAACTATCATTTATCAACTGTTAACTTTCATGTGTTAAATGTCGGCTGTTAACTGTCATCTGTTTTATGTCAACTGACATATGTCCACTGTCAACTGTCATTTGTTAAATGTTACATGTCAATTGTTAACTGTCATCTGTTTTATGTCAACTGACATGTGTCTACTGTAAACTGTCATTTATTAACTGTCACAAATCAGCTATTACTCGTTATTGTCAATTTTTGTTAATTATCTAACAAAAATGAAAACATTAAACATTTTATTATGTCAAATGTCATTTGTTAACTGACATATGTCAACTATCACCTGTGAATTGTTAAATGTCAAATGTCACCTACTAAATGTCATCTGTTTTATGGCAAGTATTATTTATAAGCTGGCATATGTCAACTGTTATTTGTTAAATGTCACTTGTCAGCTATTAACTGTCAGTTGTTTTATGTCAGCTATCATTTATCAACTGTCAACTTTCATGTATTAAATGTCGGTTGTTAACTATCATCTGTTTTATGTCAACTATCATTTGTCAACTCTCATATGTCCGCTGTCAACAGTCATTTGTTAAATGTCACATGTTAACTGTTAACTGTCATCTGTTTTATGTCAACTGACATATGTCGACTGTAAGCTGTCATTTGTTAACTGTCACATATCAGCTTTCACTCGTTATTGCCACTATCAATTGTGATATATCCTTTTTTGTTAATAATCTAACAAAAATGGAAACTCTAAACATTTTATTTCGTCTTATGTCAACTGAAATTTGTCAACTGACATATGTCAACTATCTCCTGTCAATTGTTTAATGTCAAATGTCAGCTACTGAATGTCATCTGTTTTATGGCAAGTATCATTTATCAACTGACATATGTTAACTATTATTTGTTAAATAACACATGTCAGCTATTAACTGTCAACTGTTTAAGTCAACTGACATATATGGACTATCAACTTTAATGTGTTTAATGTCGGCTGGTAACTGTCATCTGTTTTATGTCAACTGACATATGTCCACTGCCAACTGTTATTTGTTAAATGTCACATGTCCACTGTTAACTGTTTTAAGCCAACAGCCATATGTCTACGGTAAGCTGTCATTTGTTAACTGTCATATAACAGCTGTTACTCGTTATTGTCACTATCAATTGTGATATATCCATTTTTGTTAATCATCTGACAAAAATGAAAACATTAAACATTTTAGTTCGTCTTATGTCAACTGTCATTTGTCATACCATCACCTGTCATTTGTTAAATGTGAAATGTCAGCTACTAAATGTCATCTGTTTCATGCCAAGTATCATTTGTCAACTGGCATATGTCAACTGCTATTTGTTAAATGTCACATGTCAGCTATTCACTGTCAACTGTTTTATGTCAACTGTCATTTGTCACCTGACATATGTCCACTGTCAACTATCATTTGGTAAATGGCACATGTCAACTGTTAACTGTCATCCGTTTTATGACAACTGACATGTGTCTACTGTAAACTGTCATTTGTTAACTGCCACACATCAGCAAACAAAAAATTGTCATACACCAACTGTCATGTTTTCGCCATTTATTGCGTGCCCTCCTTCAACAAAAATCTTTGCCACATGTCAATTGTTATGTCTTTGTTTTTTTTTTGTCCGAGAAACAAATAGTGACAATTGAGAAATTAATATATGATA
The DNA here is from genome assembly GCA_963969525.1 of Ontholestes murinus. NCBI lineage: Eukaryota > Metazoa > Arthropoda > Insecta > Coleoptera > Staphylinidae > Ontholestes > Ontholestes murinus. The sequence goes on along the minus strand of OZ018397.1, from coordinate 45,089,379 downwards.
AGTCATGAATGACAATACATTGATTAAAGATTTAGTACGTCTTATGTCAACTGTATTTTGTCAACTGACATATGTCCACTATCAACTGTCATTTGTTAAATGTTACATATCAACTGTTAACTGTCATCTGTTTTATTTAACTGACATATGTCTAATTAAAAGTCAGTTTAATCAAGTTGAATTTTCTGAAAACATACAGTTAAAAACTGTAGAAATTTTAACAATTGTATTTTATTTCAAACAGTTGAAAACTTTTAGAATAAGAAAACAATTGAAATTTGCTTTTTAAACTTTCAAATAAGAAAAAATTGATTCAGCTAATAATAACGAAAGAAAAAATTGTTAATAAAATAATGTTAAAATCATTATTTCCTTAATTAAACGTTTCAATTTTACCAAAAACAAAAAAGTTACAATTGAAAATTAGCTGATAAATCATATTTACTAAGAAAATAAAGTTAAAAACAGTTGAAATTAAAAGAAACAATAAAATTATATTTCGAATAACAATTGTAAACTTTATAAAAATACACATTAGTACAGGAAATTTAAGAAAAAAATAAAATAAATAAAATTTGCTGAAGGATAGTAGTTGAAAACTTTTTTTTAATTTTACGAAGAATAAAAAAAACAATTAAAAATTATGCTCATATAGAAAATTTATTTTTCTATTAATTATTATTATTAATACTGCACTCAAATTTCAATATTTAATTTGTATAATTAAAAATTAGTTGAAATTCCCATATAAAAGAAATTTTTAGACTAATAGATTCTTATAATAAAATATAAATTAAATAAATTGAGGTTCGATTGTTTTTCAGTTTTTCATCTATAACTTTCTAAATAATGTTTAAATTTAAAAAAAAATCTTGCACCAATTGATTCCAACAATCAATTTTTTTTAATGAAGTAAAAATCTAAAACTCGAACTTCAATTGTTTTTCAGTTATTGACTTTTAAAATTTGTTTTCATAAATTTTCGAAACATTTTCAATTGTTTTTAGTAAAAATTCAAATAGTTTAAGCTGTTTTTTTTCAGTTGATTTAACCTAGCGTACTCTTGACCTACGACAATAAACTGTGCCTTAACCTAGCGCCAATTTTCCATAAACTTCAGCGTACTCTTGACCTACCTCAACGTATAATTTGTTCGGGCGGGTCAAGACTTCGAGAGAGGTCATTGCAGTATTTGTTGAGGTAGGTCAAGAGTACGATAGAATGAGTAATAATCAAGTTTATAAGTCAATATTGCGTTTATTATTATAGTTTTTTATGTAACGATTATTACAATATTTAAAAAACTAACGGTAAAACAGTTGACATTGATAAAACGTTAAAATATTTGAATATCTCGACAATAAACAAATTTAAATTACTTGAAGTTAAAAATTTCAAATTAAAAAATTAATATTTACTCAAAAAAAGTATTTTTTTTCTTTAAAAAAAAAATTACGATTTTTCCGAAAACAAAAACAATTGCATTTTTGTTTTTCACCAAAAACAAAAGAACACAATTTAAAATTTGAAAATCAACTGAAAGGATGATTGGTATGTTAGTAAACTCTTTTTGGAATAATTTGAAATATTTTGAATCAAATATCATTAAATGATTTTTTTGAACAGTTTCAACTGGTTTTTGTTACTAGATTAAGAAGAATTGTATGTATTTGGGAAACTATTCTTTGGGCAGGAAACACTGAAGGGGAAAAACAGATGAAACTGGATTTGAACCGCGGTTTCATAGGCGACACGCAAATACAATTCGAGGATTTAACACGCCGCTTTGCGCAGATCTTCAACTACGCGATTAATTTTTTGATTTTCCGCACTCGACGGAACACAGAATTCAGCAGATTCACGAAAATCAACCCCGAGAAAAAGTAAAAATATGATAAACAGGTGGCAAGGAATATTTGATCCTTCCACCAGCCTATACGCGTCACCGATTGTGCTTGTGCAGAAAAAGACGAAATTAGTAGATTCTGCTTAAATTAGCGACGCCTAAACAACGCTATTGTTTCAGAATCGACTCCAATACCCGTAATTTAAGAGGCTCTTCGCTGGGAGATGCCCGTATTTTATCGACCTTGGATCTGAAGAAGGGTTATCGGCAGATTCCTATGGCTGCACATTATCAATTCTTTCGGTTTAAAAAATGTTCTTGTTACTTTCCAATGGCTCGGCAGCCAAGAAATAATTTTATCTGGAATGCTTCATGAGTTCGCAATAGTTTATCTTGGTGATATCGTCATTTTTTTCAAAAACAGAAGAACATCTGCGGCACCTAGCACTTGTTTTAAAGCGGCTCGACCAATGTAATCTTTGTCTGGGCCAAGAAAAGTGTTCGTTCGATGTTACACAACCTCTCGAAAAACATGTCCAATAAATTAAATGAGTTTACTTCGAAATATCGCATTGATGTACTTCCAGATGTTCTGAGCAGGAATCCAGATAATGTTTCCGGACAATACCGATCTAGAAGACATTTTACCACCTGCACGTAGTTTTTAATATATGTTCTATTAGAGATCATCATCAGTACTTGAATTATATTATCTAAAACGTTCAAAATTGATCTTACACTTCACATCACTTCACTTCACGAAGTTTCAAATAAATCCAACAAACCGTAAGCAGTTTCGTTTCATTCAAGCGCTCCTCGGAAAATAAGAATTTCTAACGGCAACTAGCATCCTCACGAGTGGGCCGTCCGCCAGTAGCTTTAATTGAATACCAATTAACTTAGATTTTTCAGTTCCGCGTCGGAAATAACGCTTTCTTCGCCGATTTAATGGTGAAAATTCCCACAGCGCACAGAAACGTGTGTGCGACTGATAAAATTCACTCGAAATTACAGACACCGGAGCGCCTGAAAGTTGTCGTTGCATGGAAGCGACGAAGAAGGCCGGAGCAGCAATTACCTGCCGACACATTGTTTTCACGACATAATTGGAGTATTATTACGGGCGTCATCTGCGAGGAGAAAAATAGTTCACCGCTAACAAACTGCGCCTCGTTATTCGTAAATACAGAGCAAAGTTTTACATGAAGAATAAATAATTAGAAGAGCAGTGGCAATGAAAAGGTATAGTCAAAATATAGCTCCTCAATAGTAATTCGTCTACGCTTTCTTGTTGAATTTGCTGCTTTATCTTTAGCTAAATCTTGATAAAAACGTTCTTTGTGTTGATCTGAAACTGGTTTGAAATTAGAAGAAAAAATCAAAACTTCCGCTCCAGAGAAACGCTTCTAAATTCTCAAAAGCCAGACCACCTATTGACATACCCCTCCAGGTCCTTTAGATTCATTGCGTTTACGTAGATATAAACTTTCCTTTAGGATACCCTTTAAAAGTTTGATTTAATTTATTTAATAAATAGTTTTAAATAGTACGGGGTAAGTACTACGATGATGACATCACCACTTTCTTGCTATGTAATTTGGTACAGATTATGTTCGTAGGAATAAGCACGTCTACTGTCAACTTCTTCGGAAATAGTTAAAGATTTATTGCCCATAAATACTAATTGATTTTAAATGAAAGCTTGATTGAGCATAAATTGCACCTTGCGTAATCATCAATAGTTTTCCAAAAAAAAAAACCACAAGCACTCAATCATCCCACTTCCTATACACATGGATATAAACCTAGATAATCACCTCATTACCAGCATTATAGGAATGCACCACACGTTTCGTGCCCGATTAATCACCACGACCGTTTACGTAACGATCATAGGAAGAAGAGTTATGCAAGGAGTTATCGCCAGTTTTTGTTTTTTTTTGGTTAGGTCTAGGATATTGGCCAATACGCGAAAGAACTAATTCAGTCGTTCCGTGTTCCAGTTAGTCTGGTGCGTGGGTCAGGTTTTAATTGCCGGCAACTTCCTGCCGTAATTAATGGGCGATGATCTTTTAGCGAACGCGTAGGTGCATTTGATCGTGAATAATTGTTCCGATGGTCGGGTTTACGGTGCTGTAAATTAAACAGTTATTGCCCTTGATTGTTGTGCAGTGCTGTGGGTGTCGGAGATTCGTTTGCAACAATGGCAAGCGGGAAATTTCTCTTTTATCACTGATTAAATCTCGCATTGCATACAATGTTTCCTCGGACCGGGTTTAATAATGTGATATTATCTGTTCCAAAACTATATATCATTGTTCTGTTTTTGATAATATGATTTTAATCATCTGTATTATTTAACAAAATTCAGTATGTACTAAAAGAAAGATTATATTTCTTTAGGAGTGTGTGTTAGTTGTGAGAGGAGTGAGATATGATATAAATTTGTAATTTAGCACTATGGAGCGTTTCTCGGCAGCGGACCGCTCGTTGTGCGTGCGATAGTTCTGCAAAAATTCGGCGACTGGAGCAGAGGTTTTCGCCAATTAAATGAGGCATCAAGCATTTATCTCTCATTCAAAAAGGGACGGAGAAGTTTAAAGAGACCGGTACATCATATAATGTAATTGCAATTAATTTCCATCGTAAATTCACTTATCTAAAATGTACTTCCACCCGAACCCATTTAAAAATAATCGTGTACTTTTTTATATATGAGACAATAATATTAATAAATTGGTTATACTAACCCTTTAACCTACTTTGCCAGTTGCGGCGCAAGCGCATCATTCTAGATACAACGCACCACGAGACACGCTCGTGTTTATTATAATTAGCCTAAATTTTTAGACACGAGTCGCACTCGTGATTGTAGGTGTACGAATTAATACACTTACTCATATTACATTATATAACACATCGAAATTATTAAATACAACTTGACGAGATTCTTAATTAGAAATCCCGAGATCTCGTTTTGATGCAATTAAATCCAACAAAAGGCGACCGTTACGCAATACGTGAAATACTGTCTGTTTGTGTATCAGGAAGGCATCATTCAGAGAGAGAGAGAGGTGACATAATACGTTGCGTCAAATGACGTTTAATTAAATATAAAGGTGATGACTGGCTCGGTGCTCGTTATGTAAAATGGGGAAATGTGCAAACATTCCTGCCGTAATAATATAATTTTTTTTTCGTTGTTGTTGTGAGTGCAGTGAAGAATAGAGAAAGTTACAAGTGTACGGGTGTTTAATGGATTTTAAAATGTAATAAAACTAAATGCTGACGAGCGGCGTATGTGGCCGCAAATAATTTCCAAATTACATTTAGAAAGTGAAATCTCTGTGCGAAATTAAGGCTGGATGTTTCAGTGTGCGGTCATTTAATGGGTTGTATATTTTTTTATTAGATAATTTGTTTTAATGTGGTTCTACACACAATGGTAAATGTGTGACTGTTATTAAAATGTCTACCTTCATCATCTTGGCACTTATTCATTCGTTCAATTGTACTGTTTATGACATTGTCAAGTTACTGAGGTTTTATGTCCACTTCACTATTTGTTTTGAATATTTCCTTTTAGAAGGTAGAGTTCAGTTAACTTTGTATTTGAATTTCTCTATGTAACCCTACAAGAAAATATTAAGAGGGATCAAATCCCATGCCTAATTCTTTGGTCCTCTAGTATCTATCCACCTATGTCCAAAATTGTTGCTGAGGGCTGAGGTAATCAACGACTTGCCTTGTATTGTAACTAATTATCCATGCCCTTTTGAATAGCATTTTCCAAAAATTTCGAGTATCTAAGTACTTTGCTGATTATATAATTCAATTATTCTGAATTTGAGTGGTCATATTTATACATTTAATTAAGTGGAAATTAAGTATCTATGATCATTATATCGATATAATTATTACAATAATGTAATTTCTCTGTATATTATTTGTGTAAAGTATATTTGAAAGAATTTTTCTAAATAGAGAATTAATTCCAACTTCTCGCCAATTTCTCTCTTGAAAACTTTGTATAAATTTTAAAATAATACCACAAAGGTGCCACCTGTCGTCTAAGTGCAGTACTACATTCTCTCATTGGGTGGATAACCACCGACAAATCATGTGTAAGTATCAACTTTGGAGGTTTCAAATTTCCAGATTAAATCGCCGTTTCATTGTCTTAAACTTCACCGCTACACTAATGAGGTCTAAAATAGAAATAATATCACAGCTTAAATATATTTTTTACGACATTCTCCATAAATTAATATTGTTTTAGATGGACGGACGGCTCCTAGAATCCAACATAGTAACTAACAGTATCAGAACTTCGCGGCTATAAAAATAACATAGATAGGATCGGATTTTCTCAACTTGCTGGGGCAGTTTGAGGCGCTCTGTTCTGATTTGTCAACATCCACAGTACTTCTGGATGTCGTTGCATAACTCTGACTCGATTGCAGATTTGTATGTGGAGCTAGGCTGCCCATCTTTTGGTCGCAGCCTCCTATAGGCCTAGTCACTTATTTTAGTCTTGTGTTGCCGATGATATTGTACATCGCGAAGAAGTCAGCTTATCTGGCCTGCAACCGCTATCTTTCTAAGAGAAGACAATCAGTTATTAAATTTCGAACTCAATGGATTGTAAGACATTTTGTTAGGTAGTATATTGAAAGAGCTGAAAGGCTTTTTGTCGAGCAGTCAAGTGCGTCCTCCACTTCCTCGTGGGTCCGACAGATGTTAGCGGAGGCGCAGGGCCTTTGGATTCCGATAATTGGACGGCGGTGTTGCATATTTTAGCGTTGTTCTGAAGAAAGTTCTTGAGACCATAAGGTATGGAAACATGATAACACAAATGTAGTTGATGACGTCTTATCACTAAATGCTGTGGTAACCCGAGTAATTCATTTATTCTAAGCGTATTTTATAAGCTTCTGATTATAGTATTAAGAGTCGAAGAGTGCCTATGCCATACGTCTTAAACCTTTTTTAGTGCAAGGGCCAAAAATCGATTTCACAGCGTCCGAAGGTACACAATGCTCCACGTCACTTTACCACCACATCAATAAAATAAAGAACATATAACTTCAAAATGCAATAATCGTTACTGGTTAAAAAGTTCAATCAATCAATGCGATATTTGGCATTGTTTCAACCCGCAGACTGCCTTCCAGATGTGCATCTGTAACTCGCGACCTTGTTTTCGACTTCACATTCTTCATACGAGAAAACTGCTGCTCGCACACATATGTGCTCCCAAACAGAGATATCATTTTCTGGGCATGTTTTCGGATTTCAGGTAACGAGTTTTGATCGACATATTTTGCATACAAATCAAGAACACACTTGTCTTTCAGTTCCGAATTACACTGCAAATTTTCTGACATGTCTTCAAAGGATATACTGGATGATCGGGCAAAGAGATTGATGTAATTTTCATTATATCTGAAGTCAGAAAACCTTGATTGGAACTCATTTTTGAGTAAATCTACTGCTGCGACAAATTTATCTACATCTGTACATTCGCAACTCTTCAATTTAGCAAAGTGCGTAAACCTTTTTTTTTACAAAAACTGATTTTTTTCATAAATCCAGTTTAAACTTAAATGTCTGCACAGTGTCAAGTAGGTTGTTGATGAGATTTTCTATACCTTGTACTTTGGTGTTGTCTTTGAGGTGCAGCATGATGTCCGTGAGAAATACAAAAAGTCGCCCTGGCAGGCGGGGTCACTAAATTAAACAACTGTTTTCCCTTTGGTTTCCATTAAGGAGGCGATTTCCTTCTTGAGTTCAAAAGGATTTTTCCTCTGATCAGCCAACGAACATCAGTTTCTACGACCACTTTCATCACCTCATAAATATTTGTCGATTTTGCACAAAGATTTTGTTAATGAACGATACAATGGTAATGCATCAAAGGAAGATCCTTCTGGTGCTTTTCCATCAAACCCACGATCCATTCTTTTTTTCCTCTCATGTATGGTGCACCGTATGTTACAACTACAGAGAGGTTTCTCAATTCTAAATTATATCGTCTCCGTACTTTCATCAAACACTCATAAATATTACATTCTTTTTTAGTTCCTCTCATCCGAATAGGCCAGCCATCTCTTCAGTGATGACAAAATTATTATCAATGCCCCAAATAAATATAGCTAATTAAACTGTATAGTATTTGAACTTCGATGCACGTTCTTTTAGTGAATTTTCAATGTCTGCCGCCAACTCTTCGATACTTCTGGCGACAGTAACACCGAACAAACTAACTTTAGAAAAAAGTTGTTTTAAGACGTACACAATACTTCAGCGGCGGCCTCCATACATTCCTTGATAAATTCGCCATCACTAAAAGAAAGGAGTATCTATTCAGTCAACAGGTCAAACAAAAAAAGCAGACAGAGTCTCAGACAAATCCTGAGGTAGGCCGACAAGCCTTCGTCCGAAAAGACAACTTACCACCAATGATGTGGAGAGTCGGACAAATCGTCAAAGTTTATCCCGGAGAAGATGACGTTGTAAGAGTAGTCACTATACAGACCACTTTAGGTCGGCTGAAGCGAGCAACGAAGCGACTATGAATTTTTCCGACTCAGTAATATGAGTGAGTAGTGCGCTAACGTATTAAAAAAAGAAAGCAGGTGCGCAAGAAGTGTGCTTTTTTTTAACTATTTAAAAACTTTAGTTTTTTCAACGGGGGCGGTATGTTACACCTCTCTGGCGCCGTTAGCCAGTTTCGCCTATCGTCCTCGAAGGAGTGCAGATCTGCTCCACAAGTGCTACCATGTGGTGATAAGGGTACATTCTTTCTGGAAAGAAATCTGCTTGTTTACCCTGAGGGGTGCGTATGTGCGAAACTGCTTTTTTTTGTATTTTTTGTATTGTATATATTATATCATTCACTGTCCAGAACTTGACGGGAAAGAGTCCTAAATATAAACAGTTAGATTACACTCGTTGAATTTTTTATTTATTTGCACCCTGGAAGAAGCTTAACTATGCCGCTTATAATGGCTACTGTGTGTTAGTGGTAATCAAGCACCGAAGCATCAGCAAATACAATCATATCCAGTAATAAGACAGTCACTAGTGAGACTTAATTGGTTGTCCTATTCTGCGGAGTGGCTATCAAAGTAATGGATGCTGATCATGTTTGTAGAGTTGTCCACTGGCGTAACTCAAATCAAATCGCTTTTCATATTCGAAGTACCGTCATAGGACAACCCGTATACGGTGGGCCAGGGCACCACCTTCAGTCGTCATTTTGGCTCTTGCTGATGCTGCACAGGTAGATTATAAAGTATGCCCTGTCAGGCACTGTGTTGTATGGTAGCTTAATTCTGCTGTTGAAACAACCACTGATGAATGGATAGGGTGCGCGTCAAGCCCCCTTTCCCATCCTTCCTATTCTTTAAGTGCCTGGTACATCTCGGCAATCGCCTCAATCTCTGGTAATGGGGACGATACTTCTATCGCATCCGTTGATACATTCCTGTACCCCTGGCCATTCGCAGGGCCGCCAGTCTAAGGACAGACCGCAGTCCCACGTTCCTTTGATTGTCGACGATGGCAATCCAGACCGGAGCGACATAGTACAACTTAGACTTGCTGCCCCCATCAAGAGTCGTTTCTTCGCCACTTTAGCCAATATTCTTAAATCAGCGGATATTGTACGTCCCGTTCCAACCACTGTCTCTTGGATATGTCCGCTGTAGTGTGGGTTCACCTCTATGTGAACTTCAACTTCGGGGTCACCACTATTTCCAGAAGTGGGATCTTGAGCCTTCTAATTCGGCCAGTGTATCTATTCTTTTTGCGCGCTGTTGATTGGGTCAGTTTCTCTGTATAAATTTTACCTTTAGAGTTGCTTTTTTATCTTCATCAGCGTATTTTTTTCATGTCTGCTATTTACTGGAAGATTTTGCATGTTTGCGGATTTCTGGAAGTGGTAGATAGTTTATCTTTGTAATAACCGTTTTTTTTTGGATCTTGCGTCGTTTCGAAAAGGATTCGAAAATTGTTGGTCAAAAGTAAAGAAAACGCTACAATTTTACTTTATTTAATTACTGGCCTGTTGAATTTTGAAGCATACTTGATGTTTTCTTTGATTATTCATTTATATTTCCTTAGCTACTTCCTATTAATCTAGCAGTCGTACTTAATTAATAAATGTAGATATAAGTAGACTTAAGCCAATACTTTGATCACCTTTATGTATATTTCTTATTTAAGATTAAATTAAGTAATATTAGATTTAAGCTAGTTTATAAGTTTTGACGTAAATTTCGAAAATTTGGTACATGTATATAACACTTTGAAATAAAGATATATTATTTTAATTTATGTTACATAGATGATTTATATCTTGACCCACGATAATTGATTGTTTGACATACTGCTATTCCATCAATAATAGGTGGAGATTTTGGTCTCAGTTTCATTAGTGATTAGAACCTACTTTTGACAATTGACCAACGATGGTGCTATTAATTCATTACATTATATCATTATAAAGTATGTATATCTGGTGTGGTATTCATAGCAAATCGGCTGAATGGTGAAGTCCATCGAGGCTGTTTTGTCAGTTAGGATTCCGAATTAAATTCCGGATTCTTTTTTCCACGTGATTTGCTTGTGGATGGTAACTACGATATATACAGGGTGACTGACGAAAAACCTTTGGTGCTGTATCCCACTTATTTTTTATCCGATTTGAATAAATAAAACATCAAATTAAATGATTTTTAAAAGACTTTAATATGAACTGTACTGATATTTTTTCTTGCATCCAGTTTTTGACAAAAGACGATCAACTTTTTTTTTTCAAATTGCACTGTATATATATTTTGTACTGATCCGCAAGGAGATTTTTTTCTGAATCTAAATTTGCAATACGATTTTTGCAATATTTCAAACACTGTACGAGAATTTTGTGCTTCTACAGAAATCGTTTTTCAGTTTTTGAAATCTTGCAACATTTTTATTATGAAATTGTTAAAAATCATTGCAGTATTGTACCAATGACTGACACTTCACTTTTGACATTTGGAATAGGCTCTGTATATTGTTTACTATGGGTATTTGATTTTTAATTTTTTCTTTAATCCTCAATTTCTCGACTTTGGTTTGATGAATGGATAAAATCGTTTACAAATTTAGATTCAGAAAACAATCTCCTTGCGGATCAGTACAAAATATATATGCAGTGCAATTTGAAAAAAAAGTTGATCGTCTTTTGTCAAAAACTGGATGCAAGAAAAAATATCAGTACAGTTCATATTAAAGTCTTTTAAAAATCATTTAATTTGATGTTTTATTTATTCAAATCGGATCAAAAATAAGCGAGATACAGCACCAAAGGTTTTTCGTCAGTCACCCTGTATATCATATTGCATGACATGGCATGACAGATAGATTCTTCCATCAACGCAGTGAATTGATCTTTAGACAAAATTTTCTATCTTTATAATTAAATCATCTTACCGTCTGGAGTGATAAATGGTACAAATAATTGGAAGGTCAGTACTTCGAAAACTATGTTGGTCTTTCCTAAAATTTCTTGAATGCTTTTTAGCATTGACATATTAGGTATTTATTTATTTATCCAATGTGTGAATGTATACAAAAATTTCAACTTTACATGGAAAGGCACGTCCAAATAATGTCCCACTACCACGCCAAATACTGCTACCAGAAGAGGTTACTTTAATGCTCTTTCAGTTTACTTCTTCGAATTCTATTATACCCTATTATGTTATCATTATTGAATACTTATGAAATCCATTAAATCTCATATTTTAATCACTTGCTGAGAATTCGCCCGTTCTCTTTGATTATCGTATGGATACCATCTTTAATTACAAAACCTCTTCTTAAACAACCATTTTTAGTAGGCTAAGTAGCTTAAAAATCGTTAAAATCTCTAACTAAAACGAGGTTGCTATTACAATACCACTTCTTGCACAATCCGCATATTCTCTTTACTGATCGTATCGATACCATTGGCTTTTACAAAACTTCTTCTTGAACAATTTTAGTAGGCTGATTACCTTCCAAAACCTCGATGCTTAAAATCTCAAAGTACAATGATTTGAAGATTGCTATTACAAAACCTCTTTTTGCACAATCGTTTTTAGTAGGCTTAGTAGCTTCCAAATCGTTGATGGTTATAATTTATAAATATAATAATTTGAATCTTACTCCTTGTCATGAATACCATATCTATTTGACGAAGTCAGCTATCCAATTTGCTAAATTAGGTGTACCAGCGGAGAAACCAAAAGTAATGAAAATTCCATTGCAGAAAGCGTTTATTTTATTGTTTTTCAAATACTACCTTAATCTCCTTCAGTACAAAATTATAACAAATAATGTACTAAGAGGGATATAAGCACACTAGAAAAGCAAACTGCATTCAAAGTTTTTAAAATGCCTTTTTCTTCACTGGTTTTATTTTAAACACGTTGAATAATAACTCTTCACGTACTCAGCTCATCGCAAAAGAAATAGCAAACAACATGTTTAGGTAGTTCAGAAAAATGTTTAAATCAGAAAAAATTCGGCACATTACTTCAAAGTCGCTGAAAGGTCAGTTAGGTTATTAAGACACAAACTCATCTCTGTTCATAAAACTAATATCCCAGTCACCCTAATATTCCAATGTATAAATAACCTAAGTGTCAAATTTGCCAATAATCCCTTCAATGTAATCCTTCTCAATAAACTCTGCACTCACCAAAAATTTTAAAAGGTTTGCATGGTTTTCAATTTTTAAACAAAATTTCTGTCACATTAGAATTATTGGAATTAAAGAGAAAAAAAAACAATTGAAAGTTTAAACTACGAAGATTTAGCTTATCCATCACAAGTTAACATTTTTTATATAGTATGTGATTGAATTAGACGGATGTGAAATGGTGTGCTTCGTTTAAAACATTAAATAACGATCAAAGACCACTTCGTAGTAATTCATCAAACAGTGATAAACATGAAGCATTGATTCAAAAAGTATGGGATAGAATTTTAGTTTCGGAAACGTTTATAAACAAATTATGTACAATAAACAGCGATAACATTAAAATGGGCATGCAATCAAGGTTATAAACAATGAGGTGAGCTCACTGAATACAAAGTGTAACATTTAGAGGCTGAAACGGGTAAAATTGTGGAAAATATTGATGCACTTAAACAATTCCCAAGAAACAACAATATTAGAATATATGGAATACCAGAAACATCACATGAAGATTGTCGAGAGTCTGTGTTGTAAGTATAAGAAGTCCTTTTGTCCAGAAAAAAAACGCAGAACAGCACGCTGCTTTTCCACAGTACGCTTTTAACACTGCCTACACATACCTACTGCCACTTGAGTATCATAAAGCTGGATTTTGCTGCCACCTATTGACACATAGGGAAATAACTATCTGATATTTGCATCTTTTTCGCATCATTTTGTGACCTAATTACTGAATTTTCCTCGTCTGTAAGGATAAACTCAAACTAGATCTGAGTGAATCTAACATTGCTTTCTTTATCGAGCTTTTAAGGGACATTCTACATCGAGGCCCATATTAGTGAGGGTTTTCCGGAACAAGTCAAAAACTTTAATTTTCGGCAATAAGAAATTAAAATCTATATGAATCAGCTGTATATAATTCGGTAAGTTGAGTTTTTATATAGAGGCTGCAAATAAGACGTATTACAAATAAACATGTAAGAAAGAAGCCTTGGATTACGGCTGTTGTTTTACAATCAATCAAAACTAAAGAAATACTGTACAAACAATATATGAGAAATAAAAATAACGAAATAAAAATCACTTATGAATTAGATTCCATTATAAAAAATGTAAATATGATTGTTTTAAAGAGAAAATTATTTCTTACAAAGGTGACATTAAATTGTTATGCCCTATTTTAGGCCCTAGTTTATTATTATTTTATGTAAACGATTTGTTATGCTTCTCCTTGAATGAAGATTTGTAATGTTGGTATGTTCAAGATGGCTTCTAGGGCTGCTGTTGGGGTGATGCTTAGGGCTCCTGTTGTACTGAGACATGCTAGTCTTTGTGTACTGCTCAGGAGTCCTATCGCCCCTTTTTGCTTTGTCCTAGTCCACCACACCACTGCTCCATAGGCTATCATGGGTCTTATCACCCTGGTGTAAAGCCATAGAGTCATTTTAGGGTTTAGTCCCCTATTTTTTCTGCACATTATGCGACACCTGCCCAATAATATTGTTGCTTTTTGGTGGCTTTTGTGATGTGTGGTCTCCACGTCATTTTGGCGTCAAAGGTTACTCCCAGGTACTTTGCCTCCCCTACGAAGGGGATTTCCGTAGCCCCACGCTTCAGTGGCTTTAGGCCTTGCAGTGCTCGTCTTTTTATGAAGATGACAATTTGTGTTTTTTGTGGATTGATTGCCAGTCGCTCCTGTTTGCACCAATTGTGTACTATGTTTAGAGCTCTTTGTGCTCGCTCCGAGACAACTCCCGCGAACCGGCCCCTGATGACAACGGCTAGGTCATCCACGTATCCTCTAGGCATTCGATATCCTCTTTGGATAGTTTTCATAGAAGGTCATCTACTAGTGTTACCCATAGCAGTGGAGACAGCACTGATCCTTGTGGGCAGCCTCCCCCCACCTTAGCCTTAATGGTATGGCCCCCCAAAGTGGATATGATTGTCCTTTTCTATAGGCTGGCCTTGATCCATTGGCAAAGGGTTGGCGGGACTCCTTTTCTTGCTTGTGCCTCCACGAGAGATGTTATTGTGACGTTGTTAAACTTCTATATC